>CM075297.1:7489619-7514313 GCA_037672795.1 Lagerstroemia speciosa
AACAACGTCATAGGAATGCATAGGTAGCATTAGCATCGTTGTCCCACTTTAAATTCCCACTCGAGGGTTCAGCTGAACATCCATCCACCTTTGAGTAAATTCACCTCTCGGCTGATGTTTCTCATTTGTGCTGCAGAGTATATAGCGTATATATATTCAGGCAAGGGAATTTTTGATATGTACGTCTATGCCAGTTGTCCTTGCTGACTCCTCAAAGCAAAGTGCTTCTATTAATGATTGAGCATATGTAAAGATAATTTGCACAAATCAGTACGTAAAGATAGTTAACAAAGTGAAAATTTGTTGAAACCAGGAGAAAGCACTGAGATCAAACCATTTCACATAACAAACAAAGTACTTTTGATGACACCACATCTATCTACGTTGTCTCCTATGTGTTGATCAACTTTTACAACAAATTAATCGATCCATCAAAATCCAGATGAATGCATGCCCATCACCTTTTATTTAGTGTTTACATCAAAGTACGAATTGGTCGATCCCATAACGCATCTTACGCACCTAGTATAGTAGCCACCCGGGGAACTGATAGGCACACGGGCCCCATGCCCAGTAAGCTAACCGAATCAATGTCTTCCCATCCCACTACAAAGCACAGGAAAGCGCATGGCGTAAACAGGTAAAGAGAATTATATTACCGTAGAGGAAAAAGTTTGGCGAAACAACAACGTCCTTGATTTGGAAAATAATGTCGCGAATTCTATTTTTGTTAGTAGAGCTATTCGTGATCCTTTGTATAATGCTTTGCTACTCATTTGTTATTATTATTTTAAAGGAAGACACTCTTTTTGGTGTCACCTTTTTTTAAAACTTTTATCATTATACATAAAAATTAAAAATCTCTCTAACACTTGGATTGGAATCAAACGAGGGTATGATTATAAATTCAGCATGTATAACACCCACCCCACCCTTTTTTCTCCAATTTAAAACTCTCAATCACCTCTTTCACTGCATTCTTTTTTCTCCCGGATAGATTTTTAAATCCTCATATTTCATTCCTCACTAATCGTGTATCGCAGGGGTGAGCATCTAGTATATTACATACTAAAGTGTTCGCGGTAACCCTTTAGACTCGATGAACATCCTAATGACCTTTTTTGAAAGATTGATAAGTGAATAAGGTAAACATAATGAGAGATGTGATCGGGAAAAAAAATACACGTGATAGTATTTTAATGTATATGAACTTCCTCTTCATGGGGAAAGAAAAATGAGAATTGGCAACGTCAAGAGAAAATTGAATAGAAAATGAATTTTCTTCTTCCCCACCAAACATATTGTTTACTAACTTGACGTGGTGGTGCTTGGTATTCTAGCAAGGAGCTCCCATGCCATGCATAGGTTTCATGAAATCTTTTGACGGAAAAACAATCCTTGGAGGTGTGGAAAATTCTAGCAAAAGATGTCGAACTTACCGGTAATTCTTTATCTTGATACCTCTCTCTTTGTTGTAGAGCTCGTCCCGAAAGACAACATTGTTGTCTACGATCTTGCTCAGCAACAGTTGGGATGGGCTTCTTACAACTGTAAGGCTCACTTTAACTCCATCTATCTCCTATGTAAATATTTGATTTCACAAATATGAAATATATATATATATATATATATATATATCCAGATGCAACACATTTTTTTTCAGGTTCCGTGCCCAGGGAAGGTCACAACAGGAGGTCAGTCGAGCAGATGCAGCTTGCCTAGAAGTTCATAATCACGATCTCAACCTTGTTGTTGCTTGGTGTCTTCTGATGTTAGGTATATATCTCCACCACCGATTGTCAGTTGACGAATGTTTGATATATATATATATATATGTATATATGAGATAAGATCTTCTCCATCACATTGTTGTCGATGCAGCTTTTCCAAGTAGAATTTTATAAAAGCGCTCACTAGCCCCACTGCATGCAGATGGTAGTCGTTTTTTACTTTTGGAAATTTCTTTATTAATAAATATTATCATCTATGTACAAGTTTGTAGGTCCACAGCACGTGATTGGAACATAGGTGTTAATTCAATTCTTGCCGATTGTACCATGAGCCGCGGGAGGGTTGTTACAACAATCACAGAGGCCATCAGTCCTCGGGGGAATGATAAAAGCACAAGCACAAGGATCTTTCGGAGGGGGCTTGTGAAGCACATGAAACATTTCGTGACCACTCAAACTCTTATGGTCTCTAATAGATTCGCTTTTGTTCAATTATGTTAGACAGCTCAGTTTGTGTAGTCATACATATAATATATACACACACACCCATCTCTTCTATAACAATATATATATATATAAAGAAGTATATATCTATTACTACTTTAAGGAAGGAGATCTCCTTTTGGTATCACTTTTTCTTTTCCCAAAATACCATTAGTTAAAATTTTTCTAGCTTTAAGATTAGGACAAAATGGGATCATGATTGTAAATTCGTCAAGTATAACTGCACACTTTCCACCATTTCTGACTCTTTTATTTGAAAAATTAATTGTAGATAATTACTTTCTTCAATCACACATGAACAGATTTTTTAATAAATTTTATTTAGATAACACACCGTCATAGTACGGGTAAGGCTCTAGTAACATACTAGTGAATCAACTAAATGAGAAAGTATTTAATGTGATAGGTATATCACGTAGCATTACTTACGTAATATTACAAAAAAATAAAATTTAGTTACTTCTGTAGTCATATTTTTTAGTTTTCAGGGCTTTTATATAAAAAATCTTAAAATAATCGAATTTTATTTGTTCGTGATACCACATAAACCTATCACAAGATATACCAACTACACAGAAAACACTCTCCAACTAAACGGTGACTTTATCACTTCAAATATGCTGGAAAACTCATTCACTGACTCCTCCTTATCAGAGAGCTAAAAGTGTTGCTAATTATATTTAGCTCTTCGAGAAAGTAGTTCGTCACATTCCTATTGGCATAATATTTTTCCACCAACAAGGATGCTCTTTGGTTGCTCTTCTGTGAAGTCTAAGTTGAAGCAGAAGCGACACTTAGGATACAGAAAAATTCGACTGTAGTTGAACTTTACAATCAATCTAATATACTTAAGAAACACAACGATCTTACATTTCAACCATAGTTCAAGCAAAGTTGACTACTGTTCAAATTATTTTTCACCTAACCTTGACATTTCACAAAATCTAAGAATACCCTAGCCGAAAGGGCACATTCGAGAATACCATACTTCACACAATTAATTGTCAGAATAATTTGTTCTTTTTGGTTTAAAAGGGCATTTTCTATTGTTATACATACATATATATATATATATATATATGGAGTAGCTACCAATTATGTGTATGAAGAAAATGCAGCAAAATTCATTTGCTTTTCAAGTAAAAGCAAGTTTTAGATAACTTGTGATGCATTAAAAGTTGTGATGGTTGATTTCTCAGGAAAAGGCTATAGGACCTGGGATTAAATAAAGTTATCATCAATTTCCCTTTTAATAAGGAGAAACAAAATATAGACATATAGAGTCATTAGGAAGAGTGAATCTTATAGTTCGAGATGGCCTTAACTCAATTTGGTTATAAATTCTCATCCTTTTAGTAAAGTATAATTAGTAACATGAGCAGAGATAAGACAATAACATTAAAATTTTTCTAGTATATGTGTATATTATCCAGCAAAAAATATATATCTACATGTGTATACGCATCACAGTTCCTGCAGTATACGAATAAAAAATTAAAACCCTAAAATTTGATCATAAAACTAATCAGTACCTCGTATAATTTAAGATTATAATTAAAATGTCAGTTTAAATTATAAATTACAAGAGTTAGCATGCTTTAACCCACTTAAAATATGTATTTTGTCCGTGGGATACTAAACCTTATTTTTCCTTACTTTACTTTTTATATTTTTTTCCTGATTTATTTAATTTCATATTTATTTGCCCGACATAATGGAGTATTATTTTTCGAATCCATAGTTTCTGAGATTAGGTTGACCTACTCTCTAAAGTGGGATCACGCTAATGCTACGTACGTATATAATCTCATGTTATTCCTCTCCTTTGTCTCTTTGTTGTTCTCTACTTAGCCGCAAAGGGAAAGTAAATAAAAAAAAAATATCACACTTCGAAGAAAACCTCTAATATTAGAATACTTACATCTATTACATTTGGAAAGCGTGAAATGACATCATTTTTCGTCCTCTACTCTTTCAAAAGAGAAGATTTTAACTAGGATCAAGTTTACAATTAGGTGTTAATTATTGGAGATTAAAAACCTATATAAAAAGGTTAGATAAGATGAGTATAGAAAATTACTCAATTGCCAGGGTTTGTCCCTGTAATCATTTTGTTCCTTATTCATTGATCTTTATTTTGATGCAAATGTTTTCATGCTTGTCATGTGAGCTCCGAACAGTTATGTATATTCTTTTATAGTTTCAGTAAATATAGAGCACACACTAAATTTATCCAAAAAAAGAACAAACCTCCAATAGGGAAATATGTCGCATGCATGTAAAGTTAGTCTCCGCTCAATCTGATCTTTTGCATTTTACTGTAAAAAGGATATTTTCCATAATTGGGCAAGTTTCTTCGCCGTTAAATATTTTGTTATAAATAGAAAATCTGCCAAATCATGCATGTATCAATAAATGCGTATTAGGAACAAAAAGAAAAAATAGTTTAGGGGTGTGAAGAAGTCCAAAACCCAGGAAATAATTTGGTAGGCGGGTAAATAGAAGTTCGATCCTTTATTGATTATAATTCAATTCTCGATCTTTTATTGCATTCATGGTTTCGATCCTGACATAGTTACTTACAGCTCTGCCTAACCGAGTCGATCGTTATCATAAACTAGTATAATCCACCATTTCTAAATCGTACGAAGACAATTGCCAACAAAGCTAGCTAGATTTCCTAATCTTAAGTTCTTAACTGGCTCTGGCAGCATAAATCGCTGATCTGACTAGCCAGATTTCTTTGAATCCCACGTCTCACCTTTTAAGATATTGATGCGCAAGCGTGAGTAAAGTAAATTTTCCTTACTCTGAGAAAACAGAGTTATTTTTCCCTTTTTGGTTCACTCTCGCTGCTGATTTTTTAGGAGAACTAAAAGGAAAAATATATCTGCGTAGACAGTATCAGATATAAAGGTTACGTAGGACTTTCAAAAGGAAGACATTCAGGAGCCTATACCTTTTTTTTTGTCCTTTCAAAATCCCAGAGATGCCCTGTATATAATTTAAAATCGTATGATAAAGTTTTTATATCACTCACAAAAGATTATGGTTTCATTTCACAGTGTCCCGAACGAATAGAAACATCTATCATAAACAACTTATCGTCCGTCCTTCGATTACATGTTCATATGTTTCCTTCGATTGTGATCAATACGAGGCTCTTCGTAACAAACGAAAAATCAATTCTTCCAGTATAATGCTTATTGGTTCATATCCAATACTTACAATTATTATTACGTTTCACAATCAATTGTCGATTAAACATGAAGTAAACGAATCACCAGTTAATTGAATCATTGAAGTCCAGTAGTTGATTCTTTGATTGGACGGTGCGCCTCCAAGTGACGGCACGATCTGCGTATTTTCTACTATTGGCTTAATTTTCGAGACAGTGATATTATCAAGAGGTGAGAGTTGATTTTGATGGCTATAGCTTCATCCTCCGGGGAGAGATACTCTGCTGGGGATTCTTACCGTATTACCGCTAGCTTCTTCCTCAGGGAAGAGATTCTCCAAGGGGATTCTGTAAATTCTACGAATAAATATTTAATACGTTTGTATTAATTGTTCACATCAGAAATTAGGAGAGTGGGATGTGGTTTGTGGGGAGCCGAGAGAAGTGAGCAGAGAAGGCAAAACGCCGTACGGTTGAGCAGGGAATGTGTTCTCTAAATTCTCCGATGAGTTTGCAGTGGGGAGACCTTCACCTGAGAAGCGGGCTTAAATGAGCTAATGCTAAGAGGAATTTACTAAAAGCTACTTCTCAGAATTGCTGGAGAATATTAAGGGAGTGTCTTAATGGGAATTGCCACCATCTTCCAATATATGATAGTAACAGAGATACACGATTAGGTAACACATTTAAAAACACCACAATCAATAACCGATGCTGATACGAAACCTCATAAGAAATAGTAGGTATGAATAACAAGCTTATACGGGAAACTTTTTTTTTTTTTTTTTTGTTATGAGGAGCCATGGTATTGATTACGATCCGATGAAGACGCACACTTATACGCCCAATTGAAGAATGGGCTGCAGAAAGACTAAGATAGGCATTTCCATTCATATGGGCATTGTGGAGCCGACCCAGAAACTTTGTAAGTGGTATATGACACCCTTATCATACATATTTTGAATTATATGTGAGATCTTTGGATTTTGACGAAGACAAGAAGACGATGGAAATTATAAGACAAACCAAATAATGAATTGGTTACTCACATAACAAGGTATCATGGCAATTACAGCAAAAAGGTCATATAACAATCCACCCAAAGAAAGTTTAGGTTTCTGAATGTCTTCCTTTTGAAAATCCGACATGATCCTTACACTCCTTACACTCTCATACTATGTATATACGTACATATGTTTTAACATTTTTTCAATATTTCAATATACACCACATGATATCTAAAAGTTCAACGGTCCTAACTAATATAGGTTTGAGCCCGGTTGTCCTACAAAAGCATAAAACACTCCCACTATACATTTTCTACATTAAAAAAATTCGAATCCAAGACCCCTTTTAAGAGAAGAGAAGATGAATCATCTCAATCAACTCATGTGATTGAAACTCTACCTTAAAAAATCCCACATAATCTTCTTTTTCTTTTTCTTTTTTTTTTGCTGTAGAAGATGGAAAGAAGAAAACATAATCTTCAGTTTCCGTTACTTCCTTTATATATTATTACTTCGATCAAATATATATATATATATATATATATATTACTTTAAATTCTTATTTGTCAGCAAAGAGGGAACAAAAAAGGGCAACTGAATCCCGTTTTCTATTTAAGAAATAAAAAGCCCTTTCCTCCTCTTCTTAAACCTTTGATTGATTGGAGGTTTTTGATGAGTGTGGGTTTTTTCTTTGCTTTCCTTTTAGCTGGTTAGGAACAGAACAGCAAAGAGATAAAGGAGGAACATAGGGATATACAGGTTAAACTAGCATCATCCCACTTTAAGACACAACCTATACAGTCATGGTATATCATATAATAATATTTACTTGATACTATAAATCAATAAAATTCAGTTATTTTTATAATTTTTTATTTTTAGGATTTTATAAGAAATTTAAAATGACCAAAATTGTATTGTTATATGACACTATCTAAATACTGTTATGTGATATACTTATTATCTGAATCTTAAAATCAACGGAAAAAAAGAGTAGGTCAATCTAAATCTTGGAATTCAAGGACTCGGAAGACAACATTTTCTCATATAAATATCTTTAATATAGTTTTATTTTAATTTCAAAATGCATTCGAAAAAAACAACTATTAGGCGTCGTACGCTCCCACGATCTTTCTTAAGGAATAAATTTTGATGTCCGACACACAACAATCAATATATGATTATGTTTTTTTCCTTATTTTAAAAGGATGTTTTCTATTATTAGCAAGTTACTCCTCGATTAATTACTTGGTCATATATATTTTCTCTAGTCACTATTAAATAGAGGCAACGTTAGATGACAATCCAAGTAATGGAAGGAAGGGAACATTACCAGATAGTATTCATATGATTTATAGAAATATATTATAGGTCTTTGGTTTGAGTCTTAATAATGGATAGAATCACAATAGATGGGAAGGATTTGATATTTCCAAGCTTATAGCTGTGTGTATGTAACAGAAATATTCTTGTAATAATAAAAATTGTACAACCGGGCAAACACCACTGTCATGCATGCACCGGATGCATTCAATTTTTAGTGGGTAATGCCCACATCCTACCTCTATGGATGCATCGGGCGCATGTAGAAGTGTGACACTCGCGTCGCTTTCTCTCACAGTTTCAATCTCTGGCGGATTCCTATCCGTGGACTTCCATCCAGAGGAGTTGAACTGAGATGGAGAGGGGCCAGAGGGCCACCAAATTCAATGCTCTTTTTCTATGCAAATAAAGCTTGGATCTCTTCTTCATGTTGTTAGATTCGCTAATATTACAACAAAACATGTAAGTTAATTGCTACGACCGACCGCTTGATGAAGAGAATGTTGTAGCAGCTAGTACAAAAATAATGAAACAGACTTTTGCTAGTGGCCCTTCCCAATACGTTGCAGCAGCTAGGATGGCCAGGAACTGTAATGCAAGACTTTTAAAAGACCAAAGCACATATCGACAGTGACATACGTGCAGCTAACACAGCAAACTGCATTGCACTCTTTTCATTACATAAATGGATAGTAAAAGGGGAGAAAAAAAAATGAAGGACAAGGAGAATCAATCAGATTTTGGTTAAAGGTATTGCAGATTGAGTGAGGTTGTTCTGCTTCAAGTAAGCTGTTGGAAAAGCAGGAATGGACTACTTATGGTTAAATTATCCCAAATGGAGAATATCTGGCCAGGGAAGCTCTTTCATGGAGTATGAATAGCCCGTTTCTAATCTAATTTATATATCCTCAATGGCGACCATTCGTACAAGCAACTTGACTTTCTTCCACATCTAATCACCAAAATCCAGCAGTTGTCTCCATCCTCTCCCACGAAGGGGGTGCTGCCATTATTCTTCCCATAGCTGCCCTTTTACCGTGTACTTCCAGCCTCCACAGAACCGCTACTGACCCACACCACCCTTACTTTCCAGCTTCAAATAAATTCTGTCTTTGCTGCTGTTCCATTGAACAGAGGCCCACCGAATTGTCTTGATAATTTCAAGCTACCAGAGTTCTAGGTTACCCTCTTCGGTAGATTGCTTGTGCTCGACAGTTCAAGTTGCTACCAACAGCAGATTATCCTACGGTAAGACATGTATGGCACCATACTCAACCCCTCTTCTTCCCTATCAATGTACTGGTGATAATGGTGAATCTTTGCCTTTTAAGCACAAAAGAAAAAAAAAAAGGTAATGGTTACCTGTCGAATAATTACCTTGGTTGTGTGTTTCTTGAACCGTGGGTTCACGATTGTCACACACATTACTTGAATCATGAATCATACTTCCAACTCCCTATCGTTGCCTTGTTAAGAGGACAACAATATTACTCTCACGCTTATTGCTATATATAATGCATGCTATTGCAAGTTTGTCGATGTTGGAGGTCGTTGCATGATGCGAGTTCACGAGTGGTTGCACCTTCGAGTTCAAGATGAAATTGCCGGTCTCTCATCTTTCTCATTCATGTTCTTCCCGAATGTCTGCATGTCGTACACTAGTATATACTCCTCTTCCATGTTTGCATATTGTGCATATATAATTGGTCTTAAATGTGTAGTTGATTTCATAGGTTAGGAGGAAAAATTAAGAAATTTATTTTTGTGCCTGACTTTGCATGCTATGCATGAATGATTTTGATTAAGGTTAATGTTCATGCACTTATTTTCTTTTGTGCCATTTTTAAATTAGATGTGTGATTGATATGCTTGATTTGGTTCTTGTTTTAATTTTCCTCTATTCGAATGGTATGTCATTCTTCTACTTAAATAGGATTAGAAAATACGAGATTAAATAAAATAAGGCAAATTTAGAAATATTGCTACGGTACCGATTTAGGAAGTGTCAATGGGTTCGCGAGCCTTTCAACCGTAATAGAACATCTGAATCCAACTTTGGTTTAAGACCGACCAATAAAAGCCTATGTTGTTGGTGTCATTCACCCTTAGATGAATTATGGGTTTCCAATTGACCTCAGGACAAATTCCATAAAGAATTAGTGGTGATTCCCTTTTTTCATGATATCGCAAACTCGTTTTATTTCGAAGTTGCGACATATACAAAGTGCAGTCGAAAGCAGATGGAGGAAGAGGGGTACCGATAGCCACAAAGATGACAAGAAAGAACCCCAAGACCAACTTCTTCTCCATTTATGTGTGTGTAGATAGTTATTCTTCAGATCATCGGTAAAGTAATATTTGTTTAGTTCTAATTAATGACTGTAGCTTTTCAAACCCACCATGCCAAGCTACAGAAACCTCTTTTTGATTGTAATGTCCTTTGAAAAATTTTCTAAAAAAGTGGAAAACTATAATTGCAGAATAACAGAAGGAAGTGAAATCCTCAGAAAGTTTATCTCTTGAATTTTCACAGAGAGTGATCTTCATTCACCCAGGCTCGGGCTCTGGGTTCGGGGGCTGAGAGAGAGAGAGACAGAGGGAGACTGGAAGTGGCGAGCTTCCATAGCCCTCCACAACACCCCTCATCTAAAACAATAACTCCCGCCCCAACCTGTAAATATAATATAATATTATGAGATTTTTACTTGATAAATTAGATAATAATTGTTATATTTTATTAAATTTATGTAAATTTTAATTATTTTAATTTTATTTAATTATATTAGTTATAAATATTTAATTTTTTCTATATTATAAATAATATTTTACACAATTTAATTTTTTTAATGAATCGAGCTTACCTGTCTGGCATGGGTCGGGTATAGCAACCTGTTAAGGGAGCGGGTTGACCCGGGTCTCCAAATAAGGGCCCCACTCCGCCCCACCGCCATTCTCCTATGTTAATTTTTATTATTCTTCAAACAAGTAAACAGAGGGAATAAAAAAAGTCACAATATTGATTATGTCACAATCATATCATAATCATCCCATAAAAATCATAAAATAAGTTCAATATGAATAAGTACAACTAATTGAAATCCAAATAAGTTCAATCCCAAAGCCTATGTTCTGAAAAAGAGAGTTTAATATAGTTAGTATTGCTCTTGACTTGTGACCTATGAGTCATAAGTTCGATCTCACCGGTGAAACTTCTCATGCTCCTTTTATCCTCTCATCAATTTCAAATTAAATTCTATAACAAGTCACAACCATAGTAGCAAAACAAGGTGAATTACTATTACACTGTAGTGATCATGGTAATGAAATAGCAAAAGGCAAACCGCAATTGAACTTATGTATGGTGCCTTTGTGTTTGAGCGGAAGAATATGAAAACTCTATTTCCTGAACTGATGCATAAAAAGCTCGAGGGTAAGCTAACCGAGCAAAAGGAGAGACCGATTTGATATTTCGTAATAGTTTCTTGATTTTAGATACTTAACGGAATAAGTTAAAAGCTCATGTAATATTTAAAATATGCATGAAAACATTTCAAGAACGAGGATGGATTTCATCTCAATACAAATACATAAGCAAGTAGCTCCGACCAGTTCACAGAATTGAAATCAACCATGCAGCATCGCCTCAACTGTGGGGACTAGGTCAATCCAATTTTAGAAACTAAGGACTCAAATCAGGCTAGTAAAAATAACAAAATAAAAGGAGAAGAAGATATAAGAAATAAAACGAAGCAAAATATGACATCGGTGATACAACTTGGAATCATGAGAACACATCGGGATCTAATAGGAAATATGGTGGAACCTAGTCATGTATACAATTCAATCAATCAATTTGTTGTCTTTTTGTTATTTTTAGAAGTCTTATTTTATAGTTGGCATAATTTATCTATGGAGATGCATTTTCTTTGAGATTTACATTCCTCTCTTATCTTGCTTCTGAAGGAGAAACTCTTGTATTTATTATGTAATCATTATATCACGTGTCAGTACTAATACGATGTCGCAAACTAATAATATTCACTTGTTTTTAGATTTTTTTTTATTTTTATGATTTTATTAAAAAATCTTAAAATTAATAACTCTTATTGGTTTGTAACATTACATTAGTACTGTCACGTGATATACTCATTGTACACTATACTCTAACATTTTCAAGGCCTTTTGTTTCATTTTTAATGTACTTGTATCATCCCAATTATGCATTTAACAAGTGATTAAGGGAGCTCTACAAAGGTTGATATAAAAATTTTGAATGTGTCGACGTATGCATTTACAGTGAGTATATGCTAATTTATCATCCTCCGGTTATATCATCCTCAAGCAAGAAGACAGAGACAACATTGTAAAAGAGTTTAGGGAAGGTCTTAACTTTTTTTTTGGCTGAAGTAGGGAAGGTCTAACTTTTTTTCTTTTGGCTGAATTAGGGAAGGTCTAACTCAATATGGTTATAAATTATCCTCCTTTTTTAAAGTATGATTTCTGAAATGAGAATTCCAAGAGCTAGAGCCTGTGAAAATGGCCATCTATCATTATCAACATGTTCATTTTAGATGAAAGTGATACATAATGCGTGACGACATTTTCTTTTAAATAAATGAGTCAAACATCACCGTCCAACTATATCAAGCATGATGCACTAATTTCAATATGTTTTTACATTAAATGATAGAGCATTTTTATCTTCTCAATTTGCGCACGAGCAACCGTGTGTGTTTGTGTGAAAAGGGAGTCAATTCTAATGGGTGCCTATTCACATAGGAAATAGGTGGAGCCTAGTCATGTTCACAGTCAATCAATCTCTCATCTTTTTGTTATTTTTGGAATACTTGTGACACAATCGGCATAATGTATCACCGTGATGTATTATATATCTTCTTTGAGCATGCAAATGCATTTATTTTGATATTGACATTCCTCTCTTATCTTGCTTTACAAGGCCTTTGTTTCATTGTACGTACTTGTATCATCCCGATTATGCATCTAACAAGCGACTAAGAGAAAGTTCTACAAAGTTTGGCATACTTCAAATTCTAAATGTGTCGCATGCATGAACATATTTGGTAATTATCATCCTTTGGTTATAACTTGCACTAAAAACATTCTTCTATGTTGTTATGCTCTTAAAAGATAAAAGGAAAGTGTAAAACTTTCACTTGAGCTTACAAAAGATTGTACTTGTTTTAATCCAACAGGTTAAACCTTTAGGTGATAACATCTAGTGCTCTTGTAAATCTAAATTTACTCTTTAATTCAATTGATATAGGATTCAATCCTCAACATTCACATTCACATGGCAATGTGACATATATTTGTCACATTCCCTTACTACTTGCCCTCAATAATTGACATTGAGTAGGGCATTTTTTATTCTAGTCCCGGTGAAAGGGATAAACTATCACGAAGCAGGTATTTTTTCTTCCATTGTCGGGCTAACATACAAGTAGGACTTTTCTTCCGCACTCGATAAAGGGATTCAATTTCCCTTTTTCATCCAAAAATATACCCTTTTTCTCAAGATGAATGAAAGTTAACCATAGGAGATATAGATCATATAAGCATATACCTGCGGGTGGGGGGTTGTGGTTGTTAAATAAGGGGGTTTTAGTGGGCTGTGGAAGCTCACCACTTCCAATCTCTCTAGCCAACTGTGCTTTCTTTCCCACTCTTTGGTTCAGTGTTTTTCTCTAATCTCCCTCCTTTTTCCAGTCCCCGCTTGATCAAAACCTAGAGTCGTCTAAGCCTAGATATGGAGCTTTTCTCAGGGTTTCTATTAATTCTACAATAATGGTTTAAGATTGTGGTTTCTGAGGTTCAAAAAGGTCGATTATGAAATTTTATAAAGGACTTTGGTAGAGGGACTGAGTGAAAGTAGCCCTTTTTACTTTTAGATCATCTCGAGGGACAGTAAGGTCCATTTCAAGAGCACGTTCTCTCTATATGATTTCGAAATAAATTGGCGCAACGAGTCTTTTTTTTTTGTTTCAATTCTTTTTCTTTTTTTTATCGTCAACCCTTGTCTGGTGCTATATGCATGTGCACGAAATGAAGTCCAACTAGATTGATTTGTTTTCCGGTGAAATTAGGAAAGTTGATGATTTGAGACAATGTCATCTCTTTGACTATGGAAGTGTCGTCATGGAGTGCTGCAGCAAAGTTTTGTCCTACAGAATCATGGGACATTTCGAAATTTTGGTATCTACTTACATGGGTAAAATTTCAAAAGAAATCCGAGTCCGGTCTTTTGCTCCCTCTAATTTGATTGGGTGCAAAGGAAGAACCTGCTCATATTTTCTCTCGGAGAAAAATATGATAATTTTGCAGGTGCATTTCAGGGTTATGAAAGAAATTTTCTCACTTTCTCATGTAATCATCATCTTTGCTCCTTGCAATGTGCCATTTTATGTGGAAACGCATGGATCAATATGCTCTTACACTCTGCTTGACCAATAGCTTGTACTATATAGCTAGAAAAATAAGGGGAAAAAAGGTTTGAAGATTACTAATTAGACAAAGAGGTAACACCTACTGAATAGATTAGATTAGAGGTGACCTAAACATTTGACTCGACCCTAAGTGTTCTAACATGGGCCTTTGTTTCAGAAATCATGGCAGACACAACTAAAGTGATTGCACTGGCTACTGTAGTAGTCCTGGCTACCGTGTCATTGATTGTCTCGGAGGCCACTCTCCCCCAAACCGTCCTCCATCTAGAGAGGATGCCTTCCACCCTCAATCACACTCTATATCACCCTTCCCTAAGAGCTCAAGACCGATTCCGACACTCACAAATGTGGCAACAATCTGCTAATCGGGGCGAAGACACGGTCAATTTTCCTCTTGAGGGCTTGGCCATTGCTGGGTAAATTCTCCTACCATCTTAGTTCTTGATTGATTTATTAAATTCTCTTTCCAAGTTTGAATAGATAAATGTCTATAGAATTTTTGAAGATATTGATATATATTTTTATACTTGGCATTATATTCACTTGCTATTAATTTCACCGCTGGCTGCACGAACCGTTTGTGGTTTGATTCCATGGATTCATATCTGTAGGGTTTACTTTGCAAAGGTGAAATTGGGATCTCGTCAAAAAGAATTCAAGGTCATTGTCGATACTGGAAGCGATATCCCTTGGATTACTTGTAGCTCCTGCCATACTTGCCCTCGTTCAAGTGGAAAAGGAGTTAAGTCCATCTAACCTTTTAGGATGTTATAAAAATTCGCAAAGTTTCTAAATTATTTATATTGGTATTACTGATAATTCTTGGTGAATCGGATTAAATATCCTCGTTTATTTAAGCAAAGTTACTAAAAAACCATCATAAACTATTTTAAAAAAGTAATTTCCAGCAAAAATTTTTGCAAACTATTTTTAATTAAATAAAAATATAGGCAAGCTTTGTAACAAAATTTCAACCATAAAAATATCTTTATAATAGTCTTTTCGATGGCGTTCATGAAATTAAAACAAAGTATCGGCTAATTACATTATAAAGATATTAATACAAAATTTATTTCAAATGTATTTCAGAAAATAAAATATAGTTTTATTGTTTATTGTAAACAACGATGGTAAATATGGAATAAAAGAAATTGTGAAAAGTGAATAAATTACATAAATGTTAAGTCCAGAAAATAACGATTAATGGATAACGTTGTCGCCTTCGGAAAGTTAATGTTGAAAATTTTGTTGATGAATTTGAAATTCCATTCGGTGAAATTTACTTTCCTTTCTTTTTATTTTTAACAATAATTATGATTGTAACTTCTTTGCAAAAAAAAAAAAAATTCAGTGCAAGTTTTGCGACATCGATAAATCCATCGATTTTTAATTTTCTGGATCTTTTCTGTTTTTTGATGAATATTTTCAGTGATACCGAGATTTGTAGGAAATTACAACCAAGAACGGGATAAATTCTTGTGCCTAATTGTCCTTCAACATTGCATATATAGGTCAAAATTAACTTCTATGACCCTTCAAATTCTTCAACGGCTCATATAATACACTGTTCGGATCCGTTATGTGTTTCGAAAAATAGTCCAATTCAATGTTCTCTAGAGAGCGATCACTGTTTGTACTCCATCCAGTACCAAGATAAAACCATAGCGTCGGGCTATTATGTCAGTGATGAGCTGACCTTTGGGCGATCCCCGATGAGCAACTCTTCAGCCACTATTGTACTCGGGTAAGAAAATGCAACTGACATTTTGCTGCTGAATAAGGTCAAGCAGTCCAATCTCATGCACTGAACTAGTTTTTTTTTTCCCCCTGTTTGGATGTTATCCATTGTTAGATGTAGCAACTATCACAATGGTGGCTCGATTCATCCAAATACAGCTTTCGATGGCTTATTTGGATTTGGACAAGGTGCTTTCTCTATTATCTCGCAATTTTCTGCAAAAGGGTTAACACCAAGAGTGTTCTCCCAGTGCCTAAGGGGTGGCCCAATTGGAGGAGGGATAATAGTTTTTGGAGAAATTATGGAGCCGGATATTGTTTACGCTCCTCTGATCCCTTCTCGGTTAGTTAAATCTCCTAGTTAATTCTTTCAATAGTGGCAAGACGATTGAATTTTTAATTCTAACAAAATTGAAACTCTATTCCAGGACTTACTATGGTTTACATCTAGAGAGCGTTTCGGTCAGTGGGTTAACGGTTTTTGCACCACGACTCGGTAAAGAGATTGCAGTTGATTCCGGAACGACCATGATCTATTTGGTCGAAGATTCTTACAATTTTCTAATTAATTCCGTAAGTACTTGCCTTATTCATTCTACCACTGGGAACAACTCCTTCTTACAGTTTATCTGACCGCATGAATGTTGGACCCTATTATTCTCCTTGCATTGTGTGACTTTGAAGGTGCGGGTAGTTGCAATTTCTTCGTATAACATTTGCATATAAAACAAGTTATGTTTATTTTTATTTTCTTGAAATTGTTTGTAGATAACTACTATGGTTTCACCCTCCTTTACACCTATAACGAGTGGTATGTTTCAATGTTACATCGTCCCCACCAGGCATGTTCCACACCTTTGGATGTTCACGATATTTGTTATTTGATCCCCTTTTACACAACTAATAACTATCCCCTACTTCAGATTCAATGTTTCCGATGTTTTTCCGACTTTGAGTCTCAACTTCACCGGAGGCGCAGCAATGGTATTGAAACCTGAGCAATACATCATGCGTCAAGTAAGCCTAATTCTCACACCTTTCTTATTCATAGTATTCAAGTGAACAAGTTAAGCAAACGAGAGGTACTGAAAAATCCATGCGAGGGCGAGCTTGTGTGGCAGAATGACCTAAGGCCACGAGGCTCAATCAATCTCGTAAATGGACGATGCCCCTCCTGATTGATAGGACCCTCAAGATCGACGTGTGAGGCTTGACTCAAGCTTGCAAGCCTAGGGCCAAGAGATCCTAGATGGATCGAGGCTCATGACACTATCCCCAGCCTATCTTGGCAGTAGCAGTGGAGGGGCTTTGGAAATTTCTGTGGGCTGATCAGAACTGGCAAGATAAAAGGGAGGCATGCATGATCCGGCTTCTTCTAGGTCAAATGTGGTGTTGTGGTGGGTAATGATAGTGTGGGTTGGTTAATTCATCTACCACTTGAGAAAGGAACGATACTCCATATATACGTCTCTTCCAGATAAACACGCATTTATTATTATTAAATTTACAAGGGGTTACCTGGTATTTTAATTTCAGGATGGGCCTCCCATGGGATGCACCATTTTCACAAAATCTGAGAATGACATATCAATCATTGGAGGTATGGATTATAAATCCGGTAGATTAATGCTGAATTTTATGGTAATTCTTACCTTACATGAAACATCACTTAATTTTTATGTAGAGCTTGCCTTGAGAGACACGCTAGTTGTTTATGATCTCGCACGCCAGAGATTAGGATGGGTGCCATTTGACTGTAGGATCATTTGTCCTCCACCTCATTCTCTAAAAGCATCAGATCTCTCAATTATGAAGTAACTAAAAGCTCAATACATTTTCTTTCTTTTCAGGTTCCAAGTCCATAAACGTCAGCAATACTGAGCAGAAGGCCAATGGAGGCAGTCGACTGAGCTCGCCCCTCAGCTTTATTGTGACAATCATGACATTTTTCTTGCTCCACGTCTTCTAATTTCATATGAATTATGTAGTATATAATTGTCCAGCAGTACCAAGATGTATTCGCTTTTTGCTGCTTATTTTTATAATTCTGACTTTCAAAAGAAATCAAACATAAGCAATTTGGCTTCTTTTCCGATCTACGCTGTCAGCACGTGTGTACCAAATCTAAATGATATTGCAAGCATGAACATCCGTCAACTAGATGGTAGATGAATTTCACTAGAAGAAAATTGTTAATTGCTGCAGATTTTCTAATAGCTCAACCACCGGCAAAATTTTTTTGTTGGAAATGGCGACTGACATTTCCAATGGATGATGGTACCGAGGGGAAAAACATCGGACTATGAATTTAACATTTTGATGAGTACCCATTTTTCCCATTTTTTCGGTAATAAGGGAGACTATGAATTTAATACAATGATAATAAATAACAAAAAATAAAAGAATGTATAACTCACACAATGAGAATTCGAACTCAGAACATCTTGATTATATATATGAGATTTTTATACCACTGCATCTAAAGATTACATCATGGATTTTTTCCATATTTGGAGAACCATTTTTGCACCATTTACTATTCGGGTCCCAAGCGGTGCGATCACAGTCCATCTTTCTCTGTTGTGTCATTCATTCTCACCGGTTCCCGCAACATAGTATTTGACAGAATTTGGAGTAAATTTGTGAGAGCATGAGAATTCACCCAGACACTTCGAATGATTTGAACCATTTACTAATGATGTTCCGTAGTAGGTCCACTGAAATTTCTTCTTCAAGTAGCTAGTCTAGTCTTAGGGAGTCCTCTTTTCTTTAACCTGTACTTTTGCTGTTTTTCGTGCATTTTGGATTTTCTATCACACCTGACTAAAAACCCCACAGGTTGCTTTCTTCAGGAATTTATGCAATATGTTCCTTTTCGTGCATCATTTTTCTGATGACATGACCCTCTACAGGCAACGACCATGACGATGGTGCTGTGTGCCGAGCATGTTTTCGAATCTAGATCAGAAACCCAATGATATGGATTTTATGTGTTTTTTGAGAGTGTGTGGATATATTGTGGATTATAAATATTTTTAATTCATGAAATAATAGTATTTACGAAACTATTAACAATTATTCATTTAATTTTCAATATATTGTAATTATCTTATTCTTAAGAATAATATATTTAATTAACTAATCTAACTGATAAAATAAATTAATTAATTATGCTGTTTCAATTATTTTAATTAACTGTACATATACATTACTGCCCTCCCCTCCATCAGTAAGACTATATTGGCCATTCCAACGGAAAAAAGCATATGTATTTATTCATCCAACATTATCAACGATTACCTGTCGGCATTCCATTGGGAGTTTCGGATAGATAGATTCGTCGAGGAACAATTCTAATGGAAAAATTATCCTTGGATTATTTGTCGACATCCCGGCAGGAATTTCTGACGGACAATTTCACCGGTTATTTGGTGCTCCATCGGGGGGACAATTCCTACAGAATATATGTCGGTTGATTATGTAATGCTTTTCAAGAAATGAAAACATTCTGCAATTCTATAAATTCTCCTCTCTTCTCAGCCCATAAATACGCTATAAGTTTTCACATGGAGACCTTGGTTGTTAAAGGACACTGATCGACTTCATTATGCGTATTTGAGTCTTTTCCTAATTTTTAGAAGATTTTGCGAATTTGTAGAGTGGATATATCCATTCACCGAAAAATTAAAATAAAATAAAATCTATAGAAATGTAGTTTTATCCATTCACTAGCTGCACACTACCATTTATATGGGTAGTTGCTTCAATTTTACATTTCTTTTATTAGTAGAGCTCGATCACCCTTAGTTTTGAAGGATCACTGAATGTTCGGAAGGACATTCTTGCGGATCGCATCACGGGACTTGTAAGGGCAGCATTCACAAACTTGTTTGTTAAAGCATTGACAAGGATGTCCCGGAGCAGGCTTGTACATTCTGACACAATCGGCGTCCGTCTTGCAGGGCCATGATGGGCAAAATGCTTCCACCTTCTTCGGAACTAGCGGACCTATATGCTCAAAAGAAAACCGACAAATATGTTAAGCGATTGTAATTGAATCTAAAATGTAGTTAAAGCCTTCTGTACAAAGCGCGTCTCACTAGAAAGGAGGAGTAAGAGGGATACCAATGGCTGCTAAGAGAACCAGAAAGAGCTGCAAGACCAACTTCTTCGTCTGCATGTTTCCTCTTTTTTTTGGGGGGTTGGGAGCGGAGCAAACTGATGGTGTTGTGCCTTCTCTTTGTCAATTGCATAGTGCATATTTATTGTCTAGGAAATAGTCATTATTTACATTAATTAGAATTCGTATGCACACATGGAATCTAATTAACTGACAATTTCTAGTAAATCTATGCTATTTTTTGCCATAAATTAAATGCAGATTCACTAGGTAATCTGCAACAAATAAGTTTCCATGTGGAGAAAATTTATTTCCACTTTAATTTTCGGAAAAACATTGATCAAGCAGTACCATTAAGGAAATTAAATTATGGTGCGTTCTATTTGTAGGAATAAAATATAGGGGAATAGAGTAGATATCGAAAATGAATAGTTTATGGAATAGAATAAATGAGGAACAATAATGTTTTTATTTAGTTGGAGGGAATAAGATGATATAAAATATGATATTTAGAGATAAAAAGATAAAATAACCCTCATGAATATACTGTTATATATATATATATATATATATATATATATTATTTTTACCGGTTCGCGAAGAGGGGTTTGAGGGGGTTCGATTGTCAAGGGTGCTAAAGGGAGGTTTGACTGGGTTCAGGGTGTCGTGGGGAGGCTCGTGGTGGCACCGTGGAGGTGTGGGGAAGTCGTCGGCAGTGGTAGAGGGTTGAGACGGCGGCAAGTCACTGGTTTGAATAGGGGTAGGGTTGGTTGGTAGAAATGGAAATTTTGAAAGTTCATTGAGAGTAGTTTGGTCATTTTATTCTCACTCCAGTCAGCAATAGTCATTCCTTATGTCTCATTGAAAAATGTAATTGCCGCTCTGCTTAGCATAGAATCTAGAATAGCTATTCTGTGTAATATTTAAACCTCTAACCAAACGCGGAATATCTATTTCTATTCTTGCTAGCCAAATATAACATTATACAGTTAAACTATTTTTAATAAAATGAAAATATGAAAAATGTTTGCCAACAGAATTCCTGCTATGAAAATATATCTGTTAATGTTTTTTCAATTGTGTTTTAAAAAATAAAATAAATTTCTTATAATTTCAATTTTTTTTACTTTAAAGAACAATGACAAATATTATTGAAAAAACTTGCAAAAGGTGAATAAAAAAAAGAATGGAAGTGTCAAACATTAAACGGTGCTAGTGTAATGGATAAGGTGGCAAGAATCCGGTTTCGAGTTTTAGTGCAACTCCCTGTGATTAATTTCGGTTCCTAATTTAGCTCATTCTGACTTTTTGAAATTATTTTCTTCCATTTATGAAACTTTATGTGGATAAATCTAATTTAAAAAATTTTAACAAATACGAAGTTTTCATTGCTAACGTTGAAAGTTTAAAAATTCGTGCTAAGCAAAGGTTATATATTATTCACAAAGATTACGAAGTCGGTTTTTCGGTGTGCATCAGAAATTCGATGGAGATTGAGTCGGGCTGACCCGCTAAATGTCGGACAGAACTCTCCAGACATTTTAGGGGCCATGATCTGGCCCATTCTTCTAGCCCATCATTTGGTGCCTCCAAATGGCCCATTTCCGGACTCATGAGCATCTCAATTTCCTAATTTTCGATGGACACAACTTGTGGGCCTCCAAGCGGGCCAAGGCCGTAACAGGCCTGTGATATTTGGGGGCCCTCTCCATCTCAGCTCAACTCCTTCGGATGGAAAGTCCATTTGATACGGTTCCGTGCACCCGATGCATGTCGACCCACAGAGGTAGGGCGGGTGCCTCGCCCGCTAAAAGTGGATGCACCGGGTGCATGCACGAATGACAGCATATCTGAAATACCATGAAAGGGAGACGGAGGAAGAGGGATACAGATGGCCACTAAGATGACAAGGAAGGGCCCCAAAACCATTTTCCTCTCCACACACAATAATTGTTGTCCAGGCAATCAACACCTGTAAAAGTAACATTTAATTTGTTTAGTTCTAATCGAATGGATTGCAGCTGATCTTCAAAGTCACCATGCCAAGCTACGGACAGATACTTCTTTGTCATCAGTACAAAGCGCATGTTAAAAGTTTTTCAACGAGAGAAAAAAACTATAAAATTTTCTATGTTTGCATCTTGTTGTCTTTTCATCTCGGTAAAGAAAATGATGGTAAAACAGAAGCATCCCTGACTTTCGAGAATCCAAATGACCGGCAAAGCCTCAATCTTGAACTATTAGTCGCAGAATAATTAAAGACCCGTCCTCTGAAAACTGCAGCGGATATTTCCTTGCTTCAATATGACCATGAATACTAATCTTTACTTACCGGGGCTCGGAACTCTGGATTCTGATAAAGCAAGGGACTGGAGAGATAGAAAGAAGAAACAAGGAGCACGGTTGAGATGAGCAACCTGATGGAAAGAGCATTAGCGAGAAGAAATATATATATATATATATATATATGTTTATACATAGTCGATCTACTCCTTGTCCCTCAAGCAGCTTACGGCGATATGGACGACCTTATATTTTGCTCCGTGACTTCTGATTTTATAAGAATTACGTAACACATAATTGCCTCATTGTACCAAGATATGTTCGCATTTTAGGGCTGAAGTATATTGGATATTGGTAACAAATAAACAAGTACCATCCTCCTGTTGATATCCTCTTCTCCTCTTTTGTCCATTTGATCTTTCTTTATCAAGCAACTTCTTATTAATTTCGGTGAATTTTCAGTCAAACTCTAAATTAAAGGATTTTGTCTTACCGAAAAAAAATTTAAAGGATTTTGATCGACTTCATTCTCGAGTCTTTTCCCAATTTTTAAGATATTTTCCAAATTTATAGTGGACATATCCATTCACTGATAAAATAAAATAACAATGAAATCTGTCCATTGCTAGTGTGGTTTTATTCATTCATCAGCCACACACGGTACGCACCGTGTATATGGTTCGATGGTCACTTCAAGTAATTTACATTTCTTTTATTAGAAGAGCTCAGCTCATTATTGGTTTGAAAGATCACGAAGCGTTTGGAAGGATGTTCTTGCCCATTGATTCACGGGGTCTCCTGGTAAGGACAGCAGGTACAGCCTTTGTTAAAGCAAATGCAGGGTCGTCCCGGGGGAGGCTTGTACATTTTGACGCAATCGGCGTCCGTCTTGCACGGCCATGATGGGCAAAATGCTTCCACCTTCTTCGGAGCTAGCAGACCTATACCCAAAATGATCCCGTAAATATTTCGTGCAATTGATCAAATATGTAGACCTAAAATTAGTTACATATATTAAGTGTTGGAGATTAATCTAATCTAAATCGTCATTAAATAATCATGCACAAAGTATACTACTAGAACGGGAGATGGAGAAAGATGGATACTGATGGCTGCGAAGAGAACCAGAAAGAGCTGTAAGACCAAATTCTTCTCCATATTTTGTCTTTGACTATCAGCCTTTGCAGAGTAAATGTTTGTTTGATGAAAAACTGATGGTGTTGTGCTACTCCTGCAATGAGCGGTACATATCAATGCTACGGCATCCCTGCTAGGTACGTTCCACATCTTTGGAAATTCATGAGATTTGTTATTTGATTCTCTCTTCTTCTTCTTCGTTTTTTTCCCCCATAACTAGAGTTTAATTTGATACTCTCTAAATGACTAATAATGTATCCTTTAATTCAGATTCAAAGACACTGACGTTTTCCCGATGTTAAGTTTCATCTTTGCTGGGGGTGCATCACTGGTACTAAAACCTGAGCAATATATCCTGCATAAGGTAAGTCTAGTTCTCGCGCCTTTCCTATTTACATATAGTTTTTTAGCGACAAGTAAGGTAAACAAGTGAGAGACAATGACAAATTAAATAACAAAAAAGAATGAAACAATTATAAATATATAGGCAGAAGATGGCCATAGTTCATATTGGGCAGGCTGGTCAGGTTTGGTCGGGGATAGATAGCAAACCCACGTGAGGGCGAGATCGTCATGGCTCATGAGGCTCAATCCAAGCTCGTAAACACGAGCTCAGATGAGGGTGAGGCTCATGACAGCCAGCCTAGCGGGCATAGAGATCCCAGGTGGATAGGAGCTCGTGACATTATATCCCCAGTCCTATCTTGGCAGTATTAATTAATTAACCTCACTGTGTTACATGGCATTTTAGGATCAATCTCTCCTGCGATGCACCATTTTCATGAAATCTCGGGATAGCATATCGATTATTGGAGGTACAAATAAATCTAGTAGATTAATGTTGAATTTTTAAGGTACGAAATTCTTGCCTTACTTGAAATATGTCTTCATTTTAATAGAACTTGTCATGAGAGATACACTCGTGGTGTACGATCTTGCACGCCAGCGATTAGGATGGGCTCCATTTGACTGTAAGCTAACTTTTTCCTCCATCTCATTCTGCAAATTCACTAGTGGCTTTCTTAATTATATGAAATAACCAGAGGCTGGATGCATTTTGTCTCGTTTCAGGTTCCAGGTCCGTGAATGTCAGCAATACCGGGGAAAAGGTCAATGGAGGAGGTCGAGTGAGCTCGATATACTCCTTGTCCCTCAAGCAGCTTATAGCGACGTTGACGACCTTATTTTTGCTCCGTGCCCTCTGACTTTAT
>CM075297.1:7514813-7931824 GCA_037672795.1 Lagerstroemia speciosa
GTGAACCAATAAAAACTTGGAGATTGTAGATTTGGGGATTTAATGAGGAAAAAATAATGCTAGGAAAAATTAGAAAAATCAATTACCGTAATATTGAGAGTTACATATATATATATATATATTATTTCCCACGAGTCCACGGCCATCGAATTGGAGGGAGGTTATCGTTATCTGAGATTTTTTGCTGTTCTGCAATTTAATCAAATTCATAATTAATTTAATATAAAAAAATATTTCATCGGCTCGTAATTATTTATCCTCGCCCCACCTATTTAATTATTCAGTGACTTAATTATATAATTTTTTTTGCATTAATGATGGATTTAATTTCCTCTATTTTTATTAATTTAACTCATCTCATCCCATTGGACTCGTGATTTTGCATTAAATTCACACCCTTAAAATAAATCTGGAGAAATCCTTTCCTGCCTAACCATCAGTTCGATGGATCCAGGCTTGTACAATTCCATACGTTTATTTTTTTAAAATAATATAATAATAATAATAATAATAATAATAATAATAATAATGAATGTTTTTCAATATTGGTTACTTTGGTTTCGTCGACTTGACCGTTGGGAATTGGGACTCTGAATTCAGTCAGCAGCAGATCGTAGACGATAAGCACCGACTGTGACGCGAAATGACATTATTTTAAAATTTAACAATTAAAAAAAATTCATGAAATGGATAAGATTCTTTTCGCATTCAAGATCCTTTTTCCTGATACGTCTATGTTACATTCGAGTCAAAACATTAATAATATTCATAAGCTTAATGAGTTCATAAATGATGCCGATGGGCAGGACTGGGTAGTACCCCTACGCGCTTTAGCCAAGTGGTACCCAATTCTCTCGTTAAGAAAATCGGACATTGAATTTTAGAGTTGGCTTATGATTATTGGACTCATATCTAGGAGAAAACGCAAATTATTCGGTGAATATTACACTTAACAGTCATTCTCTCCGTGAAATTTTTCATATAATCTTATAAGAAATTGAACTCATATCCATCTAAAAATTTATCATCTTAAAGGCTCGTGTGAAAATTTTTTACATGGTATCACAACGGATTACCGTCCGGGCTCGTTCCTCGCTAGACCCGACTGTAAAACTTGTGGCTCGTAAGCTCGGGATCGGAAGAAAAATATCCGGCTCATGACTATTTTATTGATTATAAAAGAAAACTTCAGCTCATATGGTAGCTTGAGAATGAAAGAAAAAAAAAGGCTGCCTCATGACGATTTATCCCCCCACCTGAGACCGGACGGGTATTTAATGACACGTAACAAGTGCAAGTCACATTGCCATGTGAGAACAAATGTTGAGAAGTTCACCCCACATCGAACAAATAATATATTGAAATCAATTTCGTAAGATAATTGAGTACTATCACATAATACATTAGATTTTTAGGTGGAAACGATTTAATCTTAACCGTACGCCAGATTAGAACATGTTGAGAAGTCGGCCTCATATCGAATTTAAAATATATTGGAATTAAGTTTATAAAGAACTGTATACTGTTATAAAAGATATTAGATTTTTAGGTTAAAAACGACTTAATCTCTCGTAAGTACAAGTGGATATTTTACACTTCCGGTCGGTCGAGCAGTTGTTCCACGAGGGATTCTCCTTTTCTTATTCCAAATCAAAAGCCAAATATTATTTGGCATATATATCCGAGAACCATAATGATATAAAATAATAAACCAAATTTTCTGGCCTTGCCACTAGTGGATATATCCACATACACAATCAACTATCTATCATCTATGATGGAGAGAGGCGCAAGTATAGTGATTCGGAGACGGGTTTTCCTTATTTGAAATTGCTTTTTAAATTCGAATATTCAGATTGTAATTTGAAAAAAAATAAAAGATTTCATACTGTGAATGAAGCCAATAATCTATCCCGCTTCAGTATCTCTGAATTCTTCTATAAATATGAGACTATGGTGAGTGGCATTAGTTTACGTATTCATTAGCTCGGTATCGGATTCAAAGTTTTCGTATGGTAACAGTTGAAGGGGCCGAGGACGTGCTACAATACTTAGAAGATTCCATGGAGGACAAGACAAACTTGCTGCTGCTCGCGGAAGTTGCACTTCAGGAAGTGAGAAGAGAAGAGTGCGAGAACGAAAACAGGGTCCAGAGAGAAGCAACGGAGAGGACTTTGAGCATTGTACAAATCCCGACGGTGTCGGTGGAGGAGTCCAGTTCCTCTCGGTGCCAACAGGCTCCGACGAGAAGATCGGCGAGATTGCAGGGGGATCGCTGTTTCTATTCTCGCCATGAGGTGGGCAAAAGTTCAATGGGAGTGACGAGGCCGGGGCCCTCGAGGAGCCAATCTTCTCCAGTGGAGGCAGCACCGAGGCGGAAGGTCCTGAGAACTTCGATCCCAGGGACCTGCCTGAACTGCTCAGGCACCAGATCGAGTGCATGCTCGGTGGGACCAACATTGTCCCCGTGATCCAAAAGACGCTGACGAGGAGCGATGTGAACAAGAAACAGAGTCGCATGTTTCTTCCCAAGAGTAAGATCAACTCCCTCCTCTCATTCTTGGATGAGGATGAGGCGGCAGCGGTGGAGTTGCCGTCCACAAAGAATGTGAAGCGAGAGGTCTCGGTTCAGGTGATAGGCCCTACCCTCCGGCCGCACAGGCTGAGTTTCAGGAAGTGGGATTTGAAGAAGGCCAAGGGAAAACACCTATGTACGTGCTGACCACAGCGGCTTGGGCGAGTTTTGGAGGATAACAATTTGAATGCAGGCGATGTGATCCAGCTTTGGTCGTTTAGAGTCGAGGGAGCACTTAACATGGCCATGGTTGTCGTTAAAAAAGGCCCAGAGAGAGTGGAAGGTGAAGGGGAAGAGGAAGATAGCAGTGCTTGACGACATCGGCGAGAGACCGAGATCAAGAGTCAATACTGCACATCATGAGTCCGATCCTACGTTTTTAGCAAACACAGCATTGCATTAGAGTAGAGGCTTCTTTTCATAAGGAGCGACTCATTATTATTGTGAAATAATTATTTAGTTTTTTTTGGGTTTTTTTTTTAATTACCTGCAATTCCTTTTCGTTAGGGTTTTAGGGTTTTCTCCTACCTGCAAATATTGTTACGAGGGTTTCCCAGTTTCAACAACTCTTTGTTAGTGAAAAGGTTTTACTATGATCCAATTGAAATTTATCTCACGAGTTTCTCTTCGACTTTATTCAGATTGTTCACTTGCACTGGTCCCATGTTGATATCTAATGCCATGATTCAGACATAAGGCACCGACCATCATCAAAACAAAAGACAGGAAGCAATGTATAAGATTCAGTTACCTTTCGACTTTCCAGCCATTGTTGCCTGCAGCTTGCAGGCCCCAAAATCCCTCCTTCACCTTCCCTCCCAGTCTCCACTCCAATCGATTCTCTCTTCTTCATCACCACCACCACCACCATCATTATGAGGAAATAATCATTTCATGATAATAATATCAATACTTATTATTAGGGTTTTCAGGGTTTTTCCATTACCAGTTTGTGCACAAGTTATGACTCAGTAGTCTCTTGCATTTAAATTTCTCTGAGAGTTATGACGTATGTTTGGGTTCTTTCATAGATTTGTTTTCTGTCCAGATTTCTCATGTCATTTTCCTATTGGACATTTAAGGTGCACAGTACTTATGATGATAAAGTGCCAGCAAACACAATTGTTTCATATAGCCAAGGTTGACCATGTTCGATGAGTACTTGATAATTCCAGATACCCTTTACCATACTAAAGGTAGACTTAAAAACATTTAAAGATCAAGATTCCAATTCGAAAATAACATGCTGAAGCAGATTCGCATAGCTCCATGAACACACGTCATCAAACACTCAACAGTTAGTATTATTTATGTACGTACCAGCTTTACTGGATGCTGACCGGAGATGGCTCCCTCAAAGTGCTTCGGAGACTGGGTAAATGCCCATTAGTCAAGGTTAATTTCAAGAAACTGCCCCCACAGGAGGCATCCAGGATGCCCATGCCATAGCCCTCCACCTGCTCTGGCTTGAAATCCAAGATAACATTACCAGTATGTAGCAATTTAAAGCAAGTATTTGAGCTTACAGAGGTTTCACCATAATGCTTTTTTTTCTTTTTCTTCTTATCTTTCCCACCAGCTCCATTAGAAGGGTCCTTGGTCCCACAGCGCTGTGATGAGTCCTTTCCCTTGTGGCCTTTCTTTCCATTTCTCTTGTCTTTTCGGGACACCTGATGCCTTATACCCCTTCTTACAGTGTGAGATAGTGACATTGGAAGCGGGCATAAACATCAGGAGCCCATGTCACCCTCAGCTTCCCATTAGTCTCTTCTTTCCCACGGCTGCCTTTCATGGCGGACACAAGTTTCAAGGGAGCCTGAAAGCGGTAAAGAAATATAACAAGAAGATGAAATGAATTTGCTAGATCCTGATCAAATGAAAAGAAAAAAGCAAGCTGCAAAGAGCTTGTAGCAGTGATCAGTCAAAGGACTAATAAATTCACTACTGTCTATGCTTGTCTCCATCACCCCTTACAGCATTTATAAGATCCGTGGCCCCATTTCTTAACAATGACTTGCTCAAGCTACTACAGATATTTACACAAACCTCCAATAGAATATATCAAGAATATCTGAAACAGGTCAAAAGCTACATTATCTGTGCTATAATCTTTTGCAATGGTTTCTCTAAATTGGATGACACCACAATTGAATTAAAGTAAAGATTTGATTGCGACAAATTAAGGCAAATTGAAGGGGTAACTATATTAAGAAAAAAATTCAATCAATCCATTCCCATCATAGATAAAAATCACAATGTTTCCAAACTAGAATGCAATCTTGGAAAGAGGATCCAAAATATAGCAAGTAGAATACATCCCACATATACCAAGGATAATTAAATGATACTCACATGTTCCTCTGAGAACAGTTCCTTCAATGTTGACTCAGGTTCCTCTTCATCCTCATTAGAAAACAAGTTAGACCTCATCTTCCTAGGAGACGACAAACTCTCACATCTGCTCCACTGCTTCTGATTAGACGTGATTTT
The DNA here is from genome assembly GCA_037672795.1 of Lagerstroemia speciosa. Taxonomy (NCBI): domain Eukaryota; kingdom Viridiplantae; phylum Streptophyta; class Magnoliopsida; order Myrtales; family Lythraceae; genus Lagerstroemia; species Lagerstroemia speciosa. The sequence goes on from CM075297.1 coordinate 7,519,879, forward strand.
TGACCCTCCACGGTCATTAAATTCCTCCCCCCATCCAAAGCGTTGTCCAATTGAGTGATCACCGACAATATGTACAGAATCGTGCAGAGCACTGACCAGTTCTTCCACCAAATTGTCAGGGACATTAACAGCGTGCTCAACAGAGGGACAAGATTCATCCATCAAAGGAAAATATCTGCCAGAAATAGGAATAAGAAGAGAGTAAGGCACCGTATGGAAATTTCAAATAAACATGAGTAATAAATGAACAGCACCATTGCAAATGAATATACATGATATCCTTTCTCGTTATGAATAGGAGTAAGCATCACCGAAAATGATATTCATCAGCTTGACGGTAATTTGCTGCTTCAATTAACACAACATCATTTGAGTCATTGATCAGACACCAAACAGTTCAATTTATTTACCAGGCTATTGCAAATCTTTTTTTCTTTTTTTTTATGTCCATTGTGAACATCCGATTAGAATCCAAAAAGAGAGAGAGGAAATGGTTGCTTCAGCTACAAGCTTAACACTTCTGCTGTGGGGTTATCTGCACATTTTTGCAAACCAAATATGGCAACAGATATGGTCATAGCTCATAATAACAAGCATCAAATACTGGAAAATCGTTATATTTAACAATCACTGCCTAAATCTAAATAGTATCATACATGGAAAGATAGATCATAAAGTGACAGACTGCAATCATTAGTAATGTTGATCATAATACGAGAGCCCGTCGAATTCATGAATACAATCATCAAAGCATAACATAATACTGCAATCATTAGCAATATTGATCATAATACGAGAGTTCGTCCAATTCGTGAATACAATCATCAAAGCATAACATAATAAGTATACCACCTTGTACGATCACGATATCAACGAAACTATCAAGTGAGATCCGGCTATCTCCGATCTGATATATGGAAAGATCCCCTTTCGTCGTAGATGACGAGTGCCGAACTAGCAGGAAGGTTGAAACTGATGCAAAGAACAGAAACAACGAGAAGGATGAAAGTCCTGGTGTTAACTAAGATTACCACGCCGATCACTTTTCTCGAGGTGCTTCAGGCGATGCGAGCACAGACCGCAATGGAAGTAGGCTAAAGACGGCATAATAGGGCTGAAGAGTAGATCAACGGGCAACGAAGGCATGATTAGATGCTCTTCGAAACCCCTCGCTCACGGCCCCGCTCGAAATCGCAACCAGATCTTAACAGTATCCGTGAGGGAGATGCGACGGGCTAAGAAATGGATACGGGAAAGCGCAAAGAGTTGGCTCGCAGGTCGACCCCACGGATCGGACTCAGGGGTTCAGGGGACGATCCATGGGAGGAGGAATCAAGGACTGCAGTCGGGAACGGAGGATGGAGATTGGGAGGATTTGAGATGAGGCAGAGGCTGAAGAAGAAGAAGAAATGAGGCGCTGGCTATGGGGATTGACTCGGTGCGGAGCAGTTCATCGAGGATGCAGATGAGATGCTGAAATGGGCGGCCATGATTGCGTATCTGGTGACGTGGATACGATCTACACCGTTAGTATTCCTCCTGTGGGAGGGAGCGGCTCTACCTTTTGTCGTTTTGCGGTCTATATTCCATGAGATATTTAACGGAGGAAGCTGACCGTTGGGTGGGCCAAATATTGGGCCGGATTTGATCGGATAAGATTGGAGTCCGGCCCATGGGCCTTCCTTATAGATCCGTAGAGAAAACGAAATTACAAAAAAGTACAACTAAGACATCGAATTTTCTCAATTTTCAAAAATGAAAATCCATGCAATTTTTAAAATGGACTATACAGCAACAAATTAAAGATATTCTCATTTGTCATAGTTAATTTAAGATTCCGACTCATAACTTAAAGTTTAACTATAAAAATGTAAATTCAACATTGTTACCGAACCTTTTCCAATTGGATATTATTAATCAAATATAATACGTTATACTCACCCAATATTAAATGCGAGGTTGTGGCCCACTAACACCCTTTACTTGCTCATTTTTAAGTGGCTGGTTGGTCGTCGCACGGATCGCCAGCTCATCAACGGAAGGCCGTTGATGGAGCTGAGATCCAACGGTGAGAGTGCACTCGACATCAATCCAAGGTTCTTCCGCAACTTCGCACCTGTCCATTTATTTATAAAACTGCACGTTTCAACCCATCTCCTGCCCACATCACAGCAGATTACGCAAGCTTATTTTCCTGTCTGCTTGTTGATAAAATCAGCCGAATACTTTCACGGTGATGGAAACAGGAGGAAAGATGAAGAAGGGCGCCGGCGGCAGGAGGGGGGGCGGACCGAAGAAGAAGCCGGTTTCCCGGTCGGTCAAGGCCGGCCTGCAGTTCCCCGTCGGTCGTATCGGCCGTTACCTGAAGAAGGGACGGTATTCTGAGCGGGTCGGTACGGGGCTCCGGTGTACCTAGCCGCTGTGCTCGAGTATCTCGCCGCTGAGGTAAATTGAGCTCCGCCTCGCTCATTGACGCATCGGCGTCGGTTTTAGACATTTGTGGACTTCGGTTTGAGATCAGCTGACTGTTTAGGTCAAAATTCCAAATTAGGGTTTTCCCATGGAAGGTCAAATGTGGCAGCTTTTGAAGAACATTCCATCTAAGTGTAGGTTTTCTCCTAGCGTTCGACTGAATCGAGTCTAGATTTTAGTCCTACTGACCAACTTCTTGCCATGCTACATTACATTTCAAACTGGATTGAAACAGTGACTGTGATGGAAATCCGATCATTAGAGGGCCTAAACCTGTTGACTTTCAAAATTGGTATAGGTTCTTGAGCTGGCTGGTAATGCGGCAAGAGATAACAAGAAGAATAGAATCATTCCGAGGCATGTCCTCTTGGCAGTGAGGAACGACGAGGAGCTCGGGAAGTTGCTAGCTGGCGTGACCATTGCCCACGGAGGAGTCCTCCCCAACATCAACCCTGTCCTCCTTCCGAAGAAAACTGACAAGGCTACAAAGGAACCCAAGTCCCCATCGAAGGCCACCAAGTCCCCCAAGAAGGCTTAGCATTTCCTTCTGCTGATTATGTGGTTTCTTCTTTGTTCTCCTCTTTCACCTTCCTTCACCTTCTGTGTATGTACCTTCCTCGTGCATGTGCGCATCATTTCAGTGTAGTTTCTGGGTTGTAGCGATTGTTTGCGCTGATAGGAACTGGGAATTAGCTTTACTGTCTGTCGGACATCCCTTTGCTTGAATTGAATTAAGACAAAGTTCTAGATTTTGCAGAGTTGAATCATAGACTTAAACTAGTTATTTCGCTTCTGGGCGTCTCCTAAATTGCTCCTAAACCTGCCTGCAATGGCGTAAATGGTTAATTTTCCCAAAGGCTGAAGCAAAGGCTTTGTACATAGCTGTCTCAATAGTCTCGTCAAGACTCGAGGATGGAACAAGGTTCTGGTGCTCTCGGACTCAAGCACTTGTGGGAGATTAAGACAACAGTCCATTATGTCACAAGCATGTTGAAACATTTTGACGTCTTCAGAAAGAATAGACCAGTATAGCTGAAAATGTAGAAGCACACATAGGGAAAAGGGGATTTAGAACACTAATGGAGGTCTCTAAGGAACATCACTGTATTCCTGATCCTCTTGGTTCATATGAGCCAATGCTACTGTGGTCGGTCAGCCAGAAAAAAAATTGCTTTTTCACCCGGCCCATGGATGCCGCTGCTCAAATCTTCATTGCAGAATGCAGAGATTATCAGCAGATTGTCGGATTCCACCATGCAGGATTGTGAAACTGCTATGAGAAATCAGCGTTTTGATCTTCTCTATCAGGCTATGATCAGGCCCTTTTGAGCCATTTGCACTGGAATTCAGTTGATCAGAACTTCTGGGTTATCATTGACTCATCAGTTTCCCCAGAAAGACAAAGTTCTCTTTTGGAATTCTGATTTCCTCATGCCAATAGAATTCCCTCTGATCAACAGGAAAGCATGGTATGATTTCAGAGGCTCTTTCATCATAGCGATCAGAAGACAACTCGCAGTCTGAGGAATCCATCAATTTCATTGAATAGTCTGTAATAGTATCATAAGGACGGAACCCTAGATTCCATAACAGAAACCGAAGAAATCTCAAACTTCAAGAGCTCGTGAACTTGGTCACCGCCTTGGTGCCCTCGGACACGGCGTGCTTGGCGAGCTCCCCAGGGAGGACGAGCCTGACAGCGGTCTGAATCTCCCTCGACGTGATGGTGGGCTTCTTGTTGTACCTAGCTAGCCTAGAAGCCTCCTGGGCCAACTTCTCGAAGATGTCATTGATGAAGCTGTTCATGATCACCATGGCCTTGCTCGAGATCCCAATGTCGGGGTGGACCTGCTTCAGGACCTTGAAGATGTAGATCTTGTACGTCTCGCTGCTCTTCTTCGCCTTCTTCTTCTTCTTCAAGTCGCCGCCGCCGTCCTTGGAGATCTTCTTCTCTGCCTTCGGCCGCTTCTCCGTGGGGGCCTTCTCGCCCGCAGGTCTCTTCTCCGCCGGCTTCTTCTCGGCTTTCGGTGCCATTGATGATCGGTTCAACGGAGGGAGGAGGAGATGATGATTGGCGGTTTGGTGAAAACAAGGAGGATTCGCGAGTGCGAGCTGAGGAAAAGCGGAAAGGTTCAGGAGATTATAGAGGAAATTGAGGCTGCTTCCTATTGGCGGATAGAATGTTCACGGGGATCGGTGAAGTGGAGACATGCCAGCCGTTGGAAATATGCCACGTGGACGGCCAATATCACCCAATTGACTAGAAGTAATTGGAATTAGGACCAGCCTCCTGAGTCCCGACTTAACATCCGATATAGAGAGAACCGAGTCCGAGCTAGAGAGTGGCGGCCATTCTGTTACTAGACCAGCCACCCATCCACCACCCGGACATCAAGATTCGGGTGGGTAATCCGTGATCCGAAGGAACCCATCGGAACCGAATGCGAGTCAAAGCTAATTGGTGGTAGGAGAACAATCCTATCACAAGCATATTTTTACTTTTCTTTTGAGGCGAAAAAGGATCCACCCTTCAAACTTCGATAAGCAACAAAGACTTTGATCTCGACGAAGTGCAGAAACCAAGCAAGCTTTTACCTTTGCATAACCGCTGAGCGGGCAGGCTAGCAATTACTTCCGCTGCCTGCTGATGGTCAAACTTCAAGGGATCAAATCAATAGGGATGGGCGCCCGTACACGGCTCTTCGAAGATTAAACAGATTAGAGGAAGAAGTTTAGGAGTGGATGAAGAGATACACACACCAATCAGAATGGAAGCACAAGACCACAAGCCGCAAGCAAGGTTGAGAAGAATCACAGTATCATATCATTAATATATGCATGTCAAACTGGTGCATCTTTTATTCTGTTGACGAGACAGAAAGCAGTGCCATGTCAAAATACAGGGCAATTCTCTATCATCAAACTTGAGTCTTCTCTGGATCCAAATGATAGACCATCAGAACTGCAAGTATGGAGGCGATACGGCCCACCAAACCGGGCAGGGACAATCACTCACTCCAGCATCATGTTTGGGAATTCAAAACTTCTTTTACACCAAACACTCCCCACACTTGACAGTCAAAACCTGACAAATTCAACAAGAGAGACCCAGAAGGTTAAATTACATTTGGCTAAACAAAATGCCTAGAAACAGCAGGTCCGTAACAAGTGATGTTTGACTAACTAAAACTATCTCAGAATGAAATGAGAGGTACAGTCAGGTTTGTCTGATCAGAAATTCTTTGAGAAGATAAATAGATATGCACCCTGGAGACAGTCTCAAACACCCAACCATTTTCTCTACATGTTTGCCATCCTATGAGGCAATTCCACGGCAGGATTCACAGTGACACATCTAGAAAATAATTTCAGCTTCTACATTTTCCATGTTCTTTCCATCAGTCATTAACGACCATGTATTACTTGAATGTTACCAGTGAGTAAGAGCTATATCAAACCTGAAACCATTAAAAAGAGAAGAAAAACCTTTCCCTCAGGGCACAACAGATGCTAGATGTAACAGAAAACTAGATGCTTTGCCTTTTGTTTGTTCTAAGTTTTACAGGTTCAGGACACTGATAAGACCTTTTTCAGAAGACGAATATATTGTCATCGGAGCTTCAAGATAGAACTATGAGGGCGAAAGAAAATGCATTAATGTGGGTTTATGTAGTAAAAATCAGGGATCAGAACTCAGAAATAGGAAGAGAGAAGTTTTTCATCTCTTGCCATCGCTTAACGCCCTTTCGGCAATAACAGATATTATAACTTCGCAATTAAACTCAGGAACTTCTCAATCATCATCTATATATTGTTCAAAGGCACATATCCAGAGCTTACGAATACTTTCAAAGAGATCACTTTCAAAAACGAACACATTTACGTTACGATATTGGGAGGCAACATGAGATAATTTCTCAAACTATTAAAGGGGGACGAATTCAAGAATCATCAACAAAAAACAAGTAAAAAAAATTATTTATATATATACACACACATACACGAGGACAAGTTATATATACCTTGAAGAACCAGCATTGGCATTCCTGTGAAGGATCCTAGCTGCTCCTCCCGATTCACCGCCGTCGATTAACTCTCTCAACCCCAAATTCCCCACTTGCTCCTGTTCCTTTTTCTCCTCCTCCTCTTCCTTATCCTTAACCGCCTCCACTCCTCTGCGTGGTTTACCCTTCAATCTCTCAAAGTAGTTCCCGTATATGTACTCAGGCATGTACCCGTTCTCGTCATCAAACAGCATAATATGACCATGCCACTCCCAAACACGATACTCTGATCCAGTTTCCTCATGGAAGCCGACACAAATATGGTGCTCGCCAATGGTGACAGCTTGACCTTTTTAAATGGATAGCATCGACATGAACTAAAATTGTTGCTTTCTATGTTGTGCAGACAAGTAAAGGCATAAAGAAATGCTCATAAAAACCAGAGAGTACGTAAGCAATTACCCTCCATATGCAAGAACATCATCAGACTCGGCATATAAAATCTGAAAACTTTCGACTGTTTTTTTCATACAAAATCAGCCAATCATGTTGCTAACGACATGAACAGGTCCAAATTTTATTCGTACTGCACAAATTTCAACCGATAGACAAGCAGAAGAATTCCAAGGACAGACCTGAATTGGGTTTGAGGGATTCGGTGCTGCCGGAAAGGATCACTTTGATGATCTCCTTCTCGAGCTTGGACTCTTCCTTTGCAAGCTGGGTTTTATTAGAATCACTGCCATAATCGTCGTCATCATCGTCGTCGCTCGGCTCGGAGAGATTGTTGATGGCGTCGAACAGAAGGTCCTCGAGGGACTGAGAGGGGAGAGGGTGGTGGGCGGCAGCAGGAGTTGGCGGGCGTATCTGGAGGCGGCCCATTAGGGTTTGGAGGAGAAGGTTGTCGAAATTGGTGGTGGAACTTGGGAATGAGCTCATGCTTGGTCACTACTCTTCTCAAGCAGAGATTTGGATTACAGTGCTGCAGCAGCAGCAGCAGGAGGAGGGGGAAGAGGGGCTGAGGAGGGGACGAGGGTTTTAGGATGAAATGACGTTGGTGGAGCTGAGAAGGTTTACGGGCTTTTGGGCGAAGTGGACATTTTTGGGATTATTAATTAAGTTGATTTTATATTTTCTGGCGACGTAGGGGCCTAGATAGATTGTGCTTACCGTTTGATTCGGGTATTTGTTAGGTCTTATAGATTATAGTAAAATTTTGTTAATTAAACTTTCGGTATAAAGTTTAAATTTATTGTATTTTATAAGTGTATTAGGTTGATTGAAAAATATAAAATTAATTGTAAATTTTATTATAATTCAAAAAATTGTACATTTCAGATCTAAAAATTTTATCCACCAAGTGTATAATTTTAACTCATTTATCATCATACAATTTTAACCACCAAATGCTATATGTGATATAAAATTCTATTTACCTCAAAAGGCAACAACGCAGTGATAAGCTTCCTGAATAAATTCCAAGGGAGGTCGGCATTCGAGATTTAATGTGGAACCCTGGGCTGTAAATACACCATTCGATGCATTAGTCAGTTGTCATAACATTGGACACCATTGATATAAAAAAAATTTTCTAATTTAACAACCAGACAGACGGTGTCTTGTAAATCAGGGCCCAGTAATGGGATAGATCTGTTGGAGGGTATGAAATAACACAAGTCAACCACCTCGAACATCAAGCTGACATGTTGCAATTTCTTTCCTCGGATGTGCACTAAAATGATCAGGAAGCCTTGTGGACATCGGACAGCTTAAATTCAAGATCGGCTATTGAAAAGGGAAAACATCTCAATTATGAATTATCTATAATATCTTAATCAGATAAATATAAACAGCCAACATGGCTGAGATGTGATGAGTATCGATTACAGTTGCTACAGACAGACGGGCTGTAAATTATTCCAAAGCCACACAAGAGCAAATCAGAACTACACGAGGGGAAATCATTTTCTCCCCTTTGAACTGTAAAGACCAGCACAGCAGGATGCCATATGACCAGCGGACTGTAAATAAATGCAGCATATTAAGTGCCATAGCTCTCCAGAGAGAGTAGCAAAAGCACTGAATGGTAAGAGTAATTGTCGATGTAAAGGACTTGATACCAACGTCATCATCCATATATAAAGATGAGATCCTGGTTCAAGGACCTTTGCTCATCAGAACGGGCCTACCGCCTTAAGCTCTCCACTATGTAGGTTGCATACAGATCCCTGATGAGGTCGAGGAAGAAGAACGTGTTGCATCAGAATAGTTACATGAAACTGCATGAAAGAGCCTTCGTCTGACGTTTACAGACTTGGGCATTGGTAGGATCACATTATCACAAAGAGGCATTTGACATCGAATTGGAATAGATCAGGTTACTTACATGGAATGCTGGACGGCTTTGATGGCAGCAGAAGCTGGGAGAAACTCATTCACTGCAACTTCCTTGTTCTCATTTTTCTTGTCTGATCAGTTCATTAAGGATTATAAGTCGCTCATAATGGAGTATTGATGCTCTAAACAGAGGATGGAATTCAGCGAAAGTCATCCAAATAGCAGAGTAAGGATACAGTCTTCGAAGAAGCGACGAATCTCGGCCAAACGGTGAGGTGGGAGATCCTTGATGTCATTGTAGTGTCGGTACTCGGGATCATCAGCGCAAACAGCAATTATTTTGTCATCTTTCTCACCCTGTGATCCCCCAAAGTTAATACAAGGGGAGGAAGAATGATCTCCCATTATTGAATGGGAAGAAATACCTGATCAATCATTGGCATGAGGCCAATAGCTTTCGCCCGAAGGAAACATCCCGGAAGAACAGGTTCCTGAGAAAATCAGGTCACAATACGTTAGAGATGGAGCTTTTTGCATAGGAGAGATTCAGTGTATACGCAGAGACGCTTTTTCTAATTTGATCAGTAGTATAATTGGAGACTGGAACATCCCAAATACCTTAGAAACGGGGTCTGGAAGGACTTAAAAGGGCACCAGAAACTTAAATCAAGTGCTTTGATGTTGAAGAGAATAAAAAACAATCTTCTGGTCTAACATGCATCCATTTTCCCTCTCTATTAGATAAATAATACATGGGCTTGAAACATAAAATGGTTACAACATGACTGCGATTGTAATGGCCTTGGGCACAACTACAGCTGTGACATTGAGAGATTTTCAATAGGCACTTATTGAGCGGCATACCTGCATGATGATTAAGACATCTAAGGGGTCATTGTCCTCACACAGCGTGCGGGGGATGAAACCATAGTTTTGGGGATACACAACTGATGAGTACAATACACGGTCGATCTGCAGATGTGATCATCATTAAGAAAACCTATACAACAACCACAGTATAAGCTTAGAAGAATGTCTTGATACAACTTACCTTGATCAATCCAGTTTTCTTGTCAAGTTCATATTTCACCTTGCTCCCCTTGCCAATTTCAATCACCTGCCCAAATTTGCCATGATTTACTCATTTTCTAGAAGTGCAAATCCAGCATTCTTGGCTAAATAGTCAATATCAAATTAATTTCTATATCAGAGTTTAAGCCATTAAAACAAAAATGATTATTAGCAACAGATTCAAGAATGATATCCGGATTCCATCAAATGACAATTTGAGTGGTTAGTACTTTTAAAAGTGAACTGGGTTGCCTTGCTCATGTCCATCCTTTTCCTTCTGTTAACAGTTCAAATGACATTGGCAGGTCATGCCTAAGTGTTCTTGATATTAAAAGTTCATATAAACAACATGCTTTCTGTAGAGTTGCAAGGAACAAGAGAAATCAACAATTTTTATGCACTTGATCCTTGAGTTAAGATTTCTAGAATAATTACAATATACTTTTGGTGGTACAGCTAACGATTCAAATACTTACACAGTTGAAAATTGCTGGTGCCCCAGGTCCTGCATTAAGATGCAAAACAGAAAACAAAATGGTACCAAGAGAAAGATAAAAGCCGGAATCAGATAAAATACATAATCTGTTACATGCAATAAAAATTGAAACACAACATACCTATCTCAAGATCATGCCAAGGGTGCGCAGCAACAGACCGCCTGGTCAAGGATGAAAGGATCCTCTCATTCAGGGGTGCATGTGAGGGAGGATGAGAGTCAGCGCCATTAACTGGAGTCTCGTTAGCCAGAGCCATCACTTGCAGATTCAGGAATCCTTTTCAAAGTTTTATTGTTGTCAAAAATTGAGTTGTTTGCAATAGAGATGGATCATCTCAACATGGCAATTGCCCAAATTTGTTAAAAGGTTATACTGGAAAAGTTCATGTTGCTATAATTCTCCGAGGCATGGATTGAGACACGTAGACTAGTAGCTGACTCTATCAAAAGTAGGACACGGTATGTTTTTTCAACTTTTTTAGCATCTTAGCGATTCTCTCCCCTCAGTAAACGATTATACTTCTAGTATGCTCTGCAGAGAGCCTGCACAGCACAGCCATTTACCAATCAACAGGACAGGACTTCATTCGAAATTCTCATTCTCGTAGATTTATGACATAAACTACGCCAAAACTAAGAAAAATGAGGCAAAAAGCGGCCACGGTCATATCTACGTAGAACACTGGAAATGAACAATTTCAGCCAAAAATATCAAATCAACTTTGCCAATCTTGTTGATTTGTAAGCTATTCACCTAAGCTCGATCAGATTCATACGTGAAATACTGATCAACGATGAGAAAAACTAAAACAGCTAAAGAAAATTCAGGCAGCGACATCAGGAGAAGCTACGGAAGATCTCGACAATGGCAGACTGAAACAGAAAAAGTACCTGCTGCGTTACGGCTCCTGAGGTGAAGAAGCGGAGTACCTGTAAAAGAAAAAAAAAAAAAACTGTGTCGGTCTACCACAAAACGCGCAGATTCCGAGAGAGGAAAACACAAATGAAGAGAAGCTGTGAAGGAGAGGAAGGAGCGGAGAAGGAGATGACCTAGAGATGGCGCTTGCAGGAGGAGCAGAGGCAACTAACCAAGCTCGTTCATGTTCCCGCTCGATCTCCTCCCGCTATTTAATGGGCCACTGTCACATGAAGGAATTAAAAAAAAAAAAAAGAGAGCATAAAGAGCAAAAAGGTCAAAAAAAATCTGTTATTTTTCAATTATATAAGAGACGTAAAAGTCTCAAATGAAATCGGAAAAGAATTACAAAAAAGGGGAATTTTTTTTTTGCTCAAGATAAAAAAAGGGAATTGTATTCACAAGAATCTGAGACCTTTCAGTGTCTTTTTTTTTGTAGGGTCGGGCACAGTACCAAAAAATATAAAGGATTTCACTCGTATAGTCGAATTCATTTAAAGATTTTTAAATAATTGCAGGTTCACCTCCAATGGAAAAAAAATGACATTTCATTGTAGCTTTTTTTATTTGCACTACACAGTATTTACAGACCAGTGGAAGTATACCTCAAAACTAATCTGCGATCAGGTTGGGGATCCTTAGAAAAATTCTCATCGACCCTTCCAACCTGGAGATCAATCTCGAGATCACCTACTTGGAAGTTTAGTGAGAAAATTAGTAAACCGGCCTCAATTTAGTTTTCATCGTATCTTTTTTGATCCATGGGAAATTGATTCCAAGAATTTAACCGTAAGTTCCAAGCGATGCCAGCGGTCCAATCTTAGTCCCCAAGGAATTACTCGGATGCGTTTCCAACAGAAGTGCTCGAGGGAATCCGTATATTCTCTTTTGGGCTGCCAAATGGCAGGCCCGAGGGCCATGAGTCGGATTCTGATTTAGGCGATTCAGTTGGAATTGGGGCCCACGTGCTGACAGAGACCGTCTTCCTAACGGCCGTCTCGGGGTGGCGGTGATTCTCTTTTCGTTGCCATCATCGAGGGCGTTGACGTTGCCGCTGCCGTTTATTTCTCCGTTTGCTTGGCGGAAGTCGATTTAATTTAAAGGTTTTTAAAGTAACGCCAAATATATTCGTATTAATTTTTTTATATTTATTAATGTTGTTGGGTGGAAAATAAAAGGGATTTCAAGTATGAGAAGGACCTCTCATCAGTTAATTAAATTGATATTTATATTATTTATAAAAAAAAAAAAGATATTTATACTGGCATGAAAAGGACCTGCCATTATGGAAGTTGAGACCAAATGAAAAAAGGCAAAAAAAAAAAAGGAATAAACGAAGCCACGGATATAACAAAGTGAAATTTCTTTTTAATATTCCATAGCTTTTGTTTTCTTTTACAGTACTTTTGGTTCGCAGAATCACAAAATAAAATAGAGAGGGAATAAAATAAAATAAGAAAATGAATAAATAAAAGGAATAGAGAGAGCAATTTTGTCTTTTAAATGTAAAGAGATAAAATTATCCTTATTATATATTTTTTTAAAATATGCAAAAAGGAAACAAGAAGTACACCTGATAAACTTGGTGCTTGATTCATGCACAACCCATTGATAGAGAAATTTTTAGACCTTCTTATCTTACCGTGTAGCGGAGAAAATACTAATCAAAATATGATAAACGAATAAATTTGTATTAATTATTTAAATAATTATCATAATTATTACTAACTAAAGTAATTTGATTGGTTCTTCCTCACCACATATTGTTCAGACATATCCTTATTCAACTAGATTAAATCTCCTCGGAAGTTGAGTTTAAATTGCCCCGTACCATACTGAAAATTTAATGGTGGACCTTTTTATTTTACCATGTTAATATGTAAACACATTGAAAAAGAAGGATTTTTTTGGTCAAAAAATAAAAAGAAATAGAAGAATTTATGCCGTGGAAATATTCCCATCTTAATTTTAAATTTGATTGTACTTCTCAACATTCCTTTTATGATATACGCTTTCGGGCTAATTTGACCGATTTCCCCTTCCATTTCTGTCTCTGTATTGATTAGGCTTAAACCTTCATCTCATCTCAGACCTCGCAAAGGCGTCCGCGTAGAGAAAGAGAAAGTATCAGTTTGCAACGGTCCATGGAGTGGCACTGTCGTTATTTGGGCCAAAGTTAGGCCCATGATGAAATACTAATTTTTCTATACCGGTCCACCTTCATTCAGTGAACCTGAGCCTTGGCCCGCCCCATTATGTCATGTCCTGAGCCGGTGGGCTGTGTTGGCACCGAGCAAATCACCGTGAATTGATTGAGATAATTCGACGTCTCCCTTCCTCACAATATCTCTAGACAAAGACTCTTGAATTGAGAAAATTTGTGATTTGAAGAGTTTTATCGCTGAGTGGGTTGATCGGGTTCGATTCTAGATGAATCCCAGTCCATTGAATTTGTGGATTTGAAGCCGACCTAAGAGCTCATCTCCCCCACACCTCCACTTGGGACAGACCATGATGCTGCATCACCTCCGGAAGTCTGACACTGTTTTTGGTATTTTCCGAATAATGGAACGGAGATAAGGCTTCTTCATGCCGCTGCTGCTTTACAATTCCGTGAGGTATCATCTAAATCCTTAAAGCTCGTGAAAATGCAAAAAGCAAACTCATCACATCTGTTTTCCTTCTTTTCATTTTCCTTTGTTTTCACTCGCCCAAGTTGATTTCATAAATATCCCTTTTCCGAGATGTCGGACGTATTTACCCTCTTGGTTGAGTCTAATCGCCGCAGAAAGGTCGCTGCCCCGATAATGTGTCATTAGTTGAGTATAATCGCCGCACAAAGGTCGTTGTCCCGATAATGTGTCGCTGCATGGGAGACTCATGATATGAGTCATCTCCCGTTTATAAGTTAAGAGTCTGTTCACTAGCACCACAAGTTTGATTGCTGCATCGTCGGGTTGGATGCTACTGAATCATCTTGAATTTAAGGTTCCCGATAGTAGAAGCTCAGAACCTGCGGATGCAATAGAGTTTACGGGATCGGTCTCATTTCTGCGATACCGAACACCCGTAGTGATGAAGTAGCTAGAACATTGATCGGGTTTGTATTTGAGGTTGAAAATTAGATGGGCATTGTATTCCCGGACACAAGTAGGCACACATTGTCGGGACTCAAAAGTAATTGCTTGCCACAGCATAACCCACTCACGAGAAGAAAATCTTTCTTTTGGGAAGCATCAAGAATCTGAGAGATTCTTACGTGTATCGGGTACACCACGTGACAATACTGATATTGTATCGTGAACCAATAGGATTCGGTTATTTTCATAATATTTTTAATAAAATTTTTAAAAAATAAAACCTAAAGTGAAAAAAAAATTACTTAATTTAATTGACTTATAATAAAATATCAGTATTGCACCGTCGCATACAAGACTTTCTCCGGGAATCTGAATAACTCTTGTGCTTTTGGGGGGGAGAGAGAGAAGGCAAGCCCTTTTTTTTTCAATAAGGCAAGGAGGAGAAAATCATCAGTAAGGAAGGGAGGATTTTCTAGCTATCGTAATCGCATGAGTCCGGGAGCATGTGCCGAACTAGATGGATTGCTCAAGGCCGGTTATGATCCAACATGGGGTACGACCCGAGTCAAATCCCGACTCATGCAGAAACACCTAATCATCGACCAAACAGATATCAATATGATAACTTGTTCTCCTAGTGATCTCTTTCTTTCGATTTACTGAGCTTGCATGTAACGCCTAAAATTCAATTCCATTCAATTCTCTTGAACGAGGGAGGGTCCCTACAATGTATCTGCATTATTGGGACTTTTGACCGCCCATCATACTTTATGTCTACTATATATATATATATATTATGTAAAACTAAAGTTGATTCGTTGAGATGGTAGGACATTTCTTTCCCTTAAGTAATGTTTTGGATTCGAGTATTGTGAATTGAGAAAATTCATATTGGAAGAACTTTACACCCTAGTGGCATCCTCGGTTTGAACTGGACTGATTAGTGAGAGTCCATTGGACTTCTAAATACTAGTGATTCCGATCGAAAAAAATATATGTGCATGTATGTATAAAGTTTGTGTTTATTGTTGGGAGTGACACGAACGAAAGTGAAGTGTGCCATTGCCTAATTGCCTTTAGAGTCAGTGCTTCCACAAGGCTACAAAAACCATTTCAAGTGGTGCATGGTGGTGGAACTCACCAACCAATTAGAAAAAGGAGGGAAAAATAAAAGGACCAATTCAAAGTCTCCTTGACCGCCAAAATCGATCAGACAGCAAAAGAACAAAGATATGATGTGCAAAAAAAAAAAAAAAACAAAAACAAAACAAAACAAGGAGGAAATCCGATAGGGGCCAATGGCAATGAAATATGTTAATGTCGACGACCACCTAGAACTGCCCCTTCACTAGTAGTGGAATGAGAAACAACAAAGGGACGTAAACCCTTAATACGGTTCTTTTCATCCCTCCATCATGACCTTAGACTTTGGAGGCCGATGAGTCCGTTGCACACGTAAGTCCCGAACCGTGATATTAACGGGATGAATATCACGGCTAACCACCGTAATAAAAATGACCAAAGTGCAGCTGAGGCCGACCTTACTTCACACACATGAAAATTAACCACCAGACCTATGCAAGCCCCATGACGTACAGAAGCACAAAGGTAACCCATCCATGGAAAAGCAAGCGCATAAACCTCAACCCTATACTAATTAAGATATTTTAGCGGTAAGATAGAGAAGAAGAGCCACTCAAACTTCCGATAACGTTCTAAAGATTGGTCAATGAGTCCTCGGATTGGCCGATCAGGTTTTTCTTTGTGATTGTAAGAACTTTTAAAATATCCAACAGTGATAACCAATGATCGAGTTAGCACTTCTATCTGCTGCTACTAGTACAGCAACAACAGCAATAGTATGGTGGAGCCCGAGGATTGTGCAAAATGTCGAGCAAGAATCTTTTGAAGGATTTAGAAACCGAATTAAACCCAAGATTATACGTGTTGAAATCGCTAAGAGATCGTACATAAATGTAAAGCGAAAGCGTACCTGAATCCATAGTGACTGGCACATGATCGGGATCCGAATTTGGTCTTCTAGGTCAACTCCAACCTCCTGAGAGATCGTGGGATTCTCCCTAACTCATAGTGACCAATGGGATATCATAGGAGTCGGATTTGTATAGTGTAACCCAGGGGCCATAACCCCTCGATTGCACATTAGTGCCCGAGGTTTTATTAGTTTCTAATTCTGTCTATCATAGAATTAAAAATTACTTTTTAGTATCTGCACATTAGTCCCCACTTTTACGAGATGTCATTAGGGCCCATTAATAAACTTAATTAGATCACTTAATCGGGCCAACTATTAGGATAGCATAATATTCGGTTAATGATATATTATTGGATCACATTAGTTGGATTAAAAAATCCAACATCTTTCAACTTTTCAGGAAGCATTCCTGTAAGTATTTAGAGTGCCAGAACCTGTATAGCATAGAAAACTGCTCTATCAAGACTCACAAAAAAACCCTTGGGTGAGAGTGTAGAGAAAAATAGATGGAGCAAGGAAATAAGGGATTCTTACAGAGGATGAAGCCCTTCATTGCGGTCGTCTTCTTGCAGTTTGGACTCGCGGGGATGGACGTCATCTGTAAGGCTGCACTGAACCAGGGAATGAGCAATTACGTGCTGGTTGTGTACCGTCACGCTGTAGCGACGATCGTGATGGCACCATTCGCCATAATCTTCGACAAGTACCTCGCTCTTCCCTCTTCCACACACACTCACCCATGCTTCCGTATACATGAATAAAGGGAGCACAAAACCATGCAAAGAACGTAACTAGGATGGCAGTGTTAATAACCTCCTGTCTGCTGATGACAGGAAAACGAGGCCGAAAATGACTCTGCCGATCTTCGTCAAGCTAATGGTGCTCGGCTTGCTCGAGTAATGTCTCTATCTATGAATGAACGGTAATAAATGGCTCTGCATTCCGAGCCTCCGGACATGGATTTTAACCCGAAATTCTTCTCTTTCTTCTCGTTCAGGCCAGTTATCGACCAAAACATGTACTACCTCGGGATGAAACATACGACAGCAACATTCGCCGTCGCAATGTGCAATATCCTGCCTGCCATCACCTTCATAATGGCTTGCATCCTGAGGTAACTCTTCTACCAAAATGAGTTCAAGATGAAAAGTACCGAGAACTTATCACTTTAAAATGGATAAGTGCGATCGTGTTTCCAATATGTAGGCTAGAGAAGGTAAAGCTTCGAAGCATCCGGAGCCAAGCCAAGGTAATCGGGACACTAGCAACAGTGTCAGGAGCTATGGTCATGACTTTAATCAAAGGACCAGTGATTGAATTGATATGGACAAAAGGAAGAACTAAGTATCAGCATGGAAGTGGGGGGACCAATCTTCACGACTCCATCAAGGGTTCACTGATGATTACAGTGGGATGCTTCAGTTGGGCTTGCTTCATGATTCTCCAAGTACATTGCTCCTCATGAATCGATATACAGCATTTGCTTATAAACATGAAAATAATTTCATTCTTTAAGATCTTTTCTCAAAAGAAAAATCCCGGCAGTATCAATTCATCGGTAATCCATTAAATAATTTCTGTTATATAGGCTATTACACTGGAGACATATCCAACGGAGCTGTCTCTCACAGCTTGGATATGCTTGCTGGGAACAATTGAAGGCTCCGTTCTGGCACTTGTCATGGAAAGGGGAAACCCTGCTGTCTGGGCCATACGCTGGGACACCAAACTGCTGGCAGTCGTATACAGTGTAAGACTAAATTATCGCTAAACCTTTAAAAACCGAAGCCTAGTACGTTAATTGGGCTACGAAGACAGATTATTCAATGAGTTTTTGCATTCATGCAGGGAGTAGTATGTTCTGGAATGGCTTACTATATACAAGGAATCGTTATGAAAGACAGAGGCCCGGTCTTTGTGACAGCTTTCAATCCTCTAAGCATGGTCATCGTTGCATTCTTGAGTTCGTTCATTTTAGCCGAGCAACTCTACTTGGGAAGGTAGGAATCAGATCATATCTTGCAAAAATTTGGAGCAAAGCACATGATGCTAACTTCTGTCCGTTTTTCCCCGTGGTGCAGGGTTCTCGGTGCAGTTATCATAGTTGCAGGCCTCTATCTTGTTGTGTGGGGCAAGTGCAAGGACCACAAGTCGTCACAAAAACCTATTGACGAGCAACTAGCACTACCCACAATACTGATGGAAGACGGCGGAGGCAAAAGGAGGAAGGAATTCGATCACGAGCCTATCACGATTCATACAATTGATAAGGGAAAACCAACAGCTGGTGAAAAACCAGATGAGGAAAAAGATTCCATGGCAGATTGAATGCAAAGACTCTAACTCTCTGTCACCGTCTATTCATGAGTAGAGAATGGCAATTTCAACTATGTGCAATTTGTTTTACATGATTGCAAATGTAATGAATGATATTGGAAGTCCTATATATTTGACGATTCTTGCAAGTAGTCCTAAATGTTTCAAAATATTAAATCAAGTCTTATCTGTTGTTCACATTACAACATCGAGTCCTTTTCGTTAGTTACCGTTATTTTAAGCTGATGTGATATAACCTATCGAAAAACATTGTGATGAACTTCTACAAAATGTGTTCCGATCCCCCTCTCTTGCCTCTGTAGCAGAGTTGAGAGTGGTGAGGGGAGTGGAATAGACCCAATAAAAGTGCATGTCACCGGCCAATGGGCTAAGTTATGAGCAAGGAAATTGTTTGATCGAGGAATGAATCTTACAGACCATGAATCGAAATACTTTAATAGGTCATGGGCTTGTGGAATAATGCCTTTGATGGTAGCTACCTGAGGGGCCTTGATGGAGATTGAACTCCTCAACTATGTCTTGGGCATCTCCTTCTAGGAAGAGTTCCCACATGTGCATGGCATTGTCTCATATAATAGCTTCCAGCGCAACGTGAGCTTCTCCTTGTAGCAGGTTGGATGTCGATACATCCGATGACCGTGCTTTGATAAGAGAGACATCAGAGTGAACACAAGCCACTCCACACCAGGCACCTTAGGGGAGACAGCAGCACTAAAGGAGAAAATGAGGTCCTCTAGAGATGTCTTGCTGAATGGAGTGAATTAAGATGTTGTTTTGAGGCCCAAGCTGCAAGATGGAGGCTAAGCCTCTAAACAATTGCTCTAGCTGAGAGAATGGGATCCACTTGCACCTTAGAGAGTCGAGCAAGGTTTTCGGTTTGCCAAATATAATGAAAGAAAACCACAGCCTGCAAAAGAAATCCATGCCTTAAATCGGTAGGAATACGTAACGATACATCAATACTCATCACCAGTTCGATCCTTTTGACTGCTGAGATGTTTCCTAGAGCATGAAGTCCAGAGGCCAAAGGATGTTAGCTCCTATGTTAACTCTAGAAAAGCGGTAATGCAACAGGGATGTTCCAAAGTTTGAAGGTCATGTCCACAAAGAAAACAACCTGTATAGTCAATGTTAAATCGAGCACTAGTGACCGCATTTGTAGGGGAACAAGTTTCTAATAAATTTTCAAAGGATTAGCTTGAGTCCACAGGCTCTTACAGCGTGCGGGAGAGAAGATTCGAGACCCTGAGAGTCTTACATCTTGGTTCCAAAAGATAGCTGATCTGACTGCAGGGAAATCATCTGATCGGGCCAAAAGGCGTCTGATAAAAGCACGCGACTTGCCTGTATAGTTTGACCAGGGTTCTAATTCACACACACACACACACACACACACAAAACCACACATATTAATGTGTCAATCAGGTGTTTTTTCAGCGTTTTTTTTTTCTTTTTTGAATAACTGTAACATAAGCTCGTGCCTTTTTATTTGGCTGAAATAAATTTCCATCAACATGGAAAGCACGTTTCATGAAGAATCGGCGGTCAGAGACCACTTTCAAGAGCATGGATATATACATATTAGACATAGATACCAACTAGGATCAAGTATCCCTTCATACAAAAAAACTCAACATAATTACAGTATTAGCTCTTATGAATAGTACGAGAAATTCTTAGATGATCCTACAAAATCTGCAGGATCTAACATAGATTTATTAGGGAACTCAATGCTTAAAATTGGGAAGTCGATTGAATTAAATTGGCAGCATTCGAATTCTATGTGTATAGACCAATCCTAAATGATTGCGACGTGAATGAACATTTGACAAGTGGCTTGAACCAACAATTCTGCCGTTTTCCTATAAGTAAGTACGATGAATAGATCATAGGATAATTAAAAAGTAACCATAATTACAAAAGCAACTGTTACGTATGATTATGTAATGACAACAGGAGTTGCCGTAATGACTGAGCGACTGCAATTTCGAAATCAGCAGACCGAGGAAATCGATGACCTTGAATAAAAATTTATGTGGAAAGTTGGCGGTTCATTTGGAGAACATGGATCACAGGTCACCGACCGACCTTTTGATAGCAAGTCGTAGCTCAGGGGATGAAGATGAACAGCAAGGACGGAGGCTGCATCAACTGATCGAAGAGCACCTGCATTATAATGCGAATGCTTCAAGAAAGCATGTCTCCTTTTGAAGCTGCCTCTGCAGTCGTTTTTCTTTGGATAAATCAAAATCTTAACTTCTAGACTTTGAATCCCTGTCAGCCTTCTTTCTTGTTTCTTTTCTTTTCTGCCCCGAGATTCATGGGTAGATCGAGCCACTCCATCGTGTGACACCAATCACACTCGCAAATCTCATCGTAATTGGGAGATGGACTAAGGTGTATAGGATGATACTTGGGAGATATTTAGAAGAAATATGAATTAGAGGATTGATGGGATGAGTTTGAGTAGAGGAGATGTACAGGAGGAGAAGAGGAATTGTATTTCTAGGAGAGTACTTACTTTGTATCACCTATTTATACTAGTTCATGGAAATTTCTAGAAAATTTCAACTATGCATTTTACCTACCATTCACAAATATCTGAAGTTCTAGAGAATCAATATTTTACAATTGTCACCGCATATTCTAATAAGGTTACACTCGCTGCGTTTGCTATCCGAACGAGGCTATGGATTCAGTTCAATAGGGGTTCTTCGAATGGTGGTCACGGTCGGTAGACGGCGGTGGTAACGAGCCGATCCACACGGGGATGGATAGGCGAATCATGCGCTAAAGATAGCGGATCTCTTTCTTTACAAATGACAAACTTTGTCGAGACGCGGACAGGCATCGACAGCTGACGCAGCATACGGCAGCTACTGGCAAGCCGCAGGAAGCGAGCCGCTCCGATGGATCAAGCGGCGGGGAAAGGCGGGATGCAGAATCGATGGGGTCTCACTCACTCAACTGAGCGAAAATAACAAAATGAAAAGGGGGAAAGGGAGAGTCACTGGGGCCTGGGAGTTGATGACGTGGCTCACTGACAAACCTGTTAAAAACCCTCTTTTAGTATAACTAAACTGAAAAATAGACCTTTTCTAGTTCTAAATAGTCAGTCCACTTCAGGCAGAAAAGGACCCAAGGAAATTCGTACGTGCGTAACCCAGCGGTTCACTGCTTAGGAAGGAGAATTATTCTTGAGCTGGAATAATAATTAGGAAATCAAGCAGCATATTCGACCAATAAGTTGCAACAAGAATCTCTATTGACCGAATGTGCAAAAGAAACATGCAGTGCACGAGCATAAACAAAAAAAGGTCAGATCTAAATTCACCCAAGACTATGAACAATGCCTTGATAATCGAAGAGAAAGAGTCATTGGGAAAGGTCACCATTCAACAAACTTTCTCAGTATAAGCGCTTTCTGGTCCCAACAGGTGAAGGGAACTGAGAAAACGATAGATCCACAAAGTACTGAGCTTGTTCAAGAACTTTGGAGTTCAGCGAGGCCAGGTGCCGGAACTAATCGACTTGTTTGGTATTGGTGCACTCCCACTTCTGTGTCCAACCTCTTTATCACAATTTAATAAATTGTAATGAAAATAAAAATAAAAGAAAGGAGCGGTTTAAATTCCCTACTGACAAGAACTAGTCAACACTCACTAGTAAAATCATATGAGCAGCAGCTTCTTACAAATGCTAACAGACAACCTACTAGCAGAGGGGGAGGAATACTATCGACTAGCAGATAGACCACTGAGCAAACCAGTGTTAACTCAACTGCAAGAGGAGCAGTAGCTTGTAGACATCAAGATGAATAGCAACTTATAGACCTCATAATAAACAATAGTACAAACACAGAGTAGAAAGGCAGCATAGATATAGAGTAGAGGGGCACCACATACAGAACGGAGGAGGAGGAGGAGATTACCGGCACAACATGGACAAGATAATCAGCAACACAGAAAAAAGGAAGGATGAGGATCACTAGAAGCACATACATGAGGAGGAGAATGATCATCGATAGCAAAGAAGCAATGCAGAGGAGAACAGAGACACGGTTTCTTAGAAAATTGAGGCACAAAGCACAAACCCCAATCCCAGAAGTCATATCCAGTCTCCACTCTCCATTTCTATCTTCAGTCCAACTCTAGTGTATCGCAGCTTCGAAGACGAGCTTCTTCCCGTCGACATGTCTTCCTTTCCTTTCTATGATGGGAAAAAAAACCAATAGTACAAAAAGTTTGGCTGATATCACAATATAATACAAAATCTTTAAAACATTATATAATGGTATACAATCTTTAAAAAGTTGACATTGATAGTACAAATCGTTAATTGTTTGTTAACACTATTAACTATTGCAAACATGGCACCCACGTGACTCTTACATGGATGCTGACTTGGAAATGAATGACGTGACAATAAAAATCTTGGAAAAAAGTATTAATAATACAAAAAATATGGCTAATGTTATAATATAGTATAAATTTTTTAAAATGTTATAATATAGTACAAAATTTTCATATTTTTATTATACTTATTTTTTTGGTAAATAAAATCTTGAACTCATTCATCTCCCTTTTCCCTCCCACACTTTTATATGTCGTGATCATCACTAATTAACTTTACAACAATCTTATATTTCTCAGCGCGACTCACAGAAAAGGGAGAGTAAGGCTGTCACTGTAACTATTTGTAAAGACCACATAATCGCAGATAAGAGAGAGGAGTTACTTTTCTTAACATCCTCTCAATTGTTGTATGCAACCCATTTTTGATATGAACTAGGTATCACATGTTTTGTCATTTGGACTAGAAAGTTCTAATCTTTATCTTTAGACATTTTTTATTAAATTTTTTAGTTTATTGACATATGGATTTTATAAATCATAAAAAATAACAAGCTATTGATGATAATAACTTCAATAATAATTCTTATATTTATGACTCTAAATATCATATAGATGACAGTGACAATGATATTAGTGATTATATATCATCGAAAACTTTAGAATTTCCAATAAAATAAAATAATAGTACAATTTTAAATATTTTGTACAATTTTAAAGCTTTTTGAAGATATTGTATTATATTGTTATACTCATAGTTTTTAAAACCGGACCGAGCCGGAAACCGGTCAAGGTATGAGTTTTTGGGTTCTTGGGTTCTTGGGTTCTTGGGTTCAACCGGGGTTCGATGGGTCTAACCGGATTTTTACAAATAATACTTATAATAGTATAAAATTAGTAATATAAATGTAAAATTATTATATTATATACATTAATTTATAATTTCAACTTTACAAATAAGATTGCTATATTTTATACATTAATTTACAGCTTAAGTTTCCTTTTTTTCTATTTTTGACTCTTGTTTTTTATTTTTTTACTTTTTTGTTTTTCTTCATTGACCGGTTTCTTGATCGGTTCGGTGGAAACCAGATCAGACCGGCCGGTTTACACTGTCCAACCCGGTCCTCGATGCAAATGGAGCAATTAGCGAAACCGGACTGGGCTGGTGTCCGGTTCCCGGTCCAGCCGGTCCGGACCGGTTTTTAAAACTATGGTTATACTAGCCAAACTTTTTGTACCATTGGTGCATTTTTCCCAAACTTATTATTATATTATTCAATTTTCTTTATCAACAGTCACGAAGATGCCACGTCAACAGTCATTAAAGTATCACGTTAACAGTTATTAACAGTGTTAGTAGTTAATTTGTACTATCAATATCAATTTTCAAAAATCTTGCATCATATTTAATATTTTTAAAAATTTATGTCATATTATAACATTAATCAAACTTTTTATACCACTAATGTTTTTCCCCTTTTATGGTCGTGTCTTCAATTCAAACTTTACTCAATCACACATACTAACTGAGACCTAAATGGATGGTGCCACTTGTTGTACAATTAGTAAAATTAGATTTTTTTTTATTCTCACTGTGTTTTGTATTGCTATTCATTGCACAATTAGAAAAATTATATTTTTGTAGATTTTGTTTTGTGTTTTGTGCTGGCATTCATATTATTTGTTACTCGTTGTTTTATATTTTTAGTAGCTATGTGCACTACTTTTGAGAAAAATTTATGTGTTTGTGTTTTCTTGCAGCAAAAAATATATCTTACAACACACTTCTACTTTGGGGTGATATTACTGTGCTATGCGATATTGTTAACCCCAATCCCGCCCTTATCGTCTGTATATATGACATTCATGATCAGAAAGTTCCAGGCCATTTGGCTAGCCATATCAGCAAAATATATGTTATTTATCTCTGCGTTGGAGCAGTTATCGTATATATAAGGGTACGTTGCAAAGCTCTACTTTGTCAAGAATTTAGAAAGGCCGATTATGTCATTTCTATTTGTGGAAAAGCCTTATTCAATCTGGTTTTAGAATTCCACTATACATTAGCGGCACATACTTACTGGGCCTAGGAATGATCGGATATTTTTATACCGTCGCACTCTATATTTTACTACTAGGGAGGTAAAACTCAGTATGCATGAGGATTCTTTGGGATAGCAACGCTTGAGGTATTTTTATCCCTCTCCTCTTCCCTCTATACTGACGAGAAGTAAAAGTGCATGTGGCTGCCCAATGAGTTAAGCTATAACCAAGAAAATTGTTTGATTGAGAAGTCAATCTTACGGGCCATGAATTGAAAAGCTTTAATAGGTTTCAAGCTTGTGTAGTAATATCTTTCATGGAAGCTATCCAAGGGGAAAGTTTAGTAAACATGAGCATTTATTCAGGATTACATCGTTCAAGATCAAGTCACTCATCGATACTTTTGTAATCATTGCAATCATGACAAAAGGTGATAGGGCAGTGATCCTAGTTGCTCTATTGTTACTCTCCATAATAAGCCTAGTAGGTGTCTTTTTTTGCCTTTTTTTCCTTCATTTTTTTTTAAATTAATCATTCTATACTAATACTCTTCGTTTGTAGAGTTGCAGCTGTAATGATTGTTAGGAGGAAACTTGTTGCTATGATAAACTTATGAATGGAAATTTACATAGAGCTTACGTATGACAAATTTATGTAGGAGTTGTGTATGACAAACTTATGTATGACAAATTTATGTATAAGCACTTGTTTGAAACATATAGTACTTTTTGTTCGAATAGTGTCCTCTCCACATCTCAACATCCTCATCCACACCCCTCCTCACTCAACATCCGCACACAAAGCCCAATAGTTTTAGATAGTGACATCCAAACATATAGAAGAAAAATAATTTATTTATAGACACCTTTGTGACAGTTGTAGTCGCGAGACAAATTAATAGTGTAATTGTCCAAATAGCTCCACTACTACTCGTTGTGATAGTCTGGTTTATCTCCTGTATATTTTCTTCCGTACTTATATTTTTTTCAACACGTTTGCTTTGAAAGTTTCTGAGGATATTTTGGAGGGACCTGCAGTTGTGGTTGAAGTTCCAGCCCACCTAAGAGTGCTTTTCATTGGAGTTAAATATATGTGGAGCATCTTCGTGACCGGTTGAGCATACTAAACTTGTACTAGAAAAATCATTTATTTGTAGATAAATTTGTGACAGTTGCGGCCACGAGATAAATTAATAAGATAATTGTCCTAATAGCTCTACTACTCCTCGCCATGATAAGCCTACGTCTTGTTTATATTTCCTTTCGTACTTCTATTTTTTTCAACATGTTTGCTTTGGAAGTTTCTGAGGATATTTTGGAAGGAGCTGCAGTGGTGGTGGGGGTTCCAGCCCACCCAAGAGTGCTTTTTATTGGAGTTAGATATATGGGGAACATCCCTATGACCGGTTGAGCAAACTTAACTTGCAGTAGAAAAATAATTTATTTATAGATACCTTAGTGGTGGTTGTGGCCGCGAGAAAAATTAATAAGATAATTGTTCTAATAACTCCACTGCTCCTCACTGTATAAGCCTAGTTTGTCTCTTTTTATTTTTTTTAATACTTGTATTTTTTTTAACATGTTTGCTTTGAAGGTTTCTAATGATATTTTGGAAGGAGTTGTAGTGGTGGTGGGAGTTGTGCTTTTCACTGGAGTTAGATATATGTGAAGTATCTTCATGACTGACTGAGTAGACTAAACTATCCCTATGACCGGTTGAGCAAACTTAACTTGCAGTAGAAAAATAATTTATTTATAGATACCTTAGTGGTGGTTGTGGCCGCGAGAAAAATTAATAGGATAATTGTTCTAATAACTCCACTGCTCCTCACTGTGATAAGCCTAGTTTGTCTCTTTTTATTTTTTTTAATACTTGTATTTTTTTTAACATGTTTGCTTTGAAGGTTTCTAATGATATTTTGGAAGGAGTTGTAGTGGTGGTGGGAGTTGTGCTTTTCATTGGAGTTAGATATATGTGAAGTATCTTCATGACTGACTGAGTAGACTAAACTTACTGAATATAGAGGCTCGAGTGCTTAGACCATATTAAGAAAACCAATTTTTAAGAATATAATTTAGGGTAGAAGCAGGCTAGAGGGGCCATTTGATTGTGTTACAGTCATAAGTTTGTTATAATGTGCATGCAGAGACTCAGGAGAGAATTAGGTGGAGAATGATAGAAGCACTAAGGGATCAGATCTGAAGTAAAGTGACCCAATTTTGGCATGTTTCATTTGTGCATTTGTTTATATTTTTTGAACAAGAGGTTGCAATTTGGATTCAGTGCTTGATATACTTTCACTTCCAATTGTACTTAATGTTGTGATATAAATGAAATTGTCTCTGACAAGAGAGACACGATCAATTATTAAATCCAATTAGTGTTATCCATAAATTTGTGTATTTAATTGCCACAAATTAATTGGATTGAAGTGATCTATAGCATGAATTAATTTCAAATAAACTATAAGAGAGGTTCTTATAGTATATTTGATTTGCAGGAATGAAATAGAGAAAAATAGAATGGAATGGACAAAAGAATAGATGGAGGAATAAATAAAATGAGGAATGAGAATA
Organism: Lagerstroemia speciosa; assembly: GCA_037672795.1. Lineage (NCBI taxonomy): Eukaryota > Viridiplantae > Streptophyta > Magnoliopsida > Myrtales > Lythraceae > Lagerstroemia > Lagerstroemia speciosa. Next base: position 7,547,562 of record CM075297.1, read on the forward strand.
TTATTTTGGTTAAAGGGAATAAAGTAATATGGAATATGATTTTTAAAAGCAAAAAGATAAAATTACTCATTATATATACATAAAAATAATATTAAAATATAAAAAATAAATCAAAATTATTAAAAACATAAAATAATTTTTATGAAGAAAAATAAAAAATAATATTTGAAAAATTATTGTTAAATAATATTTAAAAATTTATTATTAAATAATATTTTTATGAAGAAAATAAAATAATAATATTATTATTATTATTATTTTTAAAAAATATTTTTATGAAGGAAAATAAAAAAAATATAGATAATTAAAAAAATTGAAAATGAAAAATTGAATAAATAAGTGAAAATAAACTAATTGAAGGGCATTTTAGACATTTCAATGTCTATTCCACATGACCATTTCCTATTCCTTACAAGATTGTAAGGAGTAGTATAACCTCCCCTAGTCCTCTTCTATTCCCATTCGGAAATCCTATTTCACATAACTTGCGAACCGAATGCTAGAATAACTATTCCATACGAAATAACTATTTTGCATAATAGCTTTTCTAGCAATCCAAACATGCCTTAAAGTTACATTTTCTCACTACCCAGTTCCTTTAGTTCAATTGGCCCAATCTTAAATATCACGCGATCCCATGTTTTTCTTATATGAATTCTCATCCTAGTCATCTCTGTGTTTTTTTTTTCCTTCAATTGATAATTTAATGAACTATCTGAGCGATGATTTGTGTAAGAGCACAAATTGGACATACAGCCTTCGCGTTGCACTCACTAAACAGAGAGAGAAGATGGGCCTAAAGTGGAGCAGCCCAAAATGAAAATGGACCATTCTTCAAGGCCCAGTAGTCAAACTGGTCTCGGCCCAAATAGCCCAACACGAACCACAAGTTGCGGTCCGGAGAGGTAAGCAGCTCGTCTTCATCGGGGGATCAGATCCCATTCTTCCGCGTGCGTTTCTCTGTGGTCTACGCCATCTTCCCCACCACCGCTGACCCCCACCGCCATCAGAGCTCCACCGTTCCCTTCCTTCTCCTCAGCCACCGGCCACCGCGCCGTAATCACCAGCTCAAGATGCCGAGACCGATCCCCCCCTTCCTCCTCCTGTCCCTCTTGTCGGTGTTCGCCCTCTCTTCGGCCGAGATCAAAACCCTAACGATCTCCGCCGACGCCCGGCCAATGATCCTGTTCGAGAAGTTCGGTTTCACCCACACCGGCCACGTCACCATCTCCCTCTCCTCCGTCTCGGTCTCCTCCGCCCTCGCGACGCCGGACGCATCCCGTCTCGGCTTCTTCCTTCTCTCGGAGGAATCCCTCCTCCAGGTCCTCATCGAGATGCAGCAGAGCGCGCAGTTCTGCGTCCTCGATTCCCACTACATCATCCGTCTGTTCACATTGCGCGAACTCTCTCCGCCTCCTCACGCCGCCTTCAACCAGTCGTACCCCGTTATCTCCCCCAATGAGTACTCTCTCTTCTTCGCCAACTGCAATCCCGAGAGCCGCGTCTCCATGAACTTCCGCACGGAGCTGCACAAGGGTTGGGAGTTAGTAGAGTGGGAGAAACCTGACAAGGATTGATGGAAACTCATCACAAATGGTTCAGTAAAAGGGAATCTTGGATTGGCAGGGCAGCCAGACTTATTTGAGATGAGTTAGGAAATTGGATTTGTGGATTCATGCAAAATTTTGGTGTGACCAATGCCATAGTGGTTGAATTATGGGCGATGAAAACGGGTTCGGAGTTGGCTTGAAAGAGAAGATCAAGTAAGATTATTCTTGAAATGGAATCAAAGATTGCAGTTTAGACAATTAAAGAAAGGGAAGTCGACTCAGGATGGCATAGAGGTCTACTTATAGATATACGCAATATCTTGGATCTTGATTGGCTAGTTATTGTGAAGCATAACTTTTGAGGAACTCGTGTGCGGATTTACAAGCGAAGAAGCAAAAGATAAGCAGACTTGGTCGTGTGTTTTCCACTGGCACAGGCAACCCCATTTTAGCGGATCTGGTTGCAGGGAACTGGGCAGTTTGATTGAGAGAATATTGCATATTGTGCTGTTATGAAAAAAATAATAATAATAACCAGTAAAATATTAGTTTTCCAGCACAGGTTTTTCAAGGTCGGCGAGTTCATAGACCGTGATCTTGTACCCTTTTGGCCTTGTCTTCCACTTGTCCTTTTCAGATAGATGCGTGCAGTTAACCAACATCTTGAAATTGATTCTCACGTAATATAAAACAAATGGTACTAAAAAATGGCTGAATGATTGATCAGTCGGACCAGCTTGCTAAACACACCATCATTAAATTTCTTGCGGGAAAGCAGCAGTTGCATGGACTGAAAAACAATAATAAAAAAGTTTGTGTCCGCTCTCCGTTCCTCGGTCCTGAGGAGAAAGTCTTTGGTGGAACGGTGGTACCACGTGGCAGCGCTCACGTGGTGCAGCCGCCCACTAAGGTGCTGCCATGTGTCAGCGCCGCTGATGTGGCCGCCCGCGTGGCGACGCAGTGCTGACACATGTCAGCGCTTGAGTGGGCAGATGCACCGCGTGACGCTGTCACGTGGCACCACCGCTCCACCCAAGAGTTTCTCGGTCCTGAGGGCCACCAAACACTGCAATCGAAAATGAAAAGTTCATCATAATTATAAGTAACTAATATTGCATGTTATGAGAATTTTTCTTTTTTATTTTTATTTTGTCTAATACTTATCTAGAAAAAATTATTTCGATTCGATTAATCATGCAACAAATATATCAATTATCTACAAGCTCATTCTCAAAAACACAGCACGGTTACCTTATCATCCTCAAGCTCCTGTTCTTCATCATTCCACCACGTTTATCCACTTAAATCTCTTACTATCTGATTCCTAAAATCATTAAAGGATTTCAAATTCTAACTGGCGCTAGAGGGCTCAACCTGATGAACTATTCATTTGCCTTTTTTTTCCCCCACGCTAGCTAGCTAGCTCCCTCCAACATCTTGTGGAAGGTAGTCGAGCTTACCATCAAACAGCATTATCGCAGCCTTCAATATACACAGAGAGACAGAGACAGAGACAGAGGAGGAATAAATCCAGACAACGTGGGCCGGCAAGCACCCAGCTTCGAATAGAGAAATGGGAGCATCTTCGAGCCTTGCTAGCTCCCATGGCTTCCAACAATCCTCATTCTCTTTTCCTGGCTTCACTCTTTTTAACTTCCGCTGTTCTATCAAAATTATTGTTTATTGGGATCAATGAATGACTAGAATTTTTAACAAACTTATAACGAAACTGCATAAACAACTTTCTATTGAGAAAAAAATCAAAAGCTCAAAAGTAATTAAAAGAAGGTTGAGTTGGTAGATATTTCTTGAGGCAAAAGAGAAGAGAGAGAGAGAGAGAGAGATTGAGATGTCTAACTGAATGAAATAACTAAACAGCGTATCAATCGCCCTGCATCAATCGAATTTTTCTTTCAGACAATCAGCAGAATTAACTTCTGAAGAGCGAGAATGCGGCGATCTCCATGGGGCATCGGGCATGGCTACTGCATCTTCTAGAGTTCCATGGGCTCGGGTAAACAGTGAGCAATATTCACGTCGATGTGAAAGCACACTCCTAGTGCAACAATCCTTCCAAGTTTGAGACTGACGGATGAGAACCTGCAATGGTAAGTCAATATGAACATAAGAGAAATACAAATGGATCCAACTCTTATTGTAAAAGTTCACATGTTTACAAATAAGAAGGTAGAGTAGATTAGAGATATAACCTCAGCAACATTATAATGGCCGTTCCTAATCAGCATCTCAGTGACATGGCTCTTCGAAGCAGAAGATTTCTCTCTAGCTCTTCCCTGGATCCAGCTAATAAAATCCCTCGTAGCGCATAAAATATGTTTTGGACCAGGAAGATCTCCAAAAGGCAGTTCACAATAATATCCAATACCCTTGGGACCGTCCAACAACAATGCAAGTGCCAATGTGAAATTGCACTTTCCTGGTCCATCTTGACATGATCTATTGCCAATACTGCTGCTATCTGGACAATACGAGAAATGACACTTAATTGTCATAACGTGTCTGCCAATTCCAATTATGAAAATGGTAAATGTCAGTGTAAAATGAAACTAGCATTTGAAGCAGCTTAGGGTAAATATGTTCAGGAGGAAACAAATTCTCCAAGCACATTGTCAACAAATGCCCTCTCTTGTACAGAATGATCCATCTAGATTTTTCCCCATATTCCCACTACTAAGATAAGTGATACTGCTTTTGAAATTTGCAGAGACTCCAAAGAATTTCATTTGCAGAAATAATGCCATTTCATCCTCAACACAAGCATCCCAATAGGTAATGGATTAATCGAACATAACCTACCAATCTTTTGAGGTAGTTGATAGCTGAAATCTTCAGATGGCACGGATGAAATGAAATGAATAATAAACCATTCAAAGATGATTTTTTGTAGCATTGGGACTAACTCGTACTGTAGTTTGTAAACATCATCATGTGACATATCAATCTGCAGACAAAAAAAACAATGTACTTGGCATATCAAATGAAATAACAATATGCATTAGTCGGGGGGTGGGGGGGTGGGGGGGGGGGGGGGGGGGGGGGGGGGGGGGGCGGGGGCTAACCTGCCAGCTGACCTGAAGGAGATACCCAAGGAAAAAAAGAATATTACTCGCATATTCAAACATCACCCAACCAATCTGGGAACTGGCATTGACTAAAATGACTTTGTTCATGCCCAGAGACTTCTCGACGTCAAAAATCTGCATAGTAATGTCTGGAATTAACAAACTTATGTAGGTCTCAATAACTTCCAACAGTCTGCCCCATCCTCCCAGTTTACTGCTCATGGAATGAAGAGACAATAGGACACTATCCAACTGAGCATTTGATATATTGAGCTCTCCCACTGAAGAAATATAGTCAGGCTTTAGAATCTTCAGCATGCAAGGAAGAACATCATCATAAATTGTCATTGGCATGCTGACAATTAACTCATATATTACTGAAGAAGCTATCCTCCCCACTCGTTGACTTATGTGATGTACACAACCATACACTTCATGCAGAATCTTTCTATCAAGTTCATCATTATAGGAGCTCAAGATGAGATTATTAATCTCACTAACTTCATCAAAACCTACAAGACCAGAAATAGATTATCAGTGCAAAAAAACAAAAAGAAAGATAGAACTGCACAAATTGCTGAAGGAGAAGCATACCGGCAACAAGTAGTTCAATTTTGTCAAATGATCTAAACAAAGCCACTGAACTCTTACGAATTAGAATAATCACACCCGTTAAACGCTCATAAAACAAACGTAGCGGGACATTTTCCTTGCACCAGTGATCAAAATAGCGATTGAAGAAAACTCTCCAACGATACAATGCTGAGAATGGAGTTTGATTAACCTATATGAAACAATTACAATCAACTTAACAAACTTGCCAGGTAAGAGAGGAGATAAGAGAGAAAGAGAAATGATACATTACAAAAACTGAAGAATGGGGGGTAACCTCTTGCTCAATCAACGAAAGAATTTCCTTTTTAAGACCATCAAGAGTCAAAGACTGTAATTCAAAATCTGACATGCGCCTATCATAGTCCAGCAGAGTCATCCGAAAAACACCATCATTAAATATGCCTGGCTGGAGGAGCTTACGTAAGAAGATTGAAGAAAAAGAAGGAATAGTCTTTTCCTGTATAATCAGGAAGGTAGAGTCATTAAAAAACATATCTTGGCAATAACAAAACAATGATTCTATTCTACACTACAAAGAATTTAAATTGATAAACTAGTCCAGTGATTTTAGCTCCTTGTTTAGTGTATTCAATGTAGATTTAAAGGCAGCGTAACTTGTTACCTTTACATATGACAATATAGATTTGGTAATCCAAAGTAGATCCTCTAGAGAATGCTCAGAACTTTGAAATAACTGATCAGCAACAAATTCTTCTTGCAGAGCATAATACTGTGCTTCCTCACTAATAAGACACCGTAAGATAAAGTTCGATCATGAAAACCATATGTACAGAATGGGAACATTTGGCGGCATTGCCTGGTAATGAAAGGAGGATCTAGAGCATTGCTAATTACTACCAACCTGAAATCGTTTTCAGGTCAATAAAACAAAGATTGAGAAAGTATATAATTCTTCTTTCCATGATAAGATAATAAAATGCACAAAAGAAAAACCTAAATCAAAGTAGGAGGACTTACATATCAGCACTTGTCTGAAATATTCCATGCGATACTAACCCATTATTTTGTAGGATTAGTATTTCACTTGACGAAAATCCTATATCCACACACTCACCCTGAGAATTAGAAAGATGAAATATATGAGAGCTCCAACCTTCCAATAGTCACATATAAATTATGCACGAGAGAGCCTTACCCCTAGAGGAATATTTTGCAATGGTGGACCCATAGACCAAATCAGACCTCCCATGAAATAACGAATGACATATACAGAGACTGTCTCCTTGCTATCTTCCTAGAGAAGATAAAAATGAATCATGGATGGCATATGACTCATATTATTATGGCCATGAACTTTGATATAAAAGCTTATGGCCTTATTAGAGGTATTGATATAATAAATTTGTAGAAATAGCAAATACTCATACATCAAATAATGAGTTAGACAAATATAGCATGCACTTACCAAATATGGCTTGTATAAGACAGCTACAGGAATTCCTCCAATTCCATAACTATATTGACCAACCCATAATCTTTTGAATGATCCTGAAAAGTAAAATAATCATTAAGAAAAAGAGGGAATTTGCTAGTAAATTTCATTTTCCCACAAGAATTATGGATTGGTTCATTAAATAATCTTAAGGCATCCAAAACCATTGCCGGAAAAGCAAATATCATCTAAATAGAATTGAATGAATTTCAGCCAAAACTTCCCATCAAGCAATAATTCCTTGAGGCCAAGAAAATAAGAAATACTATCGTGCAAAATTGAAGCAATTACAAAGAGAAAATGGACATAACCTGTAAATGAAGGGGTACGCAATTTGTGACTCAGACGCCTATTATGATTCATGATATCCCACACTTTAAAAGTTCCATCAGAATGGAGAACAAAAGCATAGTATGAACACTGTATTCCAGCTGTTACCAAGTCCTGAACTGCTCCAACAACACTGTATGACAGTAAATTTCATTATTTGAGGTATCAAAGTGATGACTGCATAAAACTAAAACCTAAAATTATTGATTTAATTAGATCACTATTTTATCTAAGGTATCAAAATAGAATGTGTACCTTGACCTAAAACCCCATAATCGGCCAATTCCACCATCATCACGAAGCTCGTGTTGAGAATCTGAGAAACAAGCATGTAAAATAAGAGTATACCTCCAACAAAATGATAATAGGGACATGGATGCTACTGGTAACAACAGTAACTAGCAATACTTCTCAAAAATATCCACTCCAAAATGCCAATTTTCAAGGTCTTGCATTAGTTTCTGTTTGCTTCCTTCTTTAGTAGAATTACCAATAAATGCAATCAAAGAGCTTGAAGACGTTAAATGAGTTCTATCGCAAAAGTAAGTTTACCATAATGCACCGTAGCATATACCTGGGCTATCAGGACCCTGTCTGAGGTCAAGCCTGAAAACAATAACAGATCCCAAATTTGTCCCAACTATGTAACATCCCGCGAGTATTGCAGCTCTTGTTATTATACCTTGACCGAGGGAAGCCCGGACATCAAGCTGAACAAACTGGTTTTCCGGGATGGTGGAAGAAGAGGCATAAGCATCAACATTTCTAAGTTCCAATTGATAGACAACACCAAAGACTGTCAATGTATATAGCAAACGTGGGAATACTGCTCGATCACACTGCAAATATAGCAAGGGAAAAATTATACGATTGTAGAACAGATATGCAACACCTATGTTAAATGGGCAAAGTTAGATGTACCGGGTTGTGGTAGATGAATGCAAAAGGAGAAAGGTTATCAGGAAACACAATTCGAAGTCCATTGTGAGAGAATCCCCGGTCAACTGAGAACTCCAGCAGTTCCAAGACATGAGGTAAGCTCTTATTTATTCGCCTGTGCTTGCAGTAGAAGAAAGTCCTAAGTGAGACATCACGCAAACAGGAATTTCAAAGTAATACGCAAGTCCAAAGCTAACTTAATTACCAGAATAGGTAGGTGTGGGGACAATTATGACCAATCGAGAAATAGCACGAAGCACAATCCTCTGTAAGAGGAGCAGAATATCCGCTTGTAGCATCAGATGCAGATGCAACGGTACACTTAGAAGAAGGGATAGTGAGGTAAATCCAGTTGAAGGATTCCCCGCTGAGTATTGGGACTTCCCTTCCCACAAGTTTCATTTTATGGAAGCCTCCTGCCGATGAGGGCATTAAATCTTCAACTCAGCCAGAAGAGGTTTTGTCTAAATTTTTCATTCACAATCAGATCAGGCAGATAAGGCAGAAAATCAAAACTTTTCCAACATGTCGCCAAAAATTGAAAACCTAGCTTCCCCCAAAACTGAAGAAAAACGAAGCTAGTAACCAAACGAACAATGATTTCCTGCCCTTTCAAATGGACTAGTGTAAGCAATAACATATAAGTTTGATTCAATTCCCTGCCCTTTCAAATGATTCCAAACAAAAGAGGTAGGCGCAGGCGAAAAAGAAAACAGAGTCAGCAGATGTCTTCAAAAATTAGAGCCAGGGTTTCATAATTATGTTAGGCATATTGTGATAGCGTGAGGCAGACGACGAAATCAACGGATGAGGGCACCGAAATAAACCTTAATGTCTAGGGAGAATGGTCATATGTATCCCGCGTCTTCTGATGATGAAATAATGCAACGGCGCTTGGAGGCAGTAAACTCGTCGAACCTACCCAGAGTTCATCAGACAATCAGGACGTTAGGATTTGGTGACCCCAATTGGACTATGATAAGACTCTGTTTCCAGGAAAAAGGAAGAGAAGAGCTCCATCCCAAAATTGATGAACTAGAGAGAGAGAGAGAGAGAGAGAGAGAGAGAGTGGGAAACAGTTCACTGTTATTCCATTCGTTAGTTCTCTCATTCTCTGTGTACAAGGCTTTATATCAAGCTTTCCTGAACTATCTCAACAGAACAATCAATTCCCTTCACCGGCCAGGATTCTGCGTAACCAAATTAACGGCTTTGGACGCCAATTCTCCTTTTGCTACCTGAACTCTTATTTCCATTACAATCCCACCCCATCTAAAGTTTCCTACGTTTTACAATCAAATCCATTCTTAACAGACTCTAGCAGAGGCCACTTCTGCTTTCCTTCCCGATCTTTCACCTGATCGCGGAGAGAGTAGAGAGAAAAGAAGCAAAACGCTAAGGGGGGAGAGAGGGAGTCGGGAAGAGATGCAGCGTCGAAAAAGACAAAAGAGCTTCTTTTTCTTTTTTTTTTACCGTGAAGAGGCACAGCTTCTCTTTGACTGAAAGGCCCGGCTTCCCTGATGCGATTCGAATGAAGAACAGGACTTGAAAGAAGACGAGAGAATTGAAGGGGGTTCGAAGTAGTCAAGAAGAGAGAGTTCTGTTGATTCAATCCGTACAACTCTGTAGCGGGACTTATAAAGGTACGGCCTGGAACGACTCAGAGTCCCTTTTACAAGTTCAGCCCCCTATGAATCGACTATTTACATTTCACTACCCATTGTACATACAGCCTTCGTGTTGCACACACTAAACAGGGAGAGAAAGAGAGTAGATGGGCCTAAGGTGGAGCAGCCCAAAATGAAAATGGAACATTCTTAAAGGCCCAATAGTCTAACTGACCCTGGGCTTAAATGGCCCAACAACAACCACAAGTTGCGGCCCGGAGAGGTGAGGAGCTCGTCTTCATCGGTAGATCAGATCCCATCCTTCCGCTTGCGTTTCTCTGTGTTATACGCCATCTTCCTTCGGTAATTCCGCTCCCTCCCCCACCACCGCTGACCCTCCCGTCAAGCCCACCGCCATCAGAGCTCCGCAGTTCCCTTCCTCCTCCTCAGCCACCGGCGACCGCAACGCAACCACCGGCTCAAGATGCCGAGACCGATCCCCCCCTTCCTCCTCCTGTCCCTCCTGTCGGTGTTCGCCCTCTCTTCGGCCGAGATCAAAACCCTAACGATCTCCGCCGACGCCCGGCCAATGATCCTGTTCGAGAAGTTCGGTTTCACCCACACCGGCCACGTTACCATCTCCCTCTCCTCAGTCTCGGTCTCCTCCGCCCTCGCGACGCCGGACGCATCCCGTCTCGGCTTCTTCCTTCTCTCTGAGGAATCCCTCCTCCAGGTCCTCATCGAGATGCAGCAGAGCGCGCAGTTCTGCGTCCTCGATTCCCACTACATCACCCGTCTGTTCACATTCCGCGAACTCTCTCCGCCTCCTCACGCCTCCTTCAACCAGTCGTACCCCGTTATCTCCCCCAATGAGTACTCTCTCTTCTTCGCCAACTGCAATCCCGAGAGCCGCGTCTCCATGAACGTCCGCACGGAGCTCTACAACCTCGACCGCGATGGATCTAAGGATTATCTCTCCGCAGGGCAGACCCAGCTCCCCACCCTCTTCTTCCTCTTCTCTCTCGCCTACTTCGTCTTCCTTGGATACTGGATCTACATTTGCCACCAGAATCTCCGCTCTGTTCACCGGATCCACCTCCTCATGGCGGGCCTCCTCCTCATGAAGGCTCTTAACCTCACCTTTGGCGCTGAGGACAAGCACTATGTCAAGGTTACGGGAACCCCCCACGGGTGGGACATCCTCTTCTACATCTTCCAGTTCATTCGGGTTGTCCTCCTCTTCACCGTCATCGTCCTCATTGGGACGGGCTGGTCCTTCCTTAAGCCCTTCCTTCAGGAGAAGGAGAAGAAGGTCCTCATGATCGTGATCCCTCTCCAGGTCCTTGCCAACATCGCCTCCATCGTGATTGGCGAGACGGGCCCTTTCATCAAGGACTGGGTGACTTGGAACCAGTTCTTCCTCTTGGTCGACATCATCTGCTGCTGTGCAATCATATTCCCCATCGTGTGGTCAATTCGATCTCTCAAGGAGACCTCCAAGACTGACGGGAAGGCTGCAAGGAACCTCGCAAAGCTGCAGTTGTTTAGACAGTTCTATATCGTGGTGATCGGGTACTTGTACTTTACAAGGATTGTGGTCTTCGCTCTGAGGACAATCGCAGCCTACAAATACCAGTGGGTGAGCAATGCTGCTGAGGAAACGGCAAGCTTGGCTTTTTACATCGTGATGTTCTACATGTTCAGGCCTGTGGAGAGGAATGAGTATTTTGTCCTCGACGAGGAGGAAGAGAAGGAAGCCGAGATGGCGCTCAGGGATGAAGAGTTTGAGCTCTAATTGGAATGGAACAATCCGGTAAGCAGATGCCAGATAGAATTTGTTGGGTATGGTCTGCTGCTGCCATTGCTGTTCTGTTATATGCCGTTTCCTTTTCTTCTCTCTTTACATATTTACACTTGTTAGTTTATATGATGAGTACTTTCTCGCTTGATAGTCGGCCTGTATCTCTGCCTAATGGAAGCTTTCCTTTTTGTCATTGTGACGGTTATCAAATGTTTGATTATAGAGTTGTCCTCATAATCTTATCAATGGTTCCGTTAACTTGTGATGAGTTGCGTGTGGAGCGCTGCACTTTGCTCTCTTGTATAGCTCATAGTGGAGGAGGGGAAATTGGAAGTATCTTGCAGCGGTACTTTCATACACCTTGGTTCGGTCCCGATCTTTCTCCGGGTATTATTCATGTTGCAGGGCATCCAGTGATTGCTTTAGGATTATAAGATGACTAATCAGTCCAGGATTTCCAGAGGACTTGATGGCTTGGTTACAGTTCATCAAATGAGTTAGCTGAACGGCATGTGAGTTTGCTTACGTATTCCTCATTGCTGGATGACTCTCATCGGCAGCTTGTTCAGTTCTGAGAGTTCATGGCACTAGTGATTCTATCAATGAGCTTAGTCATTAGCCCTCTTTGTCATTCTCAGTATGCAAGTTCATGTTTCTTAATTTGACATGCCCCGACAGGAGGCTGTGTTTGAGGTTTATTTTCAAAGTAGAAGACTCAATGCTAGTATTGTGCTATGGCAGGCCATGAGCAGATATGAGGAAACAAGGACTCGTGTTTTGTAGCATAATTAGCATTAGAGAACTCCGTCGGTACTATTCAAGAAGGAAGATTTTGCCCTTTCCATTTCTAGGAAAGCACTTCCTTACTTGCAGTCTTCAAACCACACGATCGGTTCTCTCTTAGGTATGCCTTTGGTATATTTCTGATTGCTGTTGTCCTCTCATGTTATACTTTTCTGGAAAATGCTCCCGAGTTATGCTTTGAACTGAACATCATTGTACATTCTTACAGTACCAGTTCTCTGGGAGCATGCTCTCCCTCGAGAGCCAGGGTTAAGTATCTATCTGCCATTGATTCTCGATATACCAAGCCTTTGCCAGAGCTTTTCCTTTGCGATCACGCAACAGATTTGCATAGAAAGGTTACGGGGTTTAGGTTGCAGGAGGACATGGAAGGCTCATATAATCCCAGAGAAGATTGTAAGGAAGAGATCAGGAGAACACCGACCGATGATTCCTAAAGTTCCAACCGAATTAAAAACTGATATAATCCCGTAGTCATGTACGGGACTCGTACCATGTACTCTCGCAGGGGCTTCTTGGGTCAATAATGTGAAACCCACCACCTAGCTGTGATTTAATGCAAGCAAATTGGTCATTACTCATTGTGTGCTGCTTTTCTTTCGTCACCGAGTTTGGCAAGCTATCCGGGACCTCCTCTAGTTAACCCGACTCTCCAATTTCCTTTTGTGCGAGTTGATGTGGTCTGCGTATCCGCAATTCGTGGTCAGCCCGACCTAACAAGTAACACCGGGACAGCAGAGGACACTAACATCGGACTTGTGACATGGGGCAGAATCGGATTAATTTGGCCCCCACCATTAATATCCTCGGAACCAGGAGAAATGCCAGTACATACAATCTCCATTGGTGGATATAGCTCCAAAACACCTTTCAAGTCACGCTCCATCCTTCGTAAAGTAATGTCTCGATTTTGAGTTTGATTTTGAGTTTTGTGAAAAGAGAAAAAATTCTTGATTTAGAGAAATTTGCCGGTTATTGGACCGGTTTGACTTTAAAAGACTTTTTAGCTTACTATTATTAGGGGATCAAAATGGGTCAAGCAAAGGGGGATGGTTCTGCTTAAGTTTGCTAAAAATGGGAGTCAAAGGTTCTCTAGAGGCTCCCTTCCATGGAGGAACAGAGAAGTAGCCTTCTCCCTGGCCTCTCTTTTCCCCATTGCCGCTGCTCCCCTGTATAATGCGAGCAGGGCTGGCCGCGACAACATTGGCAACAATGGCACTCCCAATGCCGAGTATGTCCATTGTCGGAGCCGCCATTTTTGTCTACCTCACCGTCTCCGCCTCCCTGCTCACCGTCCCTGTCTGTGCCCAGGTCGCCAACACTGCCGGAGCCAACGCTTCCCACATCATCACCGGGGCAGCTGCCGGCGGCTTGTCCCATGGCAACAACCAGACAGCTGCTGGGTCCGATGTTTCCAATGGCACAGGCAGGGCAGGCTCCGGTTCCGGTACAGCTCACTGCGGGCCGAGTTATGGAAACAACCACCATGGCAATGGCAGCACGAACACCTCGACAACACTGGGTCGTGGAACCGGTCACATTCCGGGCCTCCCGATGCCGAGGGCCGGGGAGTTCCTTGCTGCCCACAACAAGGTCATGTTTCATGTTCATTTGTATTCACTAATAATAAATAAATAAATAAATAATAAATTTAAAACCGAAACAACAGCGGCCGGCTCCATGGTTATAACCGTAAATAAATTGACTTTCACGATTTTTAACGTGGGAATAGTTGTGCTTATTCTATTATGACTATTTTAAACGAATGGTTTATAAGAGTAATAGATATTTTATATACACACAAATTCTGCCTTCTTTTATTTTTTTATTGTATTTCTTTTATTTGATTCTTCATTTTCTCAGCTTTGGGTTATGGTGGGCGAGTGCCCTGTTTGCAGCCACGATTTCTCCTCATAGACATCATGTCCCAAGTTTGAATATTTCTGCTAAAATCATGCTGCAATTTTACGAGAAATATCTATTTTCAAGAAAAAATATAGATTAATTTTCTATTTTTGAAGTTTTCTAATTTTTGAATTTTTCCCCAATTCGATTTTGATAATTGTGTTTTTTTTAATAAAATAGAGGACTTATACCGAAATGCATTTAAAATAAATCAAGAAATGCAGACACGAGGCACCGGTGTCCCAACAATGTCATCTTAAAGGAGATGCTCGAGTCCATTGGGTCAATGTTATAATTGTGATTCTTAATTCTTAAGTATTGCATCTGTTACTATGAATTTCATATATTTCAATATTGAGTGATTCCTCACACCTCGAGCGAATTCTCCGCAACAGATCAGAGCCAGCGTGAACGAGCCGCCAGTGAGATGGGACCCCGTCCTGGCCCGGTTCGCCCGCCGGTTCGCCGCCAGGCGCGCCGTGGACTGCAAGATGCTCCACTCGTACGGGCCGTACGGCGAGAACATATTCTGGGGGGAGAAGGACTTGTGGACGCCGGCCCAGGTGGTCGAGTCCTGGGCAAGCGAGAACCAGTACTACGACCGGGCCAACAACACGTGCGTCCCCGGCCAGATGTGCGGGCACTACACCCAGATGGTCTGGCTCGACAGCACCCGGCTCGGCTGCGCCATGGTGACCTGCCTCAACGGCGGCATGTACACCATATGCAACTACGACCCGCCTGGGAACTTCGTCAACGAGAGCCCTTTCGAGCCCTACCGAGGTACCGAATGATAGCCAGGTTATCGACCGCACCGCGATGATGCTGTTATCAGTCCGGCCTAACGTGACTATAATCTATGTTATACATCAGCTTCAGCATCTCTATAAAAAGCTTTTGTTAGAGATTTATGAACTTGGATTCATTCGGGTTGAATTTTGCTGTAATTCGGCATATTTCATATTGAGAGAGTATATGTGTGATTTTGACTACCAAATCGAAGTGATCTCATCGTCCAATTTTCCGGGGTGTTCCATCTTGTTCCGTTGTCAAAAACCCAATGAACCGGATTCGAAGACAATGACAGAGCGCCGCCCAGGTTAGATGATTTAGTACTTGGCTGGCTATTCTCATTTCTCACATGAGATCACCGGATGGTGCCGCATACATTACTTTCTGGGACCATTGAATTCCGGTTGGTCTCGAGAACTGCAGTATCATAGATCGGACCCGTGATTCCGGGACCATTGATAATGGCTCTGGGAAGATTCAGCTGGCTTGGCTGCTGCTCTCTTCAGGCCCCTGGTCTATCTGTTTGCTTAGAGGAACCGATATGGAATCGCCAGATAAAACAGTTCAGTTTCATATCACGATCGACTCCCGTCTCAAGCCTTAGTGTACATGGAGCAATATGCGAGGAGATATTATTTAGCATAACAGCCCGACCGGTCTCGAACTCTTAAGGATCATAACTTTGCTTCATTCAGAGCTCAGAGTTCTGCTTCCCTGCCCAAAGGGTCGTAGCTTTTACTAGAACAGGAAGAGTCACCCAACAGCTGCAGTATCACACTGAAACAGGAGGAAGAAGGAAATGGAAGAAGCCGGTGACTGGATCGAAGGAAGAACATGTTTATGCAGGCGTCTTTGGCTCGAACTTTATCCCACAAATCTTTATCTTATATAGGATTCGCCGATTGTTACGGTGAATCTTCTTTCTTTTTCTTTTTGTTTTTTTTTAAATTCCCTGCAATTTTCCAGGGAAAGGGGGTAAGTAAAGGAGGAGGAGGAGGAAGATGATGAACGCATGAGACTCGTAGAGTGCCTCAGAGGAAGATTGCTTGCAAGAGGCAAGCCTCCAGAGCTGCCAAAGAGGAAGCAGAGCTCACAGGCAAGAGGGTAACTAAATAACCCATGACCTTCGTGGAGTGATCCGGCGCATTGTCTCTGCAATCTCGAACTTCGGCTTTTATATCCATTTGCCTTTCATTTGTCTGTCATCGACTGTTCTGTGATGGGCGTGGTGGTGCAGTTGGTAGAGCTGGAGAGGAGACTCGGAGAGGAGATCGAGTCAAGGGACAAGGCTAAGAAGAAGCTCGGGTGCTTCGATGCCTCGCCATTAATGGAGAGAGATCAAGGGGGCAATCCACTGGGAGTCTTTGAAGGTTCTCACAGATCACCCACCATCCGACGAGCTTCAGAAGGACACCAAGCAAACTCAAGAGAGAGCTCTCCTCCTCCATGACACAACACGATGAGCCGCATATTTCCAGCAAGAACATAGAAAGCTCGAGGCCTCGTCTATCACAAGAGCACGCATTCACCATCAAGTCCATTCCAGAATTTTCCTGCAATAAGAAGAAATCATATCGAAGCATCTTCCGCATACCACAAGACTCTGAACAAGATAAAGCAAAGAGTAACCCAGTGTGAGATGTCGAGCGTTCATCGGTAAGTTTTTGCCAGAAATCCGACATCGACATTGAAACGCCAGTCCACTGAGTGAGCGAAATGAAAGGGGGTATGCAAATGCTTGATGTTTAGTCTGAGCATATCTTCTTTACAGATATCATAATGAGGACATAGCAGTCTCAGCATTGCAACGGAGACGTTCGTTTTCATCTCAAGCTTGTATACATGAATAACATTCAATCTAAAAACCCCGAAAATGTTCTAGTCCATCAGAAATTACAAAAATGTACCTATGGTGACCCTTAAAAGAGCACTTACTCCATGACAGAGATCAGTTAACTGTGGCTTGCAGGGTCGGCATGCATGCTTTCGAATTGAATGCAGAGCCTTCACAATTGTCAGTGTGGATGGTCCCCTCTCACAACATTGGAGGATTCTACAATCCATGCCAATCCAATCATTGAACTATTAAGCAACTTGATCCAATAGCTCACAATCAATAGTTCAAATTGATGAACTATTCGTCAATTCATGATGTATTTGAAAACATGTAACACAGAGATTCCCTGCAGTCATCGATTCACAGATACATCTTAAATCTTGAGCTCAGTGACGAGCCCAACTAAGATTCAGCCCCATTCCATGTATCAATTCACAGCTGCATCTTATATCTTGACCTGAGTGACGAGCCCAACCTAGCTTTAGCCTTCATACTTCAGACTTGCTGGCTCATCTAAAATTATTAAAAGAAATCGAGTGAAACTGAACGAGCACTTTCTCAAAGAGTGAAAAGAGAGTAGAGGAAAGGAACACACGGTCCCGGTGTTCTACCATAAAACTGAAATTTAAATTAGATCTGACGAGCATTCTTCACGAAAAGGGCAACAAGCACCATCCTCTCAATTTGTGTCGAATGAAAGAGTTGACAAGAGAAACAAAGCATAAAAGGAGTCCTACATATGTCTTTTCGGCAAAAACAATCTCCATAGCATCCACATCGGTCAATGATGATGGGAAGATTCACCAAGAGAGACCTGCAGAAAGTAACAAAAGCCTTCCCAAGTGCTAACCTATCCTTAATGTGCAGTGCAGCACAGTGCAGTTATAGCAGAAATTCCGGAAAATCACATTACTAATAAAAAACTTTAGGTCATAATCCGATGTTTTGAAAAAAAGGCTTGATACAGCCGATTCTACCTTCAGATTGTTCTACCCAGAAAGGATATCTCACATATCTTTACCCATTGGCAGAGGATAATGATTTTAATGACTAAGCCATTCATCAAAACTTCTCCTAATCTAAGCCCAAACAAAATATAATAAAAAGTGAAGAGAGCGCAGATGACGACCGCAAAACATGCAACGAAAAGGAAAAATGCAACACAAGTACCTTAATCATGCACTCTCTTCAATGATTCAAAAGAAAAGTACACCGTCAGTGAGGGACAAGACAACAGGGATATGCAGAAACCATTACTACGAAAGCTACTTGAATTTTAATTTTGACTCAGAAAAGGGCTTACCGAATGCACTCTTCACAATTTCTTTGGCACGTGAAGACGATTTAAACAAAAGCATGTGAAGAAAACCACGGCCAATTAATTCCTTAATCAAGTGCAGTCCTAAGAAGCAAAACTGACTCTCTATCTGAAAAATTGACACGATTAAGAGGACATTTTAAGATTCGAGTGGACAAAACCTAGTTCAATTGATATCGTCAGAAAGGTACTTCAATTTGGAAAACCGTAAAGCACTAGGGCTTCGAACCCAGATAAAATGATGCAGACACTAAAATGATAATGCTAATAGCATGCAAACATGACACACGGACATTGGATTTAAGAGGCCATCATTTTCCATATGCATGAGTGGCAGAAACTGAAGGTAGAGCTATGAAGCATATCAGAAAAAATTTCCCATGGAAGGGAAGTTTCAGAGAAGACAGAAATATAGATTGCACAGACTGTCATTCAGAATTTCTGATTTTCTCACTAAAATTCAGGCTAAGTTAGCATGTGAAGGCATTAGTTACTAACTGAAGATCTCACCAGGTAACTAGCACATTCATGTCCACGTCCTATGCAGTTAACAGTTGGTCCAAACCTCAGCAGGGGAAGTTGCCAAACCCAAGGATGTGCTTGTCAGGTATGCTTCAGAACTATTCATGCTTCAGAAGTCAGTTGCAAATGAGAATAAGAACCTACACCTGCAAATTCAAAGGAAAGACAAGTCAGTGTCAATAAAGGAAGCGAAAAACACCAATAATCAATGAAGATTATGTGTTATGTCAATCAACAGAAGATAATAAACAAGATACTTTCATACAAACTAATATTGGATAACAACATACTACCAAGAAGAAAAGAAAAGGAGAAGAACAAGAGATGCGATCCAGTTTGCTTCTCATGCTCTTCCGCTGCCCCCTCCTGTGACAGCTGCTTTGCCATTAACTTGCGAAATGGGGTTGGGTATATTTGAGAATCTAGAAAGAAGAAGAACAATATATCAGACCTTATTCTCATCAATGAAGGACAGAGAACTCCTTATTAATACTTTTATTGCATTTTTCTTTCAATAGCAGTACAAGGGAGAGATTAGAACCTTATTGCCCTTGCTTTCCTCTTCTCTTCCTCGTCAGAGTCAGTTTTCACACTGGAAGCAAATCTGGCCAGCCGAGCTTTCTTCTTCTCTTCCTCATTTATAGCTTCGGATACAGAAACGCCAAACCTGGGAAAAGATAGAACAGACAATTGACTAAAAATTCCTTAAGTTCAAACACTGCAATTAAGCTTCCACAAGCCAGAGACGTGGGGAAACCTCTCGGCTCTAGCCTTCCGCTTCAGATCCTCTGACTTAGTTAGATTTTCATGTGTCTTCACACCAGAACCAGTGCCAAACCTACTCATAGTTAAGAGTTGAGAATTCAAACAAGATTTCAGATCTTAGAAGATACGAAAAATGAAGAAGATCTACGTAACATTCATTTCCGTGAAAGCATTTGAGACGAGCTTAAGTTCACCAGGAAGACCTAAGCCCTGAAAACTATTAAGATTGTAAGTCGAAGCACATGACATTACATATAACAACAGCCTCTGTTACACTCCCTATCAAAGGCCTTCTGCTTTTCACAATGGGTAAGCCACAAAGATAACTTTTACAGAAGCTATTTTCTCACAACTTTGCCCAGAGATATATATACAGTTTTTACTGCCAATGAATGAACGACTAGAGCTGAAGCACCGCTTAATCTAGGGCAAACTTCTTCAGTCCTGATTCCTGACTTACCCTGGGAAGATTTTCTTGCTTCCAGTGCAAACTCCCAGCCCCTTCACATTAAGGGACAGGATGCAAAGGAAGGCCCAACAGCGGGAAAATCACCGAGTACTTCCAGCATCATCGACAGCACAAATTCAGTTTTATGAATGCTCAATTGACGAACTAATCATAATCTTCATTAAGAACTGATAACCTACACTATTGTTTCCTCGTGTTTTCACTGTTTTTATATAGGGGCAACTCTTGCTAACGTGCTGCGACACTATTGCAAGTCTAAACTGCATAATAATCATTACACTTATCGATATATGGCAAGGTTCGAGATTAATCCATGCTATCCTCGCTCTTCTCAGCTCTAGCAGGGAAATATTCCATGCAAATCAATGAAACAAAAGAACGCAGAACAAAACCAAGAACGAACAAACAGATCCCACAGATACCTTTCAGCTCGAGAATTACGCTTCTCTGCCTCAGACAACTGAACGGGAACTCCAAACCTCTCGGCACGTCGAATCTTCCTCTCTATGTCGTTCCCCTGAGCGGTGCTACTGTTCCCGGCCTGCAACCCTATCACAGCCATGGTGCTCTTCGATTCCTCAGCCTCTTCGCGTACCTTACTGACATCAGAAGGCGCCGGTGGTGGTTCAGCAGAAGCATTGACGACGTGATCTGTCACTGTCCCTGCACAGGGAGACGGCTCAGAGAATCCAAGGGTCAGGCCTGCGCCGGGATTTTCAACGTCATCTTCCTCGGGAAGGAGCTTCTCGTTGAGGTTAATGGCGACTTTCGCCATCGAATTGAATTGCACGGGGAGAGAGAGAGAGAGAGAGAGAGAGAGACGGGGGTAAAGTTCGCGTGAAGATGACAGCAGAGGAGGAGACAGATGAGCCCGGGACTCCATCAAAAGATCACTTTTTATTGAAGAAATCCCAAATGGGCCTCCAGCTCTCTGCGAGGCCCAGTGGCTTAATTGAGGCAAATGGAAAACTTTGATGGCCGAATTAAAATTTTCGAGACAATTTAGGACAAGATTAACGTTTGATGCATTTTCTCCACTTTTTTTTTTGTGAAGATGCTCGAGCTGGCGTAACTTGCAAGGCGCCAGATCAACTTTTTGATGTTTAGTCTTCTTCGATATATTACTTTGGAATGTTGAGAAATTACTAAATGAACCGAGTTTATAAGATGATGTGGTGAACTTGGTCAATAATTATTTAACTTATTCGTATGAAGTATCACGATATTTTTAAAAAAAAAAAACTTAATGAATAGAGAAAGATACAGTTTCTTCTCCTAGCAATTCTCGTCTTGTCTGACTACTGCTGTACTGGCATATTTCATCTTTACACTGTTGTTTGGCCATCCATTGCTGTCGTCCTTCACTTTGTTGGGGTGTAAGATGATCATCCATTTCTTGGGTATGCATCCTGAAGCAGCAGGTGAGACCTCCGATTTTTCTCTCCCTGACTATTCAGATTACCCGTCGTTGCCTATACCTGTTCAGAATATTTGTCATTAACAGCAGGTGAGACCTCCAAAATTCTCTTTAATAGTTCAGATTATCTGTCGTTTCCTGTACTTGTTCACTTGGTGATGTAAACCGGCAGAGCTGCAGCTCCATGCACGAGCTCGACTCGTTCAGTAAAACTCGAGCTCAAAAGTCTACTCGGGCTTGATCATTCCGAGGATCCTGGTTTGGCTTTTTGTCAACCAACTAACTTGTTTCATATTATAGAGAGATGAGTTTCTGCATTTTCTCATATGCAGATGCTAGCAAATCTCCAAATCATATGCTGGCAAGTCACCAAATCGAGTTCGGAAAGGCTAGCAGGTGTTGCGGTCCTTGGGCATTGAGAAGGCATAATCTCGTCATGAGAGGAAATCGACCGGGAAATGAAGCAAATCATGTTGCATGTCTTGAATTTCTTTCAATCCAGTAAATAGAGATTTCGTTTTCTTTTTTTGTTTTCACTGGATGGCTTGCGGCTATAAGCTTCATCCTTGACTTCGGAAATTGAATCATGACCCTGAAAATTTTATTGATATCTCTTGCACTCTTAATCGCTCAGATTCACGTCCGAGTGGATCCTGATGTTCAGGCCAACCCCGAGTACCTGGACACCTTAGCAGTTGTCAGATGCAAACGTTTACAGTGTCCATTACCAGCGAAAGGCAACGGGGAAGGAAATAACCACAGTTCTTTGCTGAATGTCAACAAGCGCAGTCATAAACTTCATTTGTAGCACTTAAACCAATTCTCGTGCTGATTTCACGGCTGCCGATGCTCAATTTCCTGTGGTTGAAGTACTGAATTAAGACTCACTCATAGATTGACTTATTAATTAAGTCAATCAACTCAATAACATTCCAAAGATTGCAGGGTGAGAAAACTGAGAATTAAATTTCCAAAATTATTGTTGATCATTCTCACAATCTACATCTTTCACTCACCTATGAAAATTGACAATCTTTCGCATTCCTATATGAATATACAAGGATCAAACTCATATAACATTAACGATACAGCAGCAGGTGAGCTGCTTCAGCATCAGTAATATCAGCACAACATAACAAAGTTCTTCAGTTTGTGTACATACCGTAATAAAAGCTATTACATTCTCCCTCGTAATCTCAGATAAGCATTGAAAGAAGTGAACCAAAAATGGTACTGCACGCCCAGGAGGCTGGAGAAGAAGATCATGTCAATTAACCGTCCACCTCTGCTTTAATCTCCCTCTGCAGTCCCTCCTTGTACTCCTCAAAGGTTCCTGGGAAGGTCTTCACAGTCCCATTTTCTACGACCCATATCTCACTCCGCTCCTCGTCCTCACAGACACGAGAAATGAGCCTTGAGTCGTGACTCACGAGGACGACACCACCGATGAACTCATCCAGAGAGTCAGCCAGTGCATCGATGCTCTGCATGTCCAAGTGGTTAGTTGGCTCGTCCAAAAGCAGTATGTGGGGTTTGGACATGGATATTGAAGTGAAGACGACCCGAGCTTTTTGCCCTCCTGAAAGCTTTGCAATGGGGGTGAGATGATTGTGACTAGGGAGCCCAAATTTCCCGAGCTTCGCTCTAACCGCCTCCTGCTTACTAAGCCCCTCCTGTTCTGGATAGAGTCTAAGAAGATACTGAACTGGTGTTTCATCCATGGTAAGGATGTCAACAAAGTGCTGCGAATACCTCCCAATTCTCAGCTTCTGACTTCTCCTAACTTCACCCCCCGTCGGCACTAAATCACCAGCTAGAAGGTTCACTAGCGTCGATTTCCCAGCTCCGTTGGGTCCGACAATGGCAACTCGGGTCCCCATATCTATTCCCACATCAACATTTGAGAGCCTGAAGTCCTCCCGGTTCGAATAACTGAAGCTGACCTCTATCAGCTGCAGAAGAGGCGGGGTGAGCTCAGTGGGCTCTGGGAAGTGGAACTCTACGCTATAATCTCTCCACTTCTTTGGCACCTCCGGAGGAGGCTCATCTTCATCCACCTTGCCCTTTGACTTATTCTTTGCAGCTTCCTTTGCCCGATCCTTCACTCTCTCCTGCTGAGCTCGGTTGCCTGACCTCTTAGCAGCTTTCACCTGTTTATCATAAACCTCAAACTTTTTGTTCACCTCCTTGCGTCTCTGCTCATAACCACTTTCAAAAGCATCAAAATTCCCACGATAGAAGTGGAGCTTCTGGTCATGGAGATGGATAATCTCAATGCAGACAGTGTTGAGGAAATCTCGATCATGGGAGACTACAACAAGAGTCTTCTTCCACCTGCACAAATACTCCTCCAACCAAAGAACGGCTCTGAGATCAAGGTGGTTTGTCGGTTCATCCAGCAACAAGAGGGTCGGCTGCACAAAAAGTGCTTGGGCTAGAGATATCCTCATCCTCCAGCCACCACTGAAGGACCTGGTTGGACGAGCCTGCATCTCTTTGGTGAACCCTAACCCAGCGAGAATCTTCGATCCCTGAGATTCTGCGGCATCTGACCCCAATATCTGTAGCTTCTCATAAAGTTCAGTGAGTCTTTCACCAGTATCATTTACATCATCCTCACCTTCATTATCAGCCCCAGAAGAAGATCTCTGAAGTGACTCAACCTCCTGTCTGAGTTTTACCAACTCTTCATTAGCTGACACAACAGCTTCAAGAGCAGACTTATCATCCCCAATTACCTCTTGTTCAACTAGAAGAACATCGATATTCCTAGGAACAGGAATCTTCCTCCAAGCAAGCAACTTTAGCAGCGTAGTCTTGCCCATCCCATTGGGTCCCACCAAACCATACCTCTTCCCATGAGATATCTTCAAGGTTGCATTCTTCAAAGTTCCTTACCCCTTGCAGAAACAGAGAAGTTATCTACTGTTATATCCTTCAGGTTAGCGTCAGCATCATCATCACCATCAAGAACAGCAGCCCGACTGCCAATTAGTACGGTAAAAGCATCATGATCATCTTTCAGAGCCTCCTGCTTTGCTTTTTCCACAACATAAGCAGTAAGCATGTCCTTCTTCTCTCTCTTCTTCAATTCCTTTTCACTGATGTTGATATCAAGACTCTTCGTCTCAGCCCTTTGCTGCCGACTCAGCCGTTTATTGGCTTCAATCAGTGCTTGCTCTTCATCAGAACCATACTCCTCCTCTTCATCAGAGGGAGGGAGGTCAAACCCATCTGTATATGACGAAAGTTTTTTAGCAGCTTTTGCCTTCTGCTTGATAGCAGTAGACCCCGACGATGATGATGAGCCCTTCTTTGGTTTATCGGGTTTCTGGTCCATGCTTGCGAGCATGGCTGAGACAGAGAGCTTTTCTCGCTTCCCATCTTTTCCCACATCTTTAGCACCTTGTTTGGTCTTTGTGCTTACAGCAGTTTCGTCTGTCTTCTTCTTTCCCATTTGGATTGCTGGGAAAAGAATATCTGCCCACAGATCATAAGAGCTCACAATTAAGAATTGCGCCAACTTGGGCAGAGGTATTTCAACTTGCAATCAAATTTACGTGTTTGAAACTAATAGCTTCCACTCTACGCTAGATTAGAGAACTGTGGGTATCCCAAAACTGTTGCTTTCGTGAATCCTAAGCTACAAATCTTCCCCGACAATCTAAATGTTCATCTAATCCCAACATAATTCCGAATTCAAAAAAAAAAAGGCCTGATACCGATCATAAAAAATAGTTGAAATTCGACACTTTCATCATATTAAAACTGAATTCTGAATGTAAAATACGAAAATTCTTCTACAAAGTTCCCAGATTATCATGATCGATTCGGAAAGATTCATTTTTTCGGACCACAGGAAAGCGTTGAATGCAATAACAGCAGTTTCCCTCACAATCAGAAAATGCTTGAAAATCCACAACACTCATTAATTAGCCCAAAAAACTATCAAACCCCCAGAGTGAAAATTCGAACCTTTTTCTTCAGTTCAGCCGGGCAATAACTCGTCAGTTGCAGAAGCAGCTAAAGTTGCAAGTAAGAGCAGGTCTCTCCGACAGCCCGAGGGACGGCGATGAAACGCAGCAGACAATGATCGGACAGAGCAGCCGAGCGGCAGAAGTAAGCTTCGAATCTAAAGGGAGTCACAGATATAAAAGGGAATCTGGTTCTCGTTACCAATCCGGCCCCACTGTCCGAGGCTAGACCGAAACTTTTTGAGAGAACTGGCAGGATCGTAGATTAGTCCTGCTTTCAGCTGGTCCCACCTACTGCGTGACCAAAAAAAAAAAAAAAAGATGTGAATCTGGTTCACCTCTTGCAGGAGAGTTCATGTTTCATAGTCGGTTAGTTGTTTATTGGAGTTCATAGGGATTTTAGGCCCATGGCCCATAGGTGGAACAATACATGGGCTTCTTACCGGTTTGATCCACCTCAGCCAAACCCATCCGGATTGGCTGCTCGAGAGAGCGGTCAGCTTTTGGACACTTGTCACGAGGATTCACCACCTCCTCCTTGTGGGTCCCACATTGTCCCTTCCGTCCACTCAGTATGTCCACCTTCCGCCAGCTCCGGGCACTGTCGTCGATGGAGGCTTCCGCTTTCTCCTCCTCCACGCTCATCTGCAGCTCCGCTCTAGGCCTCCGGCGCCGCCGGAGCCTGAATCACGCTTCGGGACGTTTACTACTCCCTCCCCGATCATCTGCGGGTTGCTCACTGGTTTGGCTCTCCTCCAGCTCCATCGGGTTATCGTCGTCACAGCGATTCGACGCAGTCGCTCCTTCAGCCGTTTCTGGTTCTGCTGGCAAGCTTTTCTCTCAGCTTTCTGTCTATTAAATATGAAGCTTTATGGAGAAAACTTGATGATGCAATGTGCGGACTGTTGTCTTGTTAGACACATTTTCATGGATTTTGATTGATGGAATCAGATGTAGAGACTTCAGCTTTTAGTGAAGAAGCTGCTGACATATTGGATGAAGTGGAAGTGTTCGATTTGAATGGGAATGCTGTTCCTGTCTCTGATTTGTGGAAGGATAGGAAAGCGGTGGTTGCATTTGCTCGCCATTTCGGGTGAGTTTTTTTTTTTTAATCCATTTAAAGTCTATTAGACTATTCAAGTGACGAAAAAGGGACTTGATCTAATGCTCATAAAGCTTGTGTCCAGGTGTGTGCTCTGCCGGAAACGGGCTGACTATCTAGCTTCGAAGAAGGTAATCTATGCTAAAAATGCTTATTCATGTCCTTGATAATCTGAATTTGAGACTTCAATATACTTAAATCACAGCCCTCGTGATTTCAGCATTCTGTTTATGGTGAGGATATGTATATGGATGTTTCCGGTACAGCATATTGAGATCTCTGCAATTAATTAAATTGGAAAGTTGGAAATCTTAATGCCTCTTTCGTATCCTGGATTTATCTCTCATCTTCAAGAATCATTACAGTGAATTGTTACTACAATTGGTATATTATTCAGAATGGGCTAGCAATGTACCTATACTTTCATTTGGTTAAAAATTACCTACTTTCATTCATTTGGCACCTATTCTCTCCTTCCAGTTCTATGTTCAATCTCTGGATAGGCTCATATAAATCAGTTCTTCTATATTATGTGTTATCTTTGGTCTAATACATTGGATGATTGTCGTAGAATTTTTATCTGCTATTTCAATCATATTAAGCATCGGTTACACTTGTGAATAGGTTCATATGATACATCAGCTGGTAAAACTGTCTAAAAACAATTGAACTTTCATCTTTTCTTTTGGAAGGTTTAAAACAATTGGATTTTCATACATGATCCTTGTGTAATATTAGAGTTCTTGTCCATTCTGTTGACAGGATAGGATGGATGCATCTGGTGTGGCCCTTGTCTTGATTGGACCGGGGAGCATTGATCAGGTGATTGTCTCTATTCTGCTGGTCATTCATGTTTTCAAGTTTTCCACATGCAACTGATTTCCCTTCCCATCAGCTGTTTCTGCTCATTATGTTTTCTGGAGCTTCTTTTATCATAATACAATTTCTATTTTCTTTTTGCCATTTCTTTAAAAGCACCGCAGCACCCTCGATGCTTGGAGTTGTCATAGTTTGGAGTGTGGCTGTAGATGTGCTTCGAGTTTCATCTTATGTTGAATTCTTCTGTTATTACATTTTAGAAATGTACATCTTTGATCCTCTCTAACCTCTTTCAATCCATTGCAATCTTTTGAGTTGTGATTCCACAGCCAGTGCTTACCAGCATAGTGAATTCGATGCAGGCAAAGGCTTTTGCTGAGCAAACAAAATTTGGAGGAGGTATTTCCTGAAAAAGTATACTATACTGCACGGGGCAATTAGCTGTAATTATAGTCAATGCACCATGCAGCTCATGGCTGAAGATTAAGCCTGAGGACACATTAATAATTTAAATTTTAATTGTGGAAACAAAATTCATGCTGCTCCGTGGAGAAATCTTAGGCACTGGATACAGTGGAGAGGATAAGACTTGGCTCAAATATGTGTGTTGGCCAATTATGAAACATTTTGGAGCAACATGCCATTATCACAGACACTGGACTGTTCTCTACCTGGAACACTGGTTCCCTGACATTCCAAGAAGCATGGAAAGTTGAAACCTCTTTTTCTACCGGCAAGGAAAAACCACAGAATCAGAGAAGCAAGTTGTGGATCACATGCTTGTTAGCGCACCGTTTCCTTTATCATATGAACCTTTTGCATGGATTCTATTTATGATCTCTTCTGTTGTCTGCATAAGGATGGTATGCTTGTTTCTTCTCATATTCTCACCTTCAGTTATTCCTATCAGAGGTGTATGCAGATCCAAATCACTCATCATATGATGCATTACGATTTGCATATGGCGTTTCAACAATATTTACTCCTGGGGTATGGTGACTTCACTTTCCCTGCTAAATTGTGGGAGCTTCATAACATGTTTATGCTTATGCAGTCATCCACTTTGCTTGTGTACTAGGCTGGTCTTAAGGTAATACAGTCCTACCTGGAAGGTTACCGACAAGACTGGAAGCTCTCATTTGAAAAACGTACAGTTTCGAAGGGTGGCTGGTACGTGATAGAGTACTATATTCATCACGTTAGCAGCTGAAATGATTGCAAATGGAATTGCCATTGGAGAACAATGTTATTTTTAAATGGTGGTTCGATTTCATCGTGTTTCCATTTTCTTAGACCTCATGTCACTTCATAATGCTTATATTATTCTATGATAGTGGCAATCTGGAGACCCTTTTATGTTTCTTGTTAGTCTAGAATAATTGAATAAGTTCCCGAGCTTACTTAGCTAGCAAAAATTTATGTCTTAACTGTTATTTGTGCTGCATTTAACATTTCATCCAAGAAGTTTCAGACAGTGCATCTATTATTTTCCAGGCAACAAGGTGGAATCATTGTTGCAGGGCCAGGCAAGAAAAACATTGCATACATCCACAGGGTGAGAAAACTACTCCGACTCTTATTTGCTTTCTTTTAACAGTCATATTCATGCGAAGACTCGGGCAAATTGTTCAAACTCTTTTATGTGCCCAATTTTAGACTGTGGTTTAGAAAGGAAGAGTGATTCTCTGACATTGTAACTGAAAGATTATCCTGTCCCGTTAGCTTTTATCATCACACCAATGAGCTGGCTCTCCAGGTTGAACTCGCAGGAACTGGACACTGTTGTGAGAAGTGAGAAGAGAATTTTTCTCGGATATTGCACCATGAAGTGCCTGAACATACACAAATTTTTTGTGACCATACCATGATTCAGCATTCTAACTTTTTCCCTTGATCAGGATAAAGAAGCCGGGGATGACCCCAATATTGAGGAAGTCCTATCAGCTTGTTGTTCGTGAAGGAAGAAGAACAGGTCCACTATTCTTCTGATGGATGATTATATCAATCAGCTTGTTGAGAGTCAGTGTTGCTTGTCCTCTGCAAGTTATCACACACGACTGAAAGGCAGCTTTGAAGGTAATGCTGTGATTGTGAAGAGTGGCACGTGATGTTATCGGCATCATTCTTCAGAATCTGACATGTTTAATCGCTCTCCGATAGAGCATGTCTGGGTCGCAAGTTCTCGAAATCACATGGCTCTGGCACCTCCGTCGATTCCATTCTGGGGCTACTGTAAAATGCTGAAGACAACTGTTACTGATGTCCTCTTGTGTACAAGAGGTAAAGCAAAAAGTAAACGAATCATGTAATTGTATATGCACATATAAACGGTTTCTGGTGGTGAAGAGTATCCCAAAGCGTTGAAAGCTTCTCGAGTCTCTGTGCATTAGCAGTGGCTGAATTCTGCCATTTTCGGGTGTTTCAAGTCACCTGCAAGATCCTGCTAGAGAAGTCGGCAATACGATCAGTACCCCACGAGGCACGAGCATATGTGACATGCCCATAATGCGGTATAGAGTAATGCTACAGATGACAAGCGGCTAGTTCTTGAGATCATGTTTGTTTTTCCGACTTGTTCTGAGGAGGACAGCCGAACCACCATGTTCCTGTGCCACCTAAATCTCCACTACATTCTGATCAATCCGACACGCTCTTCATAAAGGAGCATCGCATGCTGTCATGACCACCGCCAATGGTACTGTATCAATCCATGTCAGTGATACACACTAATGATTGTCATTCATCTCAGTTGCAGAAATATTCCTGAAGGCTGTAAGCTGAAAACTTTAATGGGCCCACTTATAGGGTTATAAATGGGCCCAAAATGGGAATTGTTTGGGCTGCTGAAGCCCAATGTTAAATGTTTCCTTGCCAGTAAAGCCCAACTCCGCGACAAGGGCAAGCTGCTGGACGCCGCTAACTACTGGCAGTGGCAGAACTGTAAAATATGCAGCAGGTTCATGCATATATAAATTCCGCAAACCCTAGTATCACGCTCTCACCTGACAACCCTAGGAGAGCCCGGCTTCCTCCCATTTCAGGGCCGCTTCCTTCCAATTCCACCCGCCCCTCACCGAGACAGATGGCCGCCGCAGCACGCCCGCTCGTTACCGTCCAAGCCCTCGAGGGTGACATGGCCACGGACGCCGCCGTCACTGTTCCCCTGCCGGACGTCATGAAGTCCTCGATCCGCCCCGACATCGTGAACTTTGTTCACGCCAACATCTCGAAGAACAGCCGCCAGCCCTACGCTGTCTCCAAGCGCGCCGGCCACCAGACTTCGGCCGAGTCCTGGGGTACCGGTCGTGCTGTTTCCCGTATCCCCCGTGTTCCAGGTGGCGGTACCCACCGAGCCGGTCAGGGAGCCTTCGGGAACATGTGCCGAGGTGGTCGAATGTTCGCTCCGACAAAGATCTGGCGCCGCTGGCACCGGAGAGTCAACGTGAACCAGAAGAGGTACGCTGTGGTTTCCGCCATTGCGGCCACTGCTATCCCTTCTCTTGTTATGGCTCGCGGACACAAGATCGAGACCGTGCCTGAAATGCCGCTTGTGATCGGTGACTCTGCTGAGAGCATTGAGAAGACATCAGCTGCTATCAAGGTTTTGAAGCAGATCGGAGCCTACTCAGATGCCGAGAAGGCAAAGGACAGCATTGGGATTAGGCCGGGGAAAGGTAAGATGAGAAACAGGCGTTACATCAATCGCAAGGGCCCTCTGATTGTGTACGGAACTGAGGGAGCCAACCTCGAGAAGGCCTTCAGGAACATTCCAGGAGTTGAGGTAGCCAATGTTGAGAGGCTTAACCTCCTCAAGCTCGCCCCCGGTGGCCACCTCGGTAGGTTCGTCATCTGGACGAAGTCTGCTCTTGAGAAGCTCGACTCTATCTACGGTTCCTTCGAGAAGCCGTCAGAGAAGAAGAAGGGTTATGTGCTGCCCAGGTGTAAGATGGTCAATGCCGACCTTGCCAGGATCATCAACTCGGATGAGGTTCAGTCTGTTGTGAAACCCATCAACAAGGAGGTGAAGAGGGCTACCATGAAGAAGAATCCATTGAAGAACTTGAACACCATGCTGAGGTTGAACCCATATGCGAAGACTGCGAGGAGGATGGCTCTCTTGGCTGAGGAGCAGCGCGTTAAGGCCAAGAAAGAGAAGCTTGACAAGAAGAGAAAGTCGATCAGCAAGGTAATACTAACGTCTAAGTTGTTCTTTCAGTATCCCCACGTGGTACAGTGCCCGGATGTTTTGACTAAGATGCCCGTAAGAATAAATTAGTTTTATGCATGCGCTGAAATGAGTTATGAAGCAATTGTTGGTTCTATGTTGTATATTAATGTTACTTGTTCTGTGTCTTGTTTTTGATGGTGTGATCGTCTTTTAAATGGCTGTGGTAATCTTTTGGTACATCTTATTGTTAATTGCTTTCAAAATTTGAGCTTGAAAAGGACAGTAGTTTAGTACTACTAATTTACAACTAGTTTTTTTTCAATGTTGGATCGAGCAACTATGAGTAGTCCTACTAAATTGGATTTTCTTAGCTTGAATCTTATTGATAGCATTTTTTAAGGATTTCTTTTTCCTTTTGCTCATTGTTTCTAGTAGTTCTCAAGAATCATCCGGCCACTGCATTTAAAAGCTTCAAT
The DNA here is from genome assembly GCA_037672795.1 of Lagerstroemia speciosa. Classification (NCBI taxonomy): domain Eukaryota; kingdom Viridiplantae; phylum Streptophyta; class Magnoliopsida; order Myrtales; family Lythraceae; genus Lagerstroemia; species Lagerstroemia speciosa. Next base: position 7,579,308 of record CM075297.1, read on the forward strand.
GTCTGCAGAAAATTAAACTATGTCGGCATCATCTACCTGACTGTCTTTTATGTTTGTTTTGCTGCGTTCACGTGAAGTCTTTGAAGATGGATTCATACTGTGTTGAAATTCCAGTGCTACTTCACTTATTCAGTGAGATATCCTTTGTTCGACGTGTCCTGTTCACTTTTCTCTTCTTATTCCATGATTCATTTGCTTTCCTGTAGTTCATGTATATAATTGGCAGTCCCTCGATTATTGAGACCTATCTGGTGCTTGTGTTACAAAATTGTTCTTTAAGGTGCCTGTAATTAGCATTTTCATTGTTCAAATGATATGTTAGTTAAATTACAATATTGGCTGGTCTTGTTCTTTCAATCTTGTCAAATTTCCTTCAAATGATAGTGAATTTCTTGCCTTTCTCTGTGGCAAGGCCTAGACCTTAGAGGGAATACATATGACGTATAAACTTCATAACTTGAGTAATATCTACTGGCTTTTGACCGCAATTTGCTGTGACAAAAGATAGTACCCTTTTGATCATTATGTGTTCATCCTTGGTGTATTACCCTACATCTTCCATTTGATTTGCACTCTTGTTGCTTTGTGTTATGTATTTTTATTTGATTTTAACAATTTGCTGCTTGTCAGGAGGAGGCCTCTGCTATTAAGGCGGCCGGTAAGGCCTGGTATCAGACTATGATATCAGACAGCGACTACACAGAGTTTGAGAACTTCTCAAAATGGCTCGGTGTGTCACAGTAATTAGTCTCTCCCGTCTGGGTCATGTTTAGAACTTGGCTTATGGTTACTTATTTTCATTTCCCTAAATCTCATATCGTGCTTGACTCAAGTTTTGGGAGCTATAAGGATTATTGTTTCAAGTTGTTTGGAACTGGAAACAGTGTGGGATGGTGAGAACTCAGTAGAATTTGTCTTTCTTACCTCTTCTATGATGCTCGAGTTGTTTTTTCGTTAGTTGGAAGGTTACAGCAAATGAAAGCCTTACTTAACCTCTGCTAGCCACCTCCAGTCCTGTTTCCTGGCATTAGTCTTACCGGTGACAACGGATAACCTTGGGGGATCTATGGTCTGCCTTTTCTCAAGATCCAAAGGGAAGCGTTGATCTCATAAAAAAGCCTGTGATGGGCAATCTTTCTCGATGGTTTCCTTCTGGTTGTGAAGTGTTATCTCCAAGCCTTGCGTGGTAAAACCCCCCTGGCTGGTCACCTCGCCCAGAGAATTGCTGAACTATCGATTGCTTATTCTTTCAGCTGAGGGCAAGATCTCCAGCCTCTAAGTGTGTCTACGGTAACTCCCAACTCCTGATCCTTCGGATTGGTGGAACGGTGATTAGATAGAATCACTATGACATCGTGGAGGAAACAGGAATGTGGATATTGGCATTTGGTTGTTGGCTTGTGGCTTCTGTCTTTCACCACTTGATTGTTTAAAACTTGAGTGAACTCTTCCAATTAATCTCGGGTCAGTTCGGTTAAGAGTTTTTCATGCCTACTAACAAGACTCGAATCCTTAACCTCGAGTTGAGTGGTGCAAGTCGACCTTACCCATGGATTGCGATGATAATTATGATGGACCTTAAGAAGAGCTCTCCTCCCATTCAACATCAATAACCTAACCCGCCTCTGCAGCTTCTTCATCGACATCGTTATGGGAAGACCGTCCTTTCAGGTTCAGGTGGCATCCCCTAATTTGTGCCCAAAAGTTAAAATGTACGGAGACTCCTAACCCAATCGTGGAGCACCATGTAGGCACTACTAAGATCGCACTTATCCTTGAAGCAATGGATCAGAATATCCCTAATCTGCTTACACGGAAGATAAGGAAGGAGATTAAGACAGATGGAGCGAACGGTCCATTAATCAAGCTTTTGGAGGTCAATGGCCTTATCATGTGTAAGTGTAACCAGTACATTAAAATGAAAATGACGGATTAACCAAAATTGTAAAAAGTTATCCTAACAAATGAAAATTAGCCCTTTTTGTGAAAGTGGAAATGGTTAATAAAAAAACTGATTTTTTTTTTAAAATTTGGACCAAGCAGTCTTCCAAATAAATCAAAACACGTCTCAGGATCAATTTGTAATCGGGTCAAAATCTCTTAAAAAAATTTTATCGATCTTTTCAAACTGAAATCAATCCAAGAATCACTTGTTTGGGAGTATAGCAGCAGAACCACTGGGGTGATGAGTGGACTGATTAAAAAACAAACTGAACTTGATGAGTCGGAACGTGTAGTGTGATGAAGTTTTCTGCTTTCGTCAGCAGTCGGCTCACCCGAGCGTCGAAGTGGCGTCCCCTCCCATGTTTCCCCATCTCCGTGGGGCCCCTTCAGACACTCATGATCAACCCTTGTAATCAGCTCTTTATTTTTGTCGAGTATCAATCAATGTCAGTGGCTCGTCCGACAACTGTTGATTTTTTCTAGCTGGGTCTATTTATTTTCTCATTCCTTCAACTGGGTCTGTCCTGAGATCTTCGAGGTTGGAGATCATGAGCCGGTGCTGTTAGTGTTACCCCTTGTTCGTCCGGATCGAATCGTTGAAAGACGCTGCGATGGCTTCGATCGGGTCTCTTCCGTTCACGATTGAGGCGAAGGCAGCGGAGAATCGCGTCCTATTCCACGTCAAGAACCAGCCCCGGCCCAGATTCTATCGGCCGAGTAAATCCCTAAGTTTTGCTGCTTTGAGGGGTTTCGGCGAGTCAGGGGCTGCTGAAGATGATTGCCGTAGTAGGGGTTTGTCTTCCGGGATCACGAGCGTGAGGGCTGCACGCAGGGACCCTGTGGAGAGCCGGGATGGGGACGGTGAGTCGTCGGAGGAGGCACTTCAGGCCACCATCGAGAAGAGCAAGAAGGTCTTAGCAATGCAGAGGGAACTTCTCAATCAGGTAGTTCTATCCAGATTTTTCTTTAATTTTTTTGATCATATTTTTCTTTAATTAATAACATTAAATTTGGTTTCAAAAGAAATAAAGTTCAAAATTTTTCACTTTTAGGATGAGATGAGAGCCTCTCCCCATCCTACTTATGGATGGTAGCAGAATATTGTGTTTTATCTTTAATTTGCTGGAAAGTGTGTGAATGATGATGATTTTCTTGCCAGTGAAAAGTGGAATATGTGGCTTTTGTGAATATAAAATTAAGGGAAGAAAGAGCAAAATGTGTCTGCCCAAAGACAGGGAAGCAAGTGTCCAAGGGCATCGACTGTCCTCTTCATTTTTTTTTCTGTCAATCGGAGAGTTCCCTTTTAGGCTTGAAATTTCTAATCTTCTTGGCACGGTTTCTATAAAAAGTTTCTCCGAGTTGCATTTGCTGATTGCTAAACATCCAGAAGAATTCGATGATTTGTCTGAATCATATTGCATCTTCTAAGTGAAACAGTTTCCCTCTTGCCCTTTGCAGATCAGCTTGAGAAAGAAAGTCGTTTCATCTATAAAGAATAGCACCATTGTGTCTGCAGAAGATGAAAGCTCTGTCGTAGGAAGTGACAAACATCCTTCCAGTATTGAAGTTGCTTCAACAAAAGATATCAATAGTAGAAGCAGTTCAGTTAATAGTCACGAGGAACAAGGGGGTAACATCTTTTCAAGCGACAGAGGAACTTCTATTGCATCTGAGACACCAGTATCTGAACCTGCAACTGTTGCCCGAGACAATAAAGATGAGGCAGTGCTCGGGCGGGAATTCGGACTCTCTTCCAGTGGCACTCCTTCCGCTGCAAGATATCAGACTCCAGTGAATAATTCTGCTAGCACAGGTGCTGTTGAGACTGATATTCTTCCACCCTTAATCTCGAGTATCTCTGAGATTACCATTCCCGAAGATGAGAAGGTGGAGGAGGGTCTGGAAGATAGTCATCCCGCAGTTGAAGATGCTGAACCTCCTCCGTTGGCAGGAGCCAATGTGATGAATGTTATATTGGTTGCTGCCGAATGTGCACCTTGGAGTAAAACTGGTACTTCCTTGTCTGAGATTCATGGAAGCATTTTCTCTTTACGTAAGAGTGGCTGAGTAAAAAGGATCAGTTATGCCTGATCATTGCACTGCTATTATTACTTTGTTTAATCCTTCTTGGAACAAAATAAGAGTTGGACGTTGCTTATGAAACTCTAAATTTTGTGTGGGTCAGAAGGATGAATTGAGTAGCTCATGGGTTTTGGTTTGAAGCCGCTTCACTTTTATGGCTAAGAGAGTTTTTCACAGGTGGTCTTGGAGATGTTGCTGGTTCTTTACCAAAAGCATTGGCCCGTCGGGGTCACCGGGTGATGGTACTACAAGTTTTCATGCCTCTTTATCTTTTCAATACTTAAAGAAGTTATTGATCAATGAAGAGAAGAAATCTTCCTCAGTCTCTTTCTCATGATTCGTCTTTATTCTACAAGGTTGTGGTTCCTCTCTACGGTAACTACACAGAACCACAAGACACTGGAGTGAGAAAATTCTACAAGGTTGATGGCCAGGTATATTGCTACAGCACTTTCTTGTAAACTGCTTTTGGGTACTTGAAGAGTGAGTCTTAACGAAGTCTTTACATTCAAAGTTCTGACTGGATACATTTTATGTTTCCATCCGCAGGATATCGAAGTATCATATTTTCAGGCTTACATTGATGGTGTGGATTTTGTTTTTATCGAAAGTCATGTGTTTCGTCACCTTGAAAGTAACATATATGGAGGAAATCGGTTGGTAAGTTATACATCCTAGATGTCGATTCTCATAAGAACCTCAGTAAAATGCATCCTGTAATTGTTGAAATAGACTGAACTGTATAGAGTTTTGTGGTGCAGGATATTTTGAAAAGGATGGTACTGTTCTGCAGGGCAGCTGTTGAGGTATGAATAACAGAACAGAGAATGGGTGGAGAGAATTTGCTTTTGCTGAATTGAATTGAGAAACGTCACTCTTATAGAAAATTTAGGCTGCACTATGCATGGAACATGTTGAGACTGTAATCAATGGAAAATCTTCTTTCATGATGCCTTGTAGCTTCACTTTTGAGAGGATGCTAAGTTGATGGTTTTTTAGGTTCCATGGCACATTCCTTGTGGCGGTGTCTGCTACGGTGATGGAAACTTGGTTTTCATCGCAAATGATTGGCACACTGCTTTGTTGCCGGTCTATCTTAAAGCCGACTATCGAGATAATGGACTTATGAAATACACGAGATCGGTTCTTGTGATTCACAACATTGCTCACCAGGTTCCTCCTCTGTTCATCCTATGTATGATTGTCAGCCTACGTATTAATATCTTTCTGATTAGGAGATACATGTCTATATGTGTGGCATACCTAAAAAGAAAGTGTGGAGTTAAACCTACTAGTCTAAGTCCACTCCTTGAGCATTCCTGTCCCTGGTGGTTCACCTTTTGATTTAATCACCAAGTTTTGTCCAGGGAAGGGGCCCGGTGGATGATTTCTCTCGTGTGGACTTGCCCGAACACTACATGGACCTCTTCAAACTCTACGACCCAGTTGGGGGCGAGCATTTCAACATTTTCGCTGCGGGTCTGAAGACTGCGGACCGCGTGGTCACGGTGAGTCACGGGTATGCGTGGGAATTGAAAACCACCGAGGGCGGGTGGGGGCTTCACAACATCATCAATGAGAACAGCTGGAAGTTCAAGGGAATTGTGAATGGGATAGACACAAGGGAGTGGAGTCCTAAGTTTGATACCCACTTGACCTCTGATGGATACACGAACTACACACTGGAGACCCTGCAAACTGGCAAGGCCATGTGTAAGGCAGCATTGCAAAAGGAGGTTGGCCTACCAGTCCGTGAAGATGTTCCGGTGATTGCGTTCATTGGACGGCTTGATCACCAGAAGGGTGTTGATCTTATTGCACAAGCGATCCCATGGATGATGGGCCAAGATGTGCAACTGATAATGCTTGGTACTGGCAGGCCAGACCTTGAGCAGATGCTAAGGCAATTCGAAAACCAGCACAGGGACAAGGTCCGAGGATGGGTTGGATTCTCAGTGAAGATGGCCCACAGGATAACAGCCGGGGCAGACATCCTGCTGATGCCATCACGGTTCGAGCCTTGTGGGCTGAACCAGCTATATGCAATGAGCTACGGGACAGTTCCCGTAGTCCATGCTGTGGGCGGGCTGAGGGACACGGTTCAGCAATTTGACCCGTTCAACGAGTCAGGACTCGGGTGGACCTTCAACAGTGCTGAGTCCAACAAGCTGATCCATGCGCTGGCGAACTGCCTCTTGACCTATAGGAAGTACAAGAAGAGCTGGGAGGGGCTTCAAAGGAGAGGAATGATGCAAGACCTGAGCTGGGACAATGCTGCTCAGAACTACGAGGAGGTGCTTGTCGCTGCCAAGTACCAGTGGTGACTGCTTGGCTCAGTGTCTTCGAAGGTTAGCTTAACTTGGCGAGCTGATTCAGGTTATTCGTGCACTTTGATAGTTGGGGTAGAAACCGTAGAAAGGTACATTGGAGATTTCACATTCGAGTTCCAGAAGATATTACCGTGACCTTGCAGTGGTTACTGTGTTCTGTCTTCAACTTGTGCAGTCAAACTCTCTAGCGATCAGTGCTGAAAGTAAAGTTGTACCGTCTTTTTCAGATGCAAGAGATGGACTTCAGTGGGTAAATATTACAATCTTGAATCGTAAAAACCCTGATGGCTAGTAATTTCTTCCAGGCTTTTATGCAAACAGCAACTCCAAATTTGGATTCTGGATTACTCCCTTTGCTTTAATACGTTCTTTCACGGGCAATCAGCTCCTAGAATGGAAAGGCATAGACCCATGCCGATTGTACTGCGATCTTTTTAAGGTTTGCAGAAAGAGAACCGTTCTCATTGACGGAATCATTGAAAAGGATGAATTTATTAATGTGTCACGAAAGTAACAGACGGATCATTAGAGTTCACGAATCTTCAATGACATGTCGGGCGGAATAGAATATGCTGATAATAACGTGAACGAACCTGTTCGAGGGAATATAGAAGTCCAAGTCGCGTACTTATCTTGTCTTTCCCAGAAACGAAACGAAGCAAGAAAATCAATTTCTAGATTCTTCTAAACATGGACAGACACCATTGTCTCCATCCTCATATATGATCCCTTCCCTCTCAACCTTCATTCCATCCGTAGATCATCCTCAACAACAGCAAATTCTTCTGTGTTAATCGAAGAAAGGTTGTCAACAATGTCCTCGGAGGACATGTCCACTGAATCCCTCCCCTCCCCAACACCAGCACAGCCCCAAACAAGCTTCCCTGCTCTTGAAGCTCTGTTTCTTGGGTTATTAACCCAGCATGATCAGAGCACCAACCATGCGGTCGTTTTCTTCAATCCAGCAACAAGAAGCCTGTCAATAGTCAGAGGAGCCCAAGATCTTGATTTCTTAAGTGAGGTCAAGTCTGGACCTTTACCGGCCTCGAAGGCCTCCATGGCTGCCATGCCGAGAATTACAGTTGCAGAGGAAGACAGGGGTCGAGAATGTGCGGTTTGCTTGGAGGAATTCGAGGTGGACTGTGAAGCTAGGGAGATGCCCTGCAAGCACCTGTTCCACTCGGATTGTATCCAGAAGTGGCTCGGGATGCATGGGACGTGTCCGGTGTGCCGGTTCTTGATGCCAGCGGAAGACCAGGGACGCGAGAAGAGTCCGGAGAATCAGCGGGCTGTTTTGGTGACTCTGGTGATCAACAGCAGCCATAGTTCCACTTCCGATCCGGAGGCGGGTGAGAGAGATACCGCTGAGGGTACTTGGGATGGCTCCTCGGGACAAGATGCGGAATCGTGAAGGGAGGACGATGTAGATTTATAGGCAGAACAATGGTGAATGTTTTATACTCTGGTCTGTTCATTCTATTTTTCGTTCAAACAAAGACTTGGGCACCATAAATAGTGGAACATGACTGAAATGGTTCGGAGAATGCAGCAAGTTGTGTTTTTTCCCTTTCCATCAGCTCTCTTGGCATGTTCTGACCCTTTCCTTACTCTTCAGTCAATTGTGGTCCTTTTCCTGCCTTCAAGGAAGGAATCCCACGACCTGAGACGAAAACTGCGAAGAACGGCAATTGCAATTGATCGTTTAAATGATCCCGCAAAACAAAAAAAAAGGGGGCAAGAAATTCGTGATGATGGCTTGCAAGTCCTATTGTAAAATATGGAGAATCACCCTGATAAAGTTGAAACAGAATCATGAGGAGAAACAGAAGATGAGCAAGACAGCATCTTGAGCTCACCATCAGTCTTCAAGAAGTACATGTACCGAGCCGGAGAACTTAATGTTTATGGGAAAGGTGAACTATGAACAACTCTTGAAGGCAGGTTTATGGATTCATCGGGTTGGTCTGATTCGAGTAAGTTGAATGAAATTGACAGTTAAAAGTGATGGATGATTTATAGTTACTTTGCTAAACGGCTCTTGCTTGTCAGTTTTTTTTTTTGGCCACGCTTGTCAGCTGTGGTATTAAAGGTTTTGGATCATAGCTACTGAATGGATGATAAACAATGAGCATTGCTTGGAAGCCTGGGCTGTAACTACTGAAAAGGTCATGGAACAGCAGGCATCAGAATCTTTGAAATCCAGGAACTCAATCACGGGAACTCAGGTAGCCGATCATATGAAAGTAGTGCACTATTCGTTATAGAGTTAAATGGGTGAGATGGTAAGATGATGAACCATGAAACAACACATATTCGGCAATGAAGGTTTTCCTTGTACCCGTCTCATACCGCTGACCAAAATTAAGAAATTCAAGATGAAAAGATTGATCTCTAGAGTAGCAAAGCGGACCTCCGATTCAGACAGCAGCATCTCAACTCCAAAAACATAAAACAATGGTAAAGCCAAAGAACTAGATGAATCTTGGTCACATAATAGTGTCTGAAGAATAACAGTTGTACAGTTCTGCAGCTATCTACTCAACCATTGAGGGAAAAAAATCAGAACTTCACAACACAACATCAATCAGTAAGCTGGGCCACATGGTTTGCAGTCCACATTGATAAGAATAATGACTTTCAGAATATCATTTCCTAGACCTTCTTGTTATGTTCCGGAGTGCATGAAAATTCTTAAAACTAACTGGAGCTCTCAGCTAATGTAGAGAATTCTGAGAGGAAACATCAGCAGGAAGGATCAGCATGGTTTGACTATTCATAATCAGGCTAGAAAAACTCAAAATCCACCCTTTTGGTTTGAATTGTCAAGGGAAAGTTAAAGAATACTATCCAGCATCATTTTAATATTCTATAATCTATATGGCATGAAAAGTTCATCAAGGTGAGTCCCACAAAGTACCATGAATAGCAAAAATTCCTAACCATTCAATTACTAAAATAACCGATGGAAGATCTGCAAGATACTTCATAAAAGTTGATGACACAGAGAATGGAATCCTGTGCGTCCCCACTGTCATAGATTGATATATAATCCATGCATATTGGTTTGGCCGGCCCAGCTTTATTGTTCTGATAAACTAACTGGAAAAGCACTGTATTTGCAATGGAATAATTATTCCTGTGTATTCTACTGGACTAGACTTTGTTCATGAACTAGAATTTAAGAAGAGAATTATGCAATACTAACTGCTACTTGATCTTTCGAGGCCTTTTTGGCCCTGGAACCTCCAGTCTGCCAAGAGAGCACCCACACCTTGCTCGGAAAACAAGAACCGCTCTCCCATTGGGCGGTGCCATCTTCTTCAGTTCGGCTTCGAGTTCCTGTTGGCGGTCGATGGGAAGTTTAAATGGTAATACGTTGGAACCTTTTGGGGCTGAAGAATTCTTCACACGCTCCTGAGTCTCCAGCTGAACATCAAACTCGGCCGCCTTCCTGAGTCCCCTGCAGTTTGGGTTTCCGCACTTCTGGCTCGTGCCCATCACAACAGCCCACACAGCCAGAGCAGCAAATAGCACACTCAGCCCTAAGGATCCGTAGATCAGTGGAGCATCGCAAATCTCATCCTTCACAGCAAAGGAGATCGCTCCCATCGTTACGATCAATTTGACCACTATGAACTTGATGTAAGGATAGAGCAGAAACCCGAAAGCCCCAACAACTGCCATCAAGACCACGATATCGATCACGGCAGACCTCGTGTGATGGCAGGCCGGGGAATTGAGGCAGCTGGGTGACTTTGACGGTTTTCGATTGCGATGAGCATAACCGTTCGGCCGTGACTTGCGGAATGAACCCACAGAATTCAGGCTACTCGCCATGACTGCCAACTGGTCGACGAGCTTCGAGACGGAGACTGAGCTGGGAAGGTAGTGATCGACCATTTCAAGAATGAACCGACAGACGAAAACCAAACAATGCGATTCTGAAGAAACGCCGAATCGGAGCAAAACCCACTGAGAAAGGATTGAAATTGAATCGATCCACCTCAACAAACAGCGACAAGATACATCATCTGAGTGCTGCTGAAGTTAAGGAGTTGCCGCTGATCTTGAATTTCGACGAGCGGCCAGAGCGAGATTGAGATTTCGATCTCAATCAATAGAATGCGCGTGAACTCGAAGTGTGCTGTGTGGATTTATTTCCAGAGGGCGTCTAGATTTGGATTGCCCCGAAAATCAGAGAGAGATGCGGAGAGGGCAGAGGACGAGGACGAGGACGCGGAAGAAAGATGTCAATTTGAACTTCTCCCACCCATCCCGTCGTCCCGTATCTTCTTCGGAGCTAAGCGATAGGCTTCTGTCATCGCATGCCCGCTGTCCCTCCATATATGGAAGTACAGAGACATTCTTCCTCCTCCAAATTGCCATCGAAAAAATATTAATTAAATTATATAAAATTATATTATTTTAAAGAATTATTATTAATTATACCAATTTTATTTATGATTTATTATTATATCATTTTGAGATAAAACGATTTAAATTTTCTCATACGTGACTCGCCCGCATGATGAACTTATTCAAAAGTCTAGCCAAGCTGATGAAATTTTCAACTCTCGACCCATATACGTAACCCTTTACAGCGGAGGCCAATGTTTTCAATATCCGAGTTGGAGGAATTCGAGGTGGGCTGGCTGTGAAGCTAGGGTGATACCCTCCAAGCACCGATTCTGCGATCGGATTGTACCGAGAAGTGGCTCGGGGTACATGAGTTAGCTGGTTCTTGAAGTCGGTGATCAATCTCACACATGGTCGCAGTTCCAATCCATTCTAAGATGAGGCCATCCATATACCCAATGACCTAACGTAACTCGGACATGGAAAAATCCCAAAGTGCTAAGTTCATCGCACCTTTATTCCATGAGGAGTCAGTCTCACTGTCAACAATTCACCAGCCCCAGTTACCTGTAGGTTCCTAAGAGATGTACCATAGGCAATTGAACTTCATCTTCTGGATCCGCTCCTCCCTACCCATCATCACTCGCTTCATCAATTTTCGCATTTTTAGTCAAAATTGTAATAATTTACTTGTTACATTGAAGTTTACACGTCATGAACGATTTAATTGTTGATTTGCATTGAGTTTTAATCATCGTATTATACTCAAAATACTCAATTCTTGTTGATGAGGAATCGTGAAAATTTACATGCCATGCGCTCTTTTCTTGTTAGAAGGAGACGGAGAGACTACGGCGAGGATTAAATGGGCATCCATCCATGTCAGCGAAACGTGTCGGGAAGAAAAAGGAAACGTGTTGAGAAAAAAAAAAAAGTCAAATTTCTTGATCGTGAAGGATCTCTTGTGGGCGTTTGACCAACCGAATTTATATTGGACCTCCCGAGTTGCCACTCAAATTGGGCCCGCCGCCACGTACTATTACGACACAAAGTCAACGCAATATCAGACCGCATTGAGAATGGAGGGTAAAAGTCAAAAAGTGGAAGATAGTAAGATCTAAGGCCCATCAAAGGAACAAATTTAAGCTCGTAAGGCAGAGATGTTTCCCTAAATTTGAAAGAAATTAATCAATTTTACCATTCTTTTACTGTCATTTATAAATTTTATTTCTCGGTGAACTCGATTTCTGAATCTCCCCCCACTCATGCATGCAGCCACAGTGAAGCCAAATTCTATGCATTGGAATTCATCTGACCAAACACGAGGTTTTAATGGTTGCAGAGAAGCCGAGTTCCAAGATTACTAAAATCTACACATACGTGTGATACACGAGTATAATCCTAAGCCATGACACGCACGCGCGCGCGCACCAGATTGCGAGTATTCCGGTTCAAAACTTGCTCCCACCCTCCCTCGCATTAACAGGAGAGGATGTACATGCTTTAAAGCACGTGTAAAAGGTCCAAAACGGTGAGTACCCAACGATTTTTCATTGCTATCTTTCAAATGATAAAAGATGGATTTAAAAAAACCGAAAAATAAGAAAGCCCGTAATGGACTCTGGTCCGTAGCAATTGGGCTTGATACCATAAAAGAGCTAGTGGCTCCAGCTCAGGCCCACTGAATTCCTTTGTACCAGGGCTCTTAATTTGAAATAGCATACAAATGCCTCCCAATGGCAGACCAGCTGGTAAGTGGTAACATGAAGTAGGTCACGTCAAAGGTTTGAATCTCATGGAACTGGCATTTGAGAATTAATTGTAGCCTATACCGTATGATATACTATTTAGTAGACGGACATGGAGATTAAATTAAAAAAAAAAAAGGGAGAAACATGGTCCTGCATTTTGTCGTCGACACGTGTCGCCTGCAGCGGGAGATGTCCCCCCAGCGTGGATTAAACCTCAGCCACTAGTAGTCAGATTCTTAGCTTTGCCCCTTTAGGGCTTTCCTCGTGAGATGATGTCTGCAGCTGGCACGTGTGAACTCTATGGGTGGGCGTGGACTGTTGCTAAGTTACTTACTCCCCTAAATTTATTTACAAAAAAAAAAGGACTTATTCCCCTAATTTTCCAGTTATTGTGGGCCTTTAATAATAGGAGGAAGAAATAAGAAAATTAAAAAATTAAATTAATTAACATTAAATTCATAACCTGTTAATGTAAAATCCGTGACTCTGGAGCATGAAAATAAAATTAGGTTAGTAAAGGTCGAGGACAGGGAAAAGCGACGGAGCTTTTTCCACTTTATTTGTTATGGTCTGGGCCCACCGATTAGGATGTGCATCTGACGTGGTGACATGTCTTGGACTCTAGGTGTCTTGTGGGACCCGAGCTCACGAGGTTGGATGACGTGGAAACCAGGGGGCTGCCATTCATTTGCCGTAACAAATGAGGGATGTCTCCGCCGCTGGTTTTTCATTTAGAACCTCGGCAAAACATCGGCGATCTATTGGCTCGTGGATTATTGAAATTAATCGTAATATAGTTTCACATTTTTTGTTTAAATTAATTTTAATTAAATGCTAATATTTATAGTAGATGCTCAAGATTCATGAACCCCATATTCATTGGAAAAAGAAGAAGAAGAGAGAGACAACCTTGTAACCAAGAGAGGCCGGCCGAGTTTTTGGATTCGTAGAGTAGCCGAGGAATTAAAGGGGTTAGGTGGAATAAACGGTAGAAATTATTAGTTAAACCTATCTCATTATATAGTATGAAAAAATATTAATTAAAATATAATAAATAAATTAATTAATATTAATCACTCGAATAATTATTATAATTAATATTAATTAAAATAATTTAATTATTTCTTCATTGGATCATCTGAGATTTTTTCAATAAACAGGAAATGCTGACTGAGGTGGAATGGAAGAGTCAAGAAAAAGAGGAAGGGGAACAAAACAAAAGGTCAAAAAGGAGAGATCTTTAGAGGCCACATAGAACTTGTGGCGGAGAATCGCCCCCCTGAAGCTGACGTGGCACACTCGCCTGATTACTCAATCTCCGAGTCGCTCTCTTGTGTTCCCGAGCACAACGGGTTCAGATACATAACCGGCCCTTCCACCTCTCTCTCTCAGGAAAAGTTTCCATTTTTCCGTTTTTTTTTTCGCCGGAAAAAATAAGGGAAAAGGAGGGAAAAAAAATAATGCTGGGCTGGGCAGCAGAAATGTCGGGGGATCCAAAAGACCCGGCGATCAAGCTCTTCGGGAAGACGATTCCATTGCCTGAAATTCCTCCTGAAGCAGCTGTCGCAGACAGCAATCAAATTCATGAGACTGGTTCTCCGCCGGAGGACAGTGAAAGGGCAGATACAGAGCCAGAGGAGAGGGAAGATGATAAGGTATGGATAAACAATCGATAAATTTAGAAAGTTGAGATTGACTCTGATTCACATTTGAGTTTAACGGAAAAGGGTCGTCTTTAGTTTCTGATTGAGTTGACTCCCTCCGGCGACCCTCTGTTTTGGGATGTGGGGAGCTGCTGAATCTTGAAAGTCGGGATCTATTCTATTTACTAGCAGTTGGACTTTTTCTGAGGGTTGAAGTGAATTTATGTGATGTTTGATTCAATCTGCAATTTCATCGTATGCCTTGAAGAGCAAATTAGCAAGGGGAACCTCAGGACAATGCTGTTGGACAAGTGTTTGGTGTGTTTGCTGTTTTCCTGGATAAATATGAGGATATGTCGGCCTTATAAGATTCAAATTTGTTGATTCTTAATCTTGTCGAAGTTCACTATAAGCTTAATTATCTAACTAAAAAACTGGTTTTTTATCTCTGTTTTTTTTTTCCTTAAGACTTTGAGGTACTGGGAGGTCTCAAACATCAGATTCAATCAATATATCCTTCGGATTGGGCTACCAAGTTCCTACTTCCTAGAACCATCAAAATTTTGTCTTTGATATGTTTCGAACTCTTCTGGATGCGGGTTCACTTCAGTAGATTGAAAAGCAAACGATTTCAAGAAATTTGAAAGCATATTTCCTTTTCTGGAATGAGTTCTGTATCCCATATCTGTCAAATCATCTGACTAGTTGCCTTTCCTCTATATGATCTTCTCCCACGGTAGTTAGTTCTCAGAGAGCACTTCAACTGATAAACAGTCATCACGGTCATACATATCCTAGTCATGTCATCATCGGTATTCTCTCAGCTGCCTCCAAATTTGAAATGTTGCGTCTTATTAACATTACAAATTAATTTATCTTCAATAGATCTGATATGCTAGATTTGTATTCGCATAACATTGTCCAAAAAGGGAGTGCGCATGGAATTTTCAGTTAATTTCAGCTATAACAGATCTTTTTGATGGTCATCTCCTTGTTTCTGATTATGGATATGAACTTAAAACGTGTTTAACTCAGGAACCATCAAAGATAAACCCAACTGCTAGTCAAGAGGGGGATGAAGGTCAATGTCCGACTGGGGAAGATGCCATCGATCCAGATGCAGCTTCCGGGATAAGCGAGAAAAATAGGACAAGTTCGGTGGACGAGGAAAGTGCAACTCAAAAGGCTTCAAAGTCCGAAGAGGAACAGAGTGAGACAAGTAATTCCCAAGAGAAGCCCCTGAAGAAACCTGCCAAGATCCTACCCTGTCCCCGGTGCAACAGCATGGACACAAAGTTCTGCTACTACAACAACTACAACGTAAATCAGCCCCGGCATTTCTGTAAGAACTGCCAGAGGTACTGGACTGCTGGCGGGACCATGAGGAATGTTCCAGTAGGGGCGGGCCGTCGTAAGAACAAGAGCTTGACCTCTCAATACCACCGCCACGTAACAGTTTCAGAAGCCTTTCAGAATGTCCGGATCGACATCCCAAATGGAGGCCTCACAGTCCACCATGGGAGGCCCAACGGAACTGTTTTTGCCATTGGCTCATCAGAAGCACCCTTGTGCAAGTCTATGACCTCAGCTCTGAACCCGGCAGGTAAAACCACGAGGGGGAGTCCTAGAAATGGATTTCACAAGCCTGACGGTGTAATAGTACCAGGCACGTGCAGTGATAAGCTGCTCGAGCCACCAAACAGATCTCCGGCCACGGGGCCTAATACCAAGGATTCAGAGGGGGGAAATGGAGCTGGTTCAGGATACATTCCCCAAGTACACTGCTATCCAGGGGCTCCATGGCCATATCCATGGAACTTGGGACAATGGGGCCTGGCACTTCCCCCGGCACTACCATACTGCCCAACAGGATTTGCTGTGCCTTTCTTCCCACCAGCAGCAGCCTACTGGGGTTGCAGTGTCCCGGGTGCTTGGAGTGTCCCTTGGGTGCCAGGTCCATCCTCTCCGGTCACCAGCGGCTCTGGCTCGGGCCCGAATTCTCCGACCCTTGGAAAGCACTCGAGGGATGAGCAGAACGCACCAAAAGAAAGCAGCATAGCAGGGGAGAATGATGGATCAGCGAAAGAAGCAAGTGCAGAGAGATGCCTCTGGATCCCGAAGACTCTGAGGATTGATGACCCGGGAGAAGCTGCTAAGAGCTCCATATGGGCAACTCTCGGAATTAAAAATGACAAGGCGGAGCCTGTCAATGGAGGAGGGCTCTTCAAGGCCTTCCAATCGAAGGTTGTAGAAAGGAACCACAGTTCTGAAGCTTCTCCAGTCTTAAAAGCCAATCCAGCAGCATTGTCTCGATCAGTTAACTTCCACGAGAGCTCGTAATGGCTACAATACCTATGACTCAACTGGAGATTGTTTGGTGGCTTCAACCTCAATCAGCAGGCGATGAGGAACGCCGGTCTAGCAGTTTCTTTCTTCAGAATCCGTCCCGAAGATCATTGCTGACCAAGGGATCAAGGGGAAGGAATTGCCTCTCCTCTGCTACCCGAGTTCCTGTTTAGAGATTTCCACCACCCACCTAGACTACAGATTTATCAGATCTGATCTGCATGACCCTCGTGCTTTACTCTGCAAGAAGAAGAAGCAGCAGCAGGTGCCCTTTTTGTGATTTTCTAGTATATTGGCTTTGTCAGTTGAATGTACATATTTTGCACAAGATTAGATAGTCGAGAGCAGTCATGAGGAGCCCCTGTACGAAAATAAGGTTGAGATCTTTATCAAATGAAGCCGTTCTCTGGCAGGTTTCCAGCACTCATTTTGCTGAGCTATGTTTCTTAACATGCTTGAGACTTTTGAGATCTCATGTTTTCAAGGACGCATAGGTACATACATCAAATTGTTGGTGTTTTGACTCTATGATGGAAAGCACTCATATCAAGACTAGGTGGTGTGGTGAACATGATTTAAAGATTGGCCTTTTACAGTCAGCCATTCATAGCTCATGGAGCACTTACAGAAGCTGGCCCTGGAAAAGGTGAGCTTTTAAGCAGCAGGGAAGAGACCGAAATTAGATGTAGAAATCTTGGTGAGGAAGAAAATGGGGTGAAGGGAAAAGCTATTGTGGGGACTCCACTGAAGACAGACTCGAATTCTCATCACAGAAGGCCAAGAGGAACTCCGAATTTCCACCACAAAAAGGAAGATCCCAACAAAAGCAACAAAAAAGTGCCTGTGGAGCAGGTCCTTTCTTCCTTTGTCAGACACAGTTCAATAATTATTCACGTCGTCCTGTTCAAATTCAGCTTACATTATAGGGCCAGAAGATCGAAGTTGGGTTCGTTGGAAGGATCACCTTGTATGGCATGCGCGAGAGTGACGAAGTAATTAAGATATTTTCTCTGCGGGTATGGACAGAGGAGTGCCACCAACTTTCATTTGGTCGATATATTCTTCCTAAAGAGAGGAAACTTGAGAAAGCCTAGCTGTTTTTGGAGCCAAAGGCATGTGAAAGCCTTTAAAGCCGACCTGGACAGTAAGCCTTTCTCCCCATCGTCCTGTCGTTTTGTCCTCAAGAAAAGGTTTCCATCAAGGCCGACCTTTTTGGTTGCTGAAAGTGAAGTTAGTCAACCTGTGACCACCGATGAATCAGAGCCTCTAAAACAATCTGTCTCGGTCATTTACATTCTCGACATCTCTATTCGTGACAGCGGAATTCTCGGGTTTCTCATATTCGAGTGGGTGAGGGGGCCGTTTGAATTACAGAATCAACCCCGTTTACGAAAGTGAAACTCTTCTGACTCGCCTTGAAAATCATCTCCACCTTCAAAAGGGTACCCTTTCAGTGCCACAAGGGGACAAAAGGCAATGCTTTCAAGTTGATCATTGTTATCGACTGGGGGTTATCAGTCCTATTTCACAGTTTCGTGATTGACTCAGTTGGACCGAGCCGGTTGAAAGGTTCTCGCCTTACCTGGCCGGGCCGAAAAGCTTCCATGCCTCCTGCCGGGCTAAAGGCCCATGAAGATTACAGAACGTTAGACAGCGGCATGCTGATCGACCTGGTTTTCCTATGTGCTGACATGGACAGTATCATTGGACCGGCCGACTCCCTTTGGTAATCCGGGGGTGTCAGTGGCTCCGGCTCAGCCACTAAGGCACGGAATTGCCTCGAAAAAACCACGGGCAAGTCCGAGGTCAGTCGCCGGGTTCTTCAAGATCCATCTTTACCGAACTCAATAGAGCATGCCTTTTTTATTCTGCATATTCCACGGCTGCTCCCATGGGATTGGGACTGGCAACGTTTGGATTTCCGAAAGTACAAAATATGCGACGACAAGTTCGATGCGTTGTTCGGGGCACCCAGTCTGAAGTCTGTCGCTAATCCAATTCAATTAAATAAGGAGCAATCATTTAAGCGGAGGATTTAAATAATTATTGGAACACACAAAATTATTGTTTATAATTTTACATCGAACACACATAATCATTCGGTTTTGGATAATCAAGTGGACATTAATCCATTTCTCTTATAATACGAGAAAATCATGTGAATTTTTATGATTTTTTAAATTTAATCCGGAAATATTAGTTTGAAATGAATAAAATATATGATTAGTTGATGAGTTTGTAAATGTAGGGGACCGAGTTCATGTCCCCATGGGCACATAGTTGTGGTATAGGCCGGTTTGGTCCTAACCGAGCCGATTTGCTGTAACAAATTTTGAAAATCTATAGAAAATGACTGACTCTGGGATGCGCCTTACACTTCGTTAACCAGTCACAGTCACTTGTTGAGTACTCTTATGTCTATAACAAGCTAAAAGACGTGCAAGTGTTGCCCCAACTTGCGCACGGTTCTCTCACTATATTTTTAAATGTGTAATTTCAGAATTGAACTTTAAATTTGAAGGGTGGACGAAAATTTTTTTAAGAATTTCGGTCCGACCGTAAATTAAACTTGACATGTATTTTAATTGATTCGGAGATACTGCACTATAAAAAAAAGTACATGGTTTTCTTCTTCTTCTTTTTTGGCAGAAAGTGTACATGGTTTTCATTATTTTCATTAATAAAAGCCGACCATCTGCTGTCCGCCACGTCAGGTGGGTCCACCACTGGCCTATTTGACCACACCAATAAACTTGACCACGGTAAGTTTCTCCTCCAACCACGGTTAAACTCCACCAGCTACGCAACAAACGGTGACACAGACAGTGATGGCCCCGGAATTAGCCGGAGTCTGTTGTCACACTCCCAAGATATTTCTTTATTTCAAATTCGCTCCCCAAAGTTTACGCGACATCCACATTTCAAGTTTTCTACTCTTTTGGTCTAATAAATTTTATTTTTGAATCAACCGATTTTAAGGGATGGTAGATAATTTATCATATTGAGCTATTATAATAAGTCTCTTAGCGCAATCAAATCTACTACCAATGACAGTGATAAAGTAGTCTGAAATTCGCCCCTTATTTCTCGATAAGGTCGAGTTTATATATTTGAATTCATTCAACATAGTTATATCAAAATATCCATACTAATAAAAAACTAAAATATGCGTCAGAAATATGTTCTTTGAATCCAGACTTTGACCCTTTTTAATATGGTAGAAGTTAATTTACCAACTTGGGAAAGGTCAATTCACTTTTTAAAGTAATGTTGTCTCGATCCACTACAGCCAAGACAAATTATCGTGCTAAACATTGGTCGGATCACTCCTTCAAGGTGCAAAGTGGAATGAACAAAAAGTTATGGTTGCCAAATAAAAAGAAATGAAAATAGATGGTGCAAAATCAGATTTGTCCCGGTGATCGTATGACCACCCTGAGAACCATTTAAGCAGCGCGTGGATCTCAACCCAACCCTCTCCGCCACCACCGAGAGTACCGTTTCGTTTCAGCTGAAACGTCGGAGAGGGGGAAGGAGACCAGGAAACCTCCTAGACCTGTCCGCATCGAGCTCCAATGGCCATCACGGCGGCTTCGTACACCAAGATCTTCTCATCCTCCTTCGAGTGCCGTCCGGATCCCGACTTCTCGAGCACCCCGAGGCCTGAGAAGCCCGGACCCGGGCGATTCGCCGCCCGAGCCTGCTCGGTCCGCGCTGGAGCGTCGTTTCACGGTCTGTCTTCTCTCATCTTCAGGTTTCCTCCGAACTTCGTGCGCCAGCTGAGCACCAAGGCCCGGAGGAATTGCAGCAACATCGGTGTCGCACAGGTGGTGGCTGCTTCATGGTCCAACAACCCCACAGGAGCTGCAGTCCCTCCGGCGGCGGCGATTGCAGTTGACGCTGCTGCCGCAGCCGCTGCCTCTACGCCGGTTGCTCCAGTCGAGGAGCTGCAAGCCGGTGGGGAGGTGCTGGTGCTTAATGAGTTTGAGAGTAGTCAGGATGTACAGTTGAAGGATTTGAATTTGAAGGAAGCGTCGTTTCTGAGCTCCGACGGGAGTCTCGCTATTCATGCTGGTATGCTTCTGAAATTTCACTTGCCATCTTCATTTCTTAGAACGATATTTCTAGTAATCGTCCGGAAGTTGACATTATTTTTGGCTCTGCCCAATCTTCTGCGGCAGGTGAGAGATTAGGTCGCGGCATAGTAACAGATGCAATTACGACACCTGTTGTTAACACCTCTGCTTATTTCTTCAAGAAAACTGCTGAGCTAATTGATTTCAAGGTACGAACACGAACCTTCGACTTTTAGATCTTGGTGGTTTCGACTATTCTGTCAATTCATTATGTTCGATTTTGCCATATATCACAACATTTATGTGGACTTTCCCTACTGTATCATTCTGGTCGATATGGTAACCCATTAGCTGACAATCGTTATCTGTTTTTTGCCATGGTAAGGAAAAACGCCGGGCAAGTTTTGAGTATGGCCGATACGGGAACCCCACAACTGTAGTTGCAGAGGAGAAAATCAGGTTTCCTCTTCTACCTGTTGTTTCTGATACATCAGAATGAACCTTTCACTGGGTGTTTGTTAGCTGAGATTCCATTGCTTTTTGATGATACAGTGCTCTGGAGGGGGCTGAATCAACCCTCATAATGGCCTCTGGAATGTGTGCTAGTACGGTTATGTTAATGGCACTAGTTCCAGCTGGAGGGCACATTGTGACCACCACAGACTGCTATAGGAAGACTAGGATATTCATCGAGACTATTCTTCCCAAGATGGGCATCACTGTAAAGCTTTTGTTGCCCAATGCTTCCATTATGTTTGAGTGTGAGAGCTTTTTTAATGTGTATTTTATCTATACAATTGGACAGAGGAGAACTCCATCTTGAGGTGATCTTCTCTGAGAAATATAAATGACATCTGAATTTTTTTCTCTTGCTTCTTAAACCAAATGCCAATTTCAACTAGAACCTTTATAATCAGTTTCAGTAATGATTTCTGGTGGGAAATGTATACGCGAACCCTTAGCTAGATTACTGTGACAAATGCAGGCTACTGTCATTGACCCTGCAGATATGAAAGGCCTGGAAACTGCCCTTGAGGAACACAAGGTCAGCACTATTTGAAGGATCTGTTATTTTCACTGGCATTGAAATAGCAGTATATAATAAGATGGCATTACTGTTACATTCCTTGCAGGTGTCTCTTTTCTTCACAGAGTCTCCTACCAATCCCTTCCTCAGGTGTGTAGACATTAAGCTGGTTTCAGACCTCTGCCATAGAAAAGGAGCATTGGTTTGCATAGATGGAACTTTTGCAACTCCTATGAACCAGAAAGCTCTGGCCCTGGGTGCAGACTTGGTCCTGCACTCTGCTACAAAATTCATCGGGGGACATAATGATGTATGTGGCTGAGATTGATGTTATCTTGTTCTTTTATCCTCACTGTAATTAAGAATGGATGTGATGGCAATCCTTTTCCAGGTTCTTGCTGGTTGCATCAGTGGCCGTCTGCACTTGATTTCCGAAATTCGTAATCTGCACCATATTTTGGGTGGAGCTCTCAACCCTGTAAGTGTTATTGGTTATGGACTTCTTCAAGATGATGTCTGCCTTGTTTCCAACCTGAACATCTGTAAACTCAAAAGTAGAAATTTATGGTGGTAATTTGAGTTTAGATTTCAAGGTTGTACGTCCATTTATAATTAAACTTAAGGCATGTGTTGATTATGCATATGGAGGGCTCTTTTATTTGCCGGATAGTAAGATTATCAATGCTGATGCATGTGATATCTCTTATGCAAACAGAATGCTGCATACCTGATCATCCGAGGCATGAAGACGCTGCACCTTCGTGTACAGCAACAAAATTCAACTGCGCAGAAGATGGCCGAGATTTTAGAGGCCCATCCAAAGGTATAATTAAAGAATCAGACTCTTCTATAACTCATCTTGTAT
Source organism: Lagerstroemia speciosa (assembly GCA_037672795.1). Taxonomy (NCBI): domain Eukaryota; kingdom Viridiplantae; phylum Streptophyta; class Magnoliopsida; order Myrtales; family Lythraceae; genus Lagerstroemia; species Lagerstroemia speciosa. Next base: position 7,601,728 of record CM075297.1, read on the forward strand.
AAACAAATAACATGAGAAACTCGTCTAGCAAAAAAATTGTCAAAACTCTCTTTTGTGGAGCTCATTGGAATTTTGAGGTGTTTCCAGTCTTGGTTAGTTTTTTTTATATGTATCTGTATAGTTTTCTGCTGAGTTTCCTTGGTTAGATTATTGTTACAACTTTTCTGACTTCTGGTTTTTCTAAGCTGAGCTGTCAATGTATGTGCTGCTTGTCTCAATCATGTCTGTTTTTCATGCAATGAGGACTAGTCTTCCATTAGTTTTGACTTCTATACTATCAAGTGCCATTTGTCATTATGAGTCATAATCTGAATGACAACTTTGTACGGTGTTTCCATTAGGTGAAGCATGTCTACTATCCGGGCTTGCCAAGTCATCCCGAACACCATATTGCAAAGCAGCAAATGACTGGCTTTGGTGGTGTTGTGAGCTTTGAGGTGATTTGCTCAACTTTTGATATTGTTATATATGGCCTATTTCCTTCCCCCAATTATTTTGACACTGCAGTTGTGTCTCTCTTGTCAGATGAATTTTATAAGCTAGTCCCTGTTCAATTCCACAGGTTGATGGAGACCTAACGAGAACCATCAAGTTTGTTGACACACTGAAGATTCCCTATATTGCCCCATCTTTTGGGGGTTGTGAGAGCATTGTGGATCAACCTGCAATCATGTCTTACTGGTAAATCTCGTAGACTTCCCTCTTTAACTATACATTTCTCGCACATTATAGGACAGAACAGTGGTGATGTTGTTGGTGGGTGGGATTTCTCATATGTCACTTTTGCTGTGTCAAGACTAGTGGAGTCTTGGTACATGTTCTTCTATGGCTTCCATCAGATCTTTCATGGGGATAATTATAGTATCAGAGAATTTGAGATTCATCATTTAATTACTTCACAGCTAGAACATGAATCAAGAGTTCATGAATTCCACATTCTGATTGGTGTGCATATTTTCTTTGATGTGGAAACAGGGACCTGAGCCAGTCGGAGAGGGCCAAATATGGGATACTGGATAACTTGGTGAGGTTCAGTTTCGGAGTGGAGGACTTTGAAGACCTTAAGGCCGACGTACTGCAAGCTCTGGATGCCATATAAGAGTGGGCACGTGCTTATCACCTAGACCTGCGCAGCCTGTTCTCTTCTGCTTTCTTCCTACGTATTTTCCGTGCATCTTTGGTGCTTCAATTGGCATTTCGAACACCAAACGTTAGTGCTGTCTCAGTTGGGCATTCTCTTTGATTTGTAGCCTTGGATTGCAACAAACATTCTTTCAAGATGGAAGGCTTCTTTCAGATCATATTATATTGCCCGTCCCGTTGATCGCATGCTTTTAAATTTCAGCCTTTGCCTTCCTAATGATTTGCTCCTGACAAATTTCCCCTCAAAACCTCATCCGGTCTCTGTTGATGGTGCAGTTTGTCTGTCTGCTCAGTTCTGTGGGATCAGACGCCGTTCATCGTCCCAGGGTGAAAGAATGACAGTAGCAAAGTTGTGAGAACATGCACAGATTTGTTTGTGGATGGAGATTCCACTGCCCGATCCCAGAGCCTTTTTTACTCTAGATCTTTGACAAGATAGATATGCTCACGTTTCAAAGAGCAAACGAGCACGATGAATTTAAGATTTGGAGAGCTCCACGTTCTAGGAATCTTGTTACCTTACCCCCCATGAAAACAAAAGCAATCTTCAAAAAGTTAGCTTTTTGATATGCTTCGAAGCATCTTAATGGCTGCATCAAGGCAGGGTGATCTAAATTAATGCTCAACGCTTTGGATCAGTTGCCTCGAGGTCATGGATTCCGAGTCTCTCCTCCATGTCCATCCTCCTCGCGATGTGCTTGGATTTGATGAATGAACAGCCGGTGTGAATACATATGAAGCTTAATCACGTCCCCAGATGAAACTCGGGAATCAACTCATATTCCATCCTTTTCCCAGTTTCCCAGTCCAAGTGAAACCCAACACGGCAAAAAGGAAAAAGGGGAAAAAAAAAAAAGAAACGACTCACAATTATGGAATTATAACTCGTTTACTTTCTTGAAGAATTTTTTAGCACAACAGTCAGGCAAATCCACAATCTTAATTTGATAAGAAATGGAATTGATCCCTAACATTTTTTCATTTTCCTGTTTCTCTCTTACACTTTTAGTTTAAATTTTTTTTTCCAGGTTGTTAATAACACCAATTTATTTAGTATCGATTATTTAATTCATCTTATATATTTATAGTTGAATATAAAAAATCAAATATCATAATATTTTATTCTTTTCTAATTAAAAAATAATTCCTCAATTTCCTCATCATTTTCGTCTTCGTCTCGTCGTTCTCATCAGCATTCCCAATTTCATCTCAATCCTCCTTCCACCAATACGAAGTCCTATCCTTTCAAGCGATTCCGAAATTCCCACTTTCCTCCTCTTTCAGAATATCTTAATATTCCCCCCCTTGCCTTCTTTCTCTCTGTCTTCTCCGCGCTCCCCCGTCCTCTGGTTTTTGTTTCTTTCTTTCACAGGAAGACCCTGGTCATCGAGAAATTCCATCATTCACTATCGACCCTTCATCGTGAATTCATCCTCTAGTGGAATCCTATGAAATTTGGCAAGGAGTTCAGGACCCATCTGGAGGAAACGCTGCCCGAGTGGAGGGACAAGTTCCTCTGCTACAAGCCCCTCAAGAAGCTCCTCAAGAACCTCCCCCAGACCGCCGTCGATCACCCAGTCGTCGGAGAAGGTGGTGGCGATAATCCTCCTCCTCCACCCCAACCTCCCCCTGCCATTTATAATGGTGAGAACCGGAACCCTCCAGACCACAGGCCCTTGGTTGACCTGCAGGCCTGGTTCGTCGGGATCTTGAACGAAGAGCTGGAAAGTTCAACGACTTCTACGTCGACAAGGAGGAAGAGTTTGTCATCCGTTTCCAGGTGATTTTGGTCCCTGCCCTTTTCATTAGTATAGCTCCGGTCATCGATTATTGGCTGGTCATTAATTTTCGGCAAGTGATTGTTCAGCGTGTAAAGCTTGCATCTTTCAACTGAAAGTTGATTCCTTGAGTAATTTAGTTGAACGTCAAGAATGCTTCATGATTGGTTGGACCTTGTGCTGCTTTAGACTGTACCATTTTATGTCTTGTTGTGTTGAGAGGGAGAGTTTCTTGGTGAGATAATTATAGCCTTTCAGATTGAATTCTTATTTGGGTTCATCCTCAGCCTCAATTGTGGTGGTCAGATGTTGATGGTTATGAATCCTCTGGTTAGTATTTCACTTTGTTCAATGTGTTACATCAACAACAGGAGTTGAAGGAAAGGATAGAACGTGTAAAGAGGAGCAGCAAAGATGGAGGTTTCTCGTCCGAAGCCGAATTCAGCGAACAGATGATGGATATCCGCAGGGATTTCGTCACCATACATGGAGAAATGGTGCTTCTCAAGAACTACAGCTCCCTGAATTTCGCAGGTAGCCAAACCTTTCTCTCTACTTCCTTTCCGGCTGAATTGGTACTCTGTGAGAATTGAATACCTTCACAACTCTTCCGAGTTGTTTTGTTTTTTGCTGTATTTGTATATTGGTTTCTCGGACCATTCTCATTTGTCTGCTCACCAGGCCTCGTTAAAATCCTGAAGAAATATGACAAACGAACAGGAGGCCTATTACGCTTGCCCTTCACTCAACTCGCTCTCCACCAGCCTTTCTTCACCACCGAACCTCTCACTAGACTGGTCCGTGAATGTGAGGCGAATCTCGAGCTCCTCTTCCCACTTGAAGCTGAAGTTATTGAATCGAGCACAGCTGTTAATGATCAGTCATCAAACCTGCCGTCGAAGAACTCTTCAGATATGTTAGCAGAGCCATCTGCAACATTAGGGGAAGAAACCATGGATATATACAGGAGCACCCTTGCTGCAATGAGAGCAATAAAAGGTCTCCAGAAGGCAAGCTCTACTTATAACCCTCTGTCAATCTCATCTTTCTATTCCAGACAGGATGATGAGGGTACCGGTGCTGTCACAGCTGAAAACTCAGCTGCTAACTCCCCTGCAACTTTGCCAAACACAAATAATGCAGACGAAGAGGATGCATGCTCGGGTTAATCTCTTCAATTTCTCTTCTGGCTCCTGTTTCTAGAGTGAAGTGTAATGACAATTTTGTTTTCTGATGTACGGAGTGAAACATTCGTGCTTGTTTCTGTAAAAACAGGCGGAAAATGCTATTGTTTGTGTCTGTCTCTCAAGCATTCATCTCTCATATAACATGTTATCCTCCAGCAAAATTGATCCTGCTCTCAGTGCACAAGGGGCTACCTATCTTGTACAGACATCTTTCTTTTCATTTGCGCACATACGCTGAACTTTGAGTCACCAAATGCATTCAGACCAAGAAGAATCATGAAGAAAAACCTCCCCCTTCGCTTATCCTTTGAACTCAAACCCTTGCCTGCCTTGTCAAATTCTGTTGTCGTCATCGCATTGGAAAGGAAGAGGGACTGACTTGAACGCTCGATACTTTCCAACATTATTCAAGTGTTCATTCTCCAACCTGAAAAGATTCACATAATTTTGCTGATACTTTTCTGAAAATTTATAGAAGTGAAACTGAAGATATGTATTTCCACCACAGTACCGGAAAAAGTTCCATATTCCTCTTCGAATAATTTCCAAGCTTGCAAATATTGCGGTTACTGCCGACCTGTGCAAGGTGGGAGCTTCCCTGAATCCCAAAACTGTTTGCATCCATGCAAGTCTCAGTCCCATATTCAAAACCTGCAAATATCAAGAAAAACGCAAGCTTTAAATGCCACAACAGAGACAATTTGTTTATTTAAATCAAGTTCCTTTCTCTTCTGGTTGTCCCTTACAATGGCTATGAAGTAAACTCCTCTGTTTGGGATCGTGAGTTTATCTCTCAGCCATTTTTGAGTTTCTCCTTAGAAGTCCCCAGTCTATGGCGATATCCCAGTAAGTGTTTATGATCGTTGCAAATCCAGAAGTCGCTGCGGCCAGCACTTGCCAAGTAGCTGCCCTCCTCAGATCAAAAATAGTTCTCATCACTACAGCCACTATTGTTGAGAAGTACTTTAAACTGTTGCATCCCTGCATTGGGTCTTTCTCCTCGAGCAGCCTCCGCAGGCACTGCAGGCAGCATCAGACTTGCACCATCAGCACAATTTTCTCCGTTCAAATCCATTGATATGTGCCAAAGAAGACGTTTCAATTACCTGGAGAAACCGAAACCAATATGGAATAACTGCTACAATGATGAAGAAAGTTTCATAAACTTTGCTCTCAGTGCACTTGTTCGATCTCTTCATGAAGTCTCCCCATCCATAGTAGCAGATATAAAACTGTACGCTTCTGAAGGCTTGCACCTGCAACGAGATCAATGCAATAAATTTATTCTGTAAGCTCCGTTGTAAAATAAACTTGAGTGTTAAAATAGATGCTGCAAGCGTGAGAGGAACCTGGCTCGTGAGTTGATCTGCCAAGAAGAAATCAGGAAGGGTCACCTGCCAAAGGGGAAAATGCTGATAGTTTAGAAATAATGAAAATTTAGATGTTCTTTCTGCTCCATGCTGTTCTCGTCTTTGCTCAGAATCTCTGTACCTTGTATAACGGAGCACATATACAGTGGAAAGCGCATTGAATAAGGAAGAACCGACTCGAGCGGTATATGATGTTGAAAGGTAGAAAAGTGACGATCATCAGAACCTGTGAAATAGAACTCCCAACATGAGCTAAATTTGCCATAAGTTAACTCAATTGATCGGCTCTGGTTCAAACTAAGCTGGAAACAGGGAATTGCAATGATTCATACAGTGAGCAAGACGAGAGGGACTATCTCTGTGAGAGCTTGGTACTTTTTAGTTTTCGGGTCCATCTCCATGTCAAGATTTGATAGCACACCAGCCAGTGTTAGCACAGTGAGTCCCGAACTTAGGAGGAGGACTTCTCGGTAACCCAATTCTGTACCTTGCTTGAACCCAAAAATGAATGAATAGTTGACCCGGTATCGCCTCCAGAAGTATATATTTGCAGCATACATGATCAAGTGGAGGACAATGAATCCGAACAAGCTGTAAAAAAAGGAAAGTTTGAAGTCACAGACATCTCTATGACTTGCATGGTAGAAATGGAACTCTGTGGATGGATGAACTTACCTATAGAGTGGGAATATGTTATCCATATATCGGGTCCTCCCCGGGCTCTTAAAGACATTCCTCACGTGAATTGCCACTATAATAGCCACTGTAAGTGCTAATGAGCACCCGAAGAAGCATCCTATCAGAAGAAATTCACACTGCACTTGGTAAGATAGAAAGTTTCGAAGTACTAGAAGATAGAGTTCACTTCAAAAAAACTCGATCATGTGTCGGCAAAATGTCCCACCGAGAAGGAATGTGATTCTATGCCTTTCCCTTTTAGCAGTCGGTCTAAGTGCTTTCATCCCTTTCCTTCGATTTCCATTAGTGAAGTGCTTTACAAAGGTGGCTTCTACTCGTTCCATGAGCCTATTAACCTGCAGATTCATGGACAGGCACAACATTCATACCAGAGAAGGACTTGCAGCAGAAAACATAAAAACTGGTGTTCTGATAGATAACGGTTATTACCTCATCGGAGCTTCCCAGGAAAGAATCATCCACCATCTTCAAGTACGAGTTTGATGCACTCCTCGAGGTGATCTGCAGAACCACGATAATCGGCAGAGCTTAGGCAAGAAAATCTTAGATACTTATATCAGGATAGAACTTAACAATCCCCCACCTTTTCGTACTTCTTCATGATCTTGGAAATCGCCAGTTGATTCATGAAGCTATGCAAGTCAAAATTCAATAGTATGATTAAAAACTGAAAAATATGAAAAGAGATTGATGGTTAGAATGATAGATATTAAACGGCTACCAGTAGCTCTTCAGAAGCCGAAGCTTTTGGTAAAACTCCATAAATGCCAGTGTCATTCTCTCCTCCGCTTTCTGTAGCTCAGCCTTGCTGAAGGAGAAGTCCGAATTTGAGCTGAGGAAGCCCTTGACAGCTGAAATAGGAGTTTCGAGCTCGATGTTGATCTTCACATGATCCAGTATTTCCACGGGAGCCGGTCTAAAAGCCCGAGAATTCACTGCAGCCCCTGCATTTTCTCTACATTCAACCTCAAGCTGTTCTTTGCCGCTCATCTCGACTTCCTGAATAGCATCCATTGTTGCTCTCCCTGTCAGAAGAGAAAGACCCAACTCCAGTTCATTTCTGCAAACATTTGAACCTCATCTTAACTAAATATTGAGAAAAGGTCAAAATTGTTTCCTCACCCGGCTTTTTACTTCGAAGAAGATGAGCAGCGTGATCAGAAGAGAACTCGGAAACACGAACATGATTCCCCGGAGACCGGACATTGGGCTTCTCGACCTTAACCCTGAGAGCAATCAGAGCGTTCATCTGCCTTGTCAGCTCGTCGGCCTCTTCCATCACTTCTTGGACTTTCTTCTGGTAAAACCTGACAACTTTGTTGAACTCTTCATCGAGCCTATTGAAGAAGACAAGCTCGTAGCCGCCACCTTGCTCGGTGGACATAAGGAACATCGTCTGATACCGTGCCTCCGAGGACCCGTGCTCCTTCACAGAGCTCACAAGGATCGCTTCCTCCTCCTCTCCCGCCCTGTTCCTGCCTGTTAGCCCACTGAAGGCCCTGTACAGGGAGACCCTTCTCCTCAAGGCAGAACCTTCCATGGCCGTTGCCTGTGGAGAGCTCGACTGCATATTCCTCCTGACATTGAGGACATCCTTCAGGATGTTCTTGAGGGAGTTGTAGTCCAGGTATGCTTCCTGCCACTCGGGCACCATCTGGGAGACGAACTCCTTCCCGAACTTCATGGTTCAGACCAAGAAACAAAAGAAAGGACTCTCAACTTCAGCTTGATGCTGCAGATTAAGAAGCTTGTATGGGATCCCCTCCCAAAAAGAGATCAGTCAGCGATGGAAGAACAGGTCCAGCGAGAAGAGGAAGAAGGAAGAGGACAGTGCTGGCCCGCCCTCTGCAAAATTAGAAGCCGTGACTCTCGGAAGACAATATTATAAGCTCTGTTGGGATACGATGGTGATACGGTAACAGAGCTGATGTCTTGCCATGACGGAACCGAACCGCGTTGCTCATTTCTTTTAATGGTAGGTGCATTATTTGGTGGGACGTGCTAGCTGCACCAAGACACCTAGCAAATTTGTCTTTCTTCTGTACTGTACAACCATAAATTAAATTAAATTTAATGTGAGAGTACCTTGATTAGAAATTAAAAAATTTGTAAATTCGAGAAAAATGGTTTAGTACAATTGATAATACCCTCGTCGTGTGACCTAAAGGTCCAAGGTTCTATTTCACTATTGGAGCTTCCCATGCCCTTTAATCTCCTGTTCGTTTTACTCTTTCTGGACGTATATGTCTTCCTTGTACACTGAAATAAAAATTATCATTTCAATTTTAGCATTTATTTCCTTCTTCCGTAATCAATCGTCTTGCATTCTAACTAACTACGTACTTGCTGCGTGCTGTACTGGAATGCAAATTGCAAGTGCGGTTCCACGCCGAACCGGGTCGACAGCGAAGTCTTCAAACCGTAAAATTGTTCCCCCTTTTTTTTAATAGAAAGTGACAAATATCAGGTGCTTAATTTTGAATAGAATAAATAGGCGAGGTGGTTCACTGTCGTGGAAATTGGGAGAGAGCAGAGATTGAATAGGAACAAATTAAATTATAATGATGAAATTTTGTATTTTAATAAGTCGATCTGATTTAAATTTAAAATAACTAGTAATTATTTAAAATTCAAGATATAAGATTATGTATATTGAAAGAAATTAATATATAAAGAGATTCGCACGTGTATATATATATAATGAATTGAACAATTTAATATTCTGAACACTGAGGCTGATCTCTTGACCTCTCAGATCTACATATAAAATGTAACTGTCTGGTATAATTTTTTTAAAAAAAATGTAACAGATTGAATAAAATATAAATACTAATCCGTAACCACTTCGTGCAATTTTGTCAATTTCCATTTATTAAATTCAGCTTTGATTACTGACCTTGCGCTTTCACTTATCACGCGATTTGTTATGTGGCATGGCATCATCCGCCCCCGGAAGACGTTTGTATATATATCAAATTGCCAAATGCCAATTGGCCTGGCTCCCTCCCTACTTTGAGTCACCAATCTGGGCAAGTTGCTGGCAATTGCTGTTTGAAAATTGAAGCCAGCCTAAGCTGTATCGATGTACCTAACACGAGATGTCAACGAAACCTCCCATAGGAGCACTTCCTTTTATTTAACAGTATCATCACGTGACAGTTCTTATGTCGCGTAGTGATACTAATCAATAAAATTAAATAATTTTTAAAAAAAATTCTTAAAATACCTTAGATTTATTCGTCTGTGTAACCACATAAGTACTATCACGTTGTAATTTCATTATACGTGAGAATTTCTCCTCCTCAAGTTGCATAATTTTCAAGTACAAACTTGAATGAATAAAATGCGGTTATACGTTAAGTAGTTCACGAGATTGTAATTTCAATCCCCTCCCTCTCCTGGATGGGGCTCTTGGTGAATCTATTCATACATACACAGAAATTTAAAGGATTCATGAGTTTGTATTCTATATATATGTACGTGTGTATATATATTATAGGTATGTATAGAAGCATGAAGAACAAACTTCACGTTAATTTTTTTTAAAGAAAAACGTCAAGACCTGGAAAATTATGAAAAGAAAGCAAAATTTCCGCACGGCGCACTGTGGAATTCAATCGGAGCTTCAACTCAATGGGCTGATAAGGTGTTAATGGGCCGGAATCTTGAACAACAGCTTTTAAGCCCATGGGCTCATTGGGCCCGAATCATCATGTCTGCTTAATTAAGCTCATTGGGCCCAATTCGTAAAGTAATTAAGCTCAATAATGGCAGGGAAGTGCGGCATTGTGAACCCGAAAGAAGGGCATCTCCAGCCAGATGATTGCAGGATTATTGTCAAGTTGGGACTCGATTCCTTGAAGCTTCTCTGAATCGGGGAATCATAGGTTTCAACGTTCATGCTACGCTACGCTCGCGAGGTAATTGATGTCCTACTAGTATGGTTTTCCCTTTCAGTCCCGGATAATGGACTGAACAGAAAGACCATTGACTGCAGATGGTACTTCCAAATAAGCCTGAAATACTGAAAATCAAATCATGCACAGTTTAAAGACCACACAGATGTCTAGGGAATTTTATTTCAGCCAAAGACAATGACACGGGATAGAGATATCACAAACCGCATTCTCAACATGGCACACAAAACACAAGCACACCAAAGGGACAGACAGATGCGTCGAGAGGAACCCTTTATTTAGTACTAACAGGATAGAGATAGTAGACATGGCACGGGTCCCCATTCAGAAAGGAGAGACATGCACCTAGTGGCTCACTCATCATCGTAGTCCTTGCGGTGGTGGTGGTGCTTGTAGCGGTGATGCTTCTTCTCCTCATCCTCATCATCTGAGTTCCCATCCCCCTGCAGTTTCCAGAGCACTATGAGCACACAGGTTTCCGAATACCCAATTACCCACAGGTAGTGGGACTTCAAAGAGGAAATCTAAAGTGGTTATGAATACAGATCGGCTGATTCCAGGTACACCTTCCAAATAGAGTCGGTACTTCTTTCTCGACTTCAAATCACTAACCCAAACCAACCTACGCCAGTGGGAAAATCACTTGCCTTTAATTTGTCTAATTGGATGGTGTGCCCCCTAGAAGGCTAGAAGGGACCATAATATCATATGGTGAACAAAGCCCTTAACTTCATACCTCGTACACCGATCCAGTAAAAGACATCAGGGGATCCGAAAGCCCGATTCCATGTAAGTTTCGAAACTATCTGGCTATGGCACTACTCAGATCCCCATGCCATTTGCATTGTAAATATTTCAACTTTAGTTAAATAGAGACGCCAATCGACAATGTAGCACAGTATCAAGTAACATTCTTCCAAGTAGAATTTGAAGAATTAGCAATAAGATGAGAAGAATGTCGTCACTCACATATTTCTTGCGGCCATAACCCTCTTCACCGTAGCCATATCGGGGCTTGTCATCTTCATCATCTCGCCTCTCATACCCTGGCTTGTACTCCTCCTCCTCAGACTGCCCATGGCTCGACCTCTCATAGCTCTCTTCTCCATAGCTCGGCCTCCTGGGTGGCTCATCCTCGTAGCTCGGCCTCTCAAACTCAGTCCTCTGTGGTCTCCCACCGCTGTATCCGTACTCTCCACCTCCCTGCTTCTCGCCATAGCTCGGCTTCCGTTCGTACCCGGATCCAAGTTCTGATCCGGGTCTTCCACCATAACCTGACCCATACTCAGAAGGCCTCTCATACTCGGTCCTGCCTCCGTACCCAGACTCAAACTCCGAGGTTGGCTTCTCGTACTCGGCCCTACCACCATATTCAGATCCATATTCTGACCCGGGGGGTCTCTGGTACTCAGTCCGACCTCCATACGCGGATCCATATTCGGAGCTGGGCTTCTCATACTCAGTCCTGCCACCATAGCCGGATCCATATTCGGAGCTGGGCTTCTCGTACTCAGTCCTGCCACCATAGCCGGATCCATACTCCGAGCTGGGCTTCTCGTACTCAGTCCTGCCACTATAGCCGGATCCATACTCCGAGCTGGGCTTCTCGTACTCAGTCCTGCCGCCATATCCGGATCCGTATTCTGTATCCGGTCGGCCACCGTACCCGGATCCAAAATCGGACGCAGGTTTCTCAAACTCGGGCCTCCGGCCATAACCAGACCCGGACTCGGAGTCCTCAGAATCCGGCCTCCGGCCATACCCGGATCCGGAATCAGAACCGGGGCCACCGTACTCCGGCCTGCTCATGCCGGGGCCAGGGCGGGGCTTGGGGCGGGAATAGCTGCTATATTCCATGCTGACGACGTCCTCGTTGTAGGCGGATGGCTCATCGGAGGAGGCGAAGTGGGGGCAATCATAGTCCTCGTTGTCAAGGTCGAGGGAGGAGGAAGGGTAGCAGGTCTCATCGGAGGGAGGGATGGGGCGGCCATAGGTGGTGGCGATGTCGTAGCCTCCGCCGAAGGGGGTGGGATCGTACTCGTCGAACTCGACGTCGTCCTCGTCGTGGCGGGAGTAGTACGGCATTTCCGCTCTGATCTGATCCGATCTCCCTGACAAATAGGAAAGTTTATCTGACAATTGGAAATGGAAATCGACGAGATTTTATAATAGCAGAGGCAGGCAAAGAAACGACGACGTTTCCCCTGAAGTACTGTGTCAACATCCAACGGCTCGCGCCTTTAATGGGGATCATGTCGGCAGAATCATCAACACCGTTCACTTGTCAGATACAAATCGGACGGACTTGCTACGTCCCCTCGTGGATAGAGGAATTTATTTTCCACTATACATCATTTAGAGATCATCAATAATAACACAACGGTGTCTAACCGGGCCGATGTTTCGGTAGTAAAATAAGTACTAAATCTCGCATGTTGAGCATGTAAACATCAGCATGTTGGTCCAATTCTCATCATATGCCTACATCCCGTGGCTCAATGACAAGCCCGGATACAAGCGATGACGAGTCGGCATGCATCATATGCCTGAAGGACGTCGAGCACCGTCACCGCCGCTGGGCGCTCCCCGGCTGCGGCCCCGCGTACCATGAGAACTGCATGTTGGGATGGCTGACAAGGAATTCGTGTTGCCCGGAGTGCTGCGGGCAGTTCCGCTTACGTATACAGAATGGAGGCCCAGCCGCTTAAGTGCACCGACGACGGCATGGTCGGAGCCCTTAATCACGGCCGCCGGCGCTTCTTAGTTCTCTTCTGGGATGGAGTTTTCCCCCCTTTTTTTGCCGGGATGTTTTTGTAACACGCGAAAATAATTCATCTTCACTGTGCAAACCATTCAAACAACAGTCGTATAATAATTACAATAATTAAGTATATTAAAAAAATGTAATACAAGAATTTTAATTCTAAGTACTTTTAGGAAAAAATAAATTTGATAAATTATAAAATTATTATGTTTTCCTTTCGTGATTAGAATATATTACATGGCTATATATCCAAGAATTCTGGCATGATTTTTGGCCACCATGACCTGATCCAGTTGAATCTCTTAAAATGAGATTCAATAATGGAGATGGAGATTGATGAATATCCAATGAGATATAACTAATTTAAATTTTAGCCAAGTCGATCTAATAAATGACAAAACTATTCAAAGTTCCAAGTATGATCTTTCATCGTTAAAATACTCAAAACTCAAGACCTCGAGAGGAATAAGTATCGAACCATCTCCACCGATTTATTCTGATTTCTGCCATCCATTTTACGGGTTAACCTTTTCCCCGGCTAAGCGGTTGACCGTTTGATTGAGCCGGCCCATGGCCCACTGCACGTCTGATTGGAATGTTACATGCAAGTCAGATATTTGCGTGATGGCCCCATTTTGCAGGACCCGACCCGAGTTCCCACGGACACATCGCCTTCACACGTGACGGGGCAGTAAGTAATACAGTGTATTTCGATTGTCATAGCTTCAGGAGCAGATGACACGAGTGAACACCTACCATCCGCTTGATCGATGAATTGATGGAACCCATATTAATCGGTTTAAATTGTTTGAATTTATGGAAAATTTGAATATCTGATGACATACAAAGATTATGTATTATGTAAGTAATCTTGAACATGTGATCACAGTACAGTGGCATGAAATTACGACTCATAATCAAAAAAATTATGAGTTCGATCATCGCTATTAGAGTTATATATCACCTTATTTTCTTTTTTTTAAAATCTTATACTAAATATATGATTCTCCTTTATTATCGGAAAAACGTTGCAAACTCAGTATATATCACACAATATATGGGTATCACTTTATTTATGGAAATATGTGGCTCCAGAAGTACTTGACAAGCAGATACTGTCACACAATCTTTGGATAGCTCGTTTTGAATATCGAAGAAAATCTTTTAACTTCCCCCAGCTGGAAGGATCCATTCCAATCTTTGAAGTCGGCTCGGAGCAATCACAAGATCAGCCAGCGATCGGATCCATACAATAAATTTCGACAGCATCGAACAGCAGATATGCCATCCTTAAGAGAAGCCCTGTTTTTCATCCTCATGGCTGCCGGTATGATCACGTACATGATCCTCTTCTTCAAACTCATCCGCTCGGTAATGGATGATACCGTGTACCTCTGCACCTGGCGACTTAGCCGCAAGAGAAGCGACGAGGAGTCTCCCACCGTCACGTGCCCAATATGCCTCGAGGACGTCGACTTCGAGCGATGCGACCGCCGGGAGCTCCCTGGCTGCGGGCACACCTACCACGAGCGCTGCATATGGGGCTGGCTGATCGTGAAACGGTGCTGCCCAGTGTGTCGCCGGCGGTTCCGCATAGGTATTCAGGATCTGGGCCCACACGCTTGAGCACGCCCACATTGTTGAAGCCCGCGGTTGCCGTTGCCGCCACGTATTCAACTTTTTTTTTGGGCGGTTTAATGTAATCGGAGATGATATACAGGAAATTTAAAGTGGCAAGACTCCTTCCAGATTTTGTATTATATTTTTTAAGGAAAAAAGATGAAATTTCTTTTTTCATGGATGACAAAATTACCATATTCTCCTTCACATGTTGAATTATATTACATGTCCATATATTCGAAAGTTTACGCATGACCTCGCGTCCTAGCAGGGAAGAAAGTTTTGCATGTAACGGACACATCACGTGGTAGTGTTGATGTAATATTACGAGTCAGTCAAATCAAGTCATTTTTAAATTTTTTTTTCCCTTTTGTGGTTATTTTCCCTTTAAATTTTATTAAAAATCTTAAAAATAATTAAATTCTATTAGTTCATGACATCACGTCAGTATTGCCACATTGTTTACCCATTACACACAAGACTCTCTCATACCAGGGACAGATCTAGAAAATCAAGTTAAGAGGAGTGAAACTTATATGAAAGGAAATGTCAAATTTCAATGTGATAAATAGTATAACTTAATAAAAGTATAAACAAAATTGATAAAATTTATATAGATTTCCCTAAATTCAAGGTGATGAAGTAATATAAATTAATAAAAGTATAAACAAAATTGATAAAATTTATATAAATTTTTATAGATTTTCCTGAATTCATCATATCCCCTAACCCCTTAAATTCATCCATCTGTCCTACCGTTATCATCGATCGATGATGACCTACTGTGCAGTTAGTCTATCACCTTATTATACTTTTTAATTAGTGTTTTTTGAAAAAATGATAATTTCGGGGCGTGGAGAGACCGAAATATAAATTTCATCCGATCATTAATTTTTCTAAATTCGCTAGATTTTGGATCCGACAGTCGGCGCATCCAAGGCGATATCCGACGGCTGACATTGTACCTTTGCGGAGCCCAACTCCGAGGCGGAAAGCGAAATAGATAGATGCTCACGAATTTTAGGGTTCACTTGCTGCGTTCCCTCGTCCTTCTGCACGCCCGCTCGTTGACTCGCCGGATCTCCATTCCCTTTCGATCATGGGCAAGGGCCCCGGTCTCTACACCGACATTGGCAAGAAAGCCAGAGGTCTCCATCCCCATCTCTTGTCTTCGATCATTTCGTTTCCTGCGTGTTGGTGTTGTTTCGGCCTTTCATCTGGTTGTCGGATGCAGTTGAGTTCTGCTGTGGTTTTCTGCATGTGAACGTGTCTGTTTATGTAATTGTTGATAGATCTTCTCTACAAGGACTACCAGAGCGACCAGAAGTTCACCATCACTACCTACTCTCCCACCGGAGTTGTGAGTGTCTTTCTCCTCCCATTTTGAGATCTATACATCCGATGTGCTCTGTATTTGAGCTAGTTTCCGTGTTGTATAATTGGACTGTTTTCGGTCGGGATATTGCGGATCTTCGAACTATTCTAAAAGCTCTTTTGTGGATTTCGTTTTTTGTGTGAACCTTTTTCGCTTTGCTCAGTTAAGCTATTGGACTTTTCATGTTTTGGGAGCCCGGCCGTGAGTTGGGTTGTGGTAGAATGATTTAAAAGTTGGATTTTGGACCGGGAAGCTTGTAATTTACGCTATCTTGGCTATAGTGTAGCGAACGTGTAGGAGAAATGTGATTAGATATTCTGTTTTGTTATCCATTTTCGCATGCTCTGTATGACCAATAATTCAATATACAATTTTACTGGTCTAGCTTAGGAAGCACTATTATTAATGATGATCTGTAACTTAAGAACAATTAGGGGCAGTTCCTTGATACTTGCATATCACTGTTCTAGGGAATTTTCCAGCCAAAATGGCGTCTCTCCTTTTGTTTTTGAATGCGTTGTGCAGAATTTTTTCATTCTCATTTGATTCTACCGATGATCAAAGCAATTGGTGCCCCTTGCAATCCATCATTTTGCACCAGCTATCATGTTTTTCAGCATATTTACATACCATGATGGATCTTTTTACAACATCCCGAAGCTTTATACCTTGTTTATTCATGTATCACCAAAAAGAACAAAGGAGAAAGAGAGGCAGAAATTTCAGGGCATGCCCAAGTAACATGTTATCACTTGTTATGGCAGGCCATAACATCATCAGCAACGAAGAAGGGTCAGTTGTTTCTTGCTGATGTGAATACTCAGCTGAAGAACAAGAACATCACAACTGATGTCAAAGTTGATACAAACTCCAATGTAAGGCCTCCTTTTGGTTCTCCCTACAGCTCTTTCTTGCACTTAGAAGTCTGTAAGGCCAATCATTTGATTGCTTTGTTGACTTGAAGCATTAAAATTTGATTAATCCACTCAATATTGTCTGATGCCATCAGCTCTCTACAACAATTACCCTTCATGAGCCAGCTCCTGGTTTGAAGACTATCTTCAGCTTCAAACTTCCTGATCAGAGATCTGGCAAGGTAACCACTGCATTTTGTCTGTGTACCATGAGGTTTAATCACTGTTTATCTTCCTGTACAGGTAGATGCTAACACAGGTAGATGCTAACTTAACATTTTTTTTCCTGATTTTCTGTGGTGGTGTAACAGGTTGAAGTCCAGTACTTGCATGAGTATGCAGGAATTAGCTCGAGCATTGGGTTGACTGCAAACCCTGTAGTGAACTTTTCTGGGGTCATTGGAACAAATGTCTTGGCACTTGGAACTGATGTCTCCTTTGACACCAAAACCGGGAATTTCACCAAGTGCAATGCTGGGTTGAGTTTTTCAAATGCTGACCTGATTGCATCGTTGACCCTGTGAGTAACCTTTTCTGATGGATAAGGATGAGATTTCATCTTAATTAAGATGAAGAAATGTGATGACCAAGTTCTTTTTCCCCCTGTAACCTGTGCTGCATCTGCTCATTCATACGAGACGATCTTTGCAGGAACGATAAGGGAGACTCACTGAATGCTTCCTACTACCACATAGTGAATGCCGTGACCAACACAGCTGTTGGTGCTGAGGTGACCCATAGTTTCTCAACTAACGAGAACACCATCACTGTGGGAACCCAGCATGCACTGGATCCTCTGACCACTGTGAAGGCTCGTGTGAACAACTCAGGCAAGGCTAGCGCCCTGATCCAGCATGAGTGGCGGCCTAAGTCGCTTTTTACCGTCTCGGGGGAGGTTGACACCAAATCCATTGAAAAGTCTGCCAAAGTTGGGCTGGCTTTGGTTCTTAAGCCATGATCAAGAGGTTTACAAAAGAGTCATATGCATATCCGGGGACTTTGTTTCAATGGAAGTTTTCCGTGCTCCTTTTGATGGTCTCAGTTTTTCCTTTCCCTTTCCCGATTAAGAGTTCCGAAGGGGGCAATGCTTTCTCCTGGCCCTGGGTTTCATGTTGAGTTGTAAGAATAAGTTTCTGGTGGAATACTTCTTCAAACCCTTCTTCAAACCCTTTAGATTACTTAATTTTTATTGACGAAAGCCTCGATTCTAGCTGTCAGGATTTTTTATAATAAGCAGCCTCAGATTGCACTCTTGCAGTGTTCGATATCATTGTCTGGTACTTGCTATATGAAAATTTTTATGTTGCTTGGGGCATTAAAATGTACACATTTATTCTTTCTCACTTTCTTGCTAAACCTTTTACTTGCCATAAGAGCCTCTCAGTAATCCAGGATTCCGTCCAGTAGCTCGGGAAATTGCTGTTGAATCTGGCTGTCCCTATGCAAAATTGAATCCACGAAAGAGTTCCCAGGAGATGAAGAAGCTCCGTACCAGCAATTCTGCAGATCCCCAGAAGCAGCTCCATACAGGGGATCAGACACATTACTTGCGTGTGTGGCCCTGTTTGCATTGGATCCACTTCCGAGGGTTGATTCAACCTTGTGTGCTCGTCTTATTGTTGGACTCGAAGGCTCGATAGCAGGTGAGAAGGCTTCTGGTTGGAAGCTTAGCTGTTGCCTCTGCAGGAAACTGTCGAGCAGAGGCGGATTGTCAGGGAGTAGATCGGGAAGAGTAAATTGAGGGCAAGGAGCCTCGTGGGCTTGAGATGGTCTGAAATATCCCGGCTTTGACGAGTCAAGGAGCTGCGTAGTGACAGTCGAGGAGGAGGAGGAGGATGTGACCTCGTTCAAGAAATGCTGTGGCTGCACACTTTTCTGATCAATGTCCACTCGATACTGACACAGAAGCTGGTTCCAGGCAGCAGCACTGATCCCAGGATAGAGACTGTCCACCACGAGGTTCGGGTCCATGCTAGGGTTATGGTTTCTCATCAGACGATCGATGCCAGGAACTGACCTGGGCAGAACTGAAGATGACGGTGGTCCGGGAACATTTCTGGCTGTGGGCCCGACCAATGAGGTGGAGTTTGGAAGCCGGCTGATGTTCCCGTACTCAGACATCACCTGAGGGATGGGTTTGTGGGTCAGGGGATCGATTCCCATCTTGGCGAGCTTCTTCCTCAGCTTCGTGTTCCAGTAGTTCTTCACATCATTGTCCGTCCTTCCGGGCAGCTGCCTCGCGATCATCGACCATCTGGAAGAATTGCCCCCACATTCGTGTATGGTGAAAAAAAGGAACAGAAATGGCAGAGAATAACAGCAAATCGTCAATGCAGGTAATGGGGTCACCTGCTTCCGATGGCTTTGTGGAAGTCGATGATGAGCTGCTCTTCTTCGGGGGTGAAGCTTTCGTGCTTGAGATCGGGCCTAAGGTAGTTGGTCCACCGTAGCCTGCAACTCTTCCCGCACCTGTTCAGACCTGCAACGCCAGGCCACCTCATGACATATATGGTTGATGACAATCGAACTAATTAGAACCCGAGAAACCCGATGATTCATCCAGAAGCACATTACACTAAATCGACGGGGATAAGGAATCCGTAAAGGAAAAGCACATTTCATGGGTAATGAGAACCGATGAATTCTTGAGGAGGGCGAGAAAAGTAAGCTAGGGAGATCGATTTAGGACGCAGCAACTCATTGTATGTTATCTTTGGGTTCTCGTCGCTGTAGCACAGTTAATGTTGCGGACGACCTCCATTGTTTTAACTGTTTCTGTGTGTGCCCAGGTAGCTAGTGTAGTCATATGTATGGCAATGCTTTTGATGTTAGGTAATACGAACCGGCCTTCTTGGGGACGAGGGTCCAGTTACCGGTGCCGTAGGCGGAGACATAGGCGAGAATCTTGGCGTCTTCCTCAGCCGTCCACAGCCCCCTCTTCACGTTGGATTTGTCGCAGCACGGCGGCCTCCCCATCACAAAAACAGCCCTAGAGTTCTCCCCCACCAACAGAAGAAGTTTTTGCCTTCGTTCTTCCTCTATGATGACAAGCTCAACTTAAAAGGATGATGAAGATCATGCAAGAGAGAGAGGGAGAGAGCATGGAATGCATGCAAATATGGCTCCTCAGATTAAACCCCTTTTGCATGATTACATATTCATCTCTCTCAGAGCTTCCTCCCCAACGGATTGACATGACACCCTTCCAAGAACTGTATTGTATTATCTATATGTCTATGTCTATGTATATGTATATGCAAGCACGAATATATGTGACGACGGACGGTGACATCAGTGGGCTGTCCTGTGGAGTTCAAATGAACAAGCATATATAGGGAAAAAAGAAATACTCCCAACAGAGGGCGAGAGAGCAAAACTCGCAATTAAAAGTAAAAGGTAGAAAGAAGATGGGTGTCGGAAATATCAAAATACAGCCAGTACTTGGTTCAGTTCGATTGCATCCTCGCTTGGGGTTAAAGGAGCCTTTGTACCCCAGACAGAAGGGGAGTGAAGAGCCGCTAAATGTCAACTCAAAATGAGCATGAGCTTCGTTCTACCTCAAGTTCTCGCTCTTATTCCCAAAGATGTCCTCCAAGGTGTAGCAGAATCGGTTAGGACAGCGAATCCCTATGAATTCTGCTTCAGTTCGAGTATCTCGTGCCTCCAACAAGTAGCATAAACAAAACTGTTTTGTATCAGATGTTGAAGAGATTCGTGGCTGTTTGCTGATAACAGCAAGTTCAAACGAGAAAGGTCAGGCATCTCATTTGATCAGAAAGTTCAGACCCAAGTTAAGAGTGCCCAAAATTGAAAATTTAGGCAATCAAGAAGTTATACCTGGATCAAGTTGATTGAATTTAATTTACAGGGTCATTGGTTCGTGCTAAAAAGAAATGAACTGACAGCAATCAAAACAAACGAATACTGTGAACCGAGACAAAGGATGACTTGGAGATTTTTCAGCCTTACTGTGTGCAGCTCATATTTGCTCACCAATAGCCAGAACAGGAACAGCAACCGTTCTTGAAGCTATGAAAACGGCTGCGATCCCGAATAACAACTTCCCGCTCATAAATCTTAGAGATGATCTTCATTGCAGAATGGCAATCTTGACAGATCCTTAGATTCTTGAAGATGTAAAGAGGTGCACTCTCCCTGGTGCTTATAAGCCCATAGCAAACAGCGAGCTTCTCGCTGTGCGAGAACAGCACTTGCTCCTTCTCCTCCATCTCATTTATACCATTCTCAACCTGAGATGAAGTGTGAGGAACGTAGCCAGCCAGTTTAAGCCGTCGGATCATCTCATCTAGCATATCATAGACCTCTCTTGTTCGTGGGTGTGACTTATCTCCCGAACAGAACCGATGAAACTCACCATTGATGTGAATGCAGCTTATCCCTGGAATCTTCCTAATGCCTTTAGCCACGAGAACCTGCCTGAGGGATTTAGCCTTCTGTAGATTCCCTTCCAAAGTATGCATGTTCGAAAGCAGGACATGATATTCAGTATTGTGGGGATTTAACTTGATCAACTCCTGCAAAGTACTCTCACTGAGCCTAAGTTTCCCATGAACCACACATGAGCCCATGAGAGATCCTAAGACCACTTCATTTGGAGGCATTGGCATCGACCTTATAACCATCTCAGCCTCCTCAAACCTACCAGCTCGACCAAGAAGATCCACCATACAAGCATAGTGCTCCACCTGAGGTGTTATCCTGTACTTCAACCTGAGGTCGTGAAAGTAACGGTAGCCCTGGTCCACTAGGCCAGAATGGCTGCAAGCATTTAGGAGTGACGTGAAAGTTAAGCTGTCAGGCTTTGCTTCCTCAAGCATGTGAGGAAACATGGAAAGTGCCATTTCACCTCTTCCATGGACTGCTAGCCCATTAATAATAGCATTCCATGCAACAACATTCCTCCTCGGCATCGATTCAAAAACCCTCGATGCACTATTTATTCTGCCGCATTTTGCATACATATCAAGCAGGGCGGTTCCCACCATAACATTCATTTCCCTCTCCATATTCTTCAACGCATGAACGTGTACCCACTTTCCAATCACTGCATCTCCTGACTGTGCAGACGCACTTAAGATAGAGCAGAGCGTGACATCGTTCAGCCTCAATTGTGATTCAAAGACCACCTCATTCAGAAGCTGGAAAGCTTCCCGAGTGAATCCACGCCCCACATAACCAACTACAATTATCGTCCATGTGACCAAATTCTTCTCAGGCATCTGATTGAAAATGCCCTCCCACTCCCCAGACCTTCCCATCTGATTGCTCCATCCAAAATGACTGTCCACGACACAACGCTCCGATCCACCATCCCAGAAAAAACTCCTCTGGCATCACTCATTGATCCATTCTTCACGTACATATCCATGAGGGCATTGCAAGCCTTAACACTGTTCTCATATCCCAACTTCAGCATAAATGCATGGCCTTGAACACCCGTCCTCTGGTCTTGCAACCCAGAACACGCATTGAACATGCAGACCAGGGTAAAATCATCGGCCCTTGGCTGTTTCTCTTTCTGCATTTCAACGAACAGTTGAAGGGCATCGATGGGCATACTGGACCGGGCCAGGCAGCCCATCAGAGTAGTCCAGTCAACTTCATCCTTCTGCCAGTGGGGAATTACATCGAACAGGTGCCGGGCATGCAAGGACTCGCCACATGCTGCATAGGCACCCAGAAGGGAGTTGCTGAGGAAGGAGGCAGGAGACGAAGCGAGGCCAGTGGTAAGGATCAAGGCATGGAGTTTCTTGGCAATGGGGAGAGAGGACTGACGAGCGCAGGCGCGGAGAAGTGAACGGAACAGAGCGTGAGAGCCGCGGGAGAAGAGAAGAGTGCAGATCGGCCATCTCATATGAGACGGGAGCAGAGCTAGTGGGACTTTGACAGAGGGATGAATCAGTGGAAGCTCTGTTTCCTTCGATTCTACGCCTTTTTTACTTTCCCTCCAATTTTCTCGGCATTCAACAAACAAAACGGTCAACTGTCCATTAAACAACGGACTGAGGTCACCTTTCCCACTGATCAAGATTTCGAAGTTTTATAACTATTTTTTTAAAATGAAATTTTAAATTTGAATATTAAAAACTGAAAAATCGATAATTACAATAGTTTTGCTGCACATTAAAAAAAAATCTCAAAAAGACGAGGGTGTGCTTTTTTTCGCCTCATCATTCCTAATTAATTTATTTACTTTTAGCCGCATGAATTCACATGCATTTCTTAAATAAAATTGCGTATTCATATAAAATAATTTGTGGCCAAGAAAATAGAATAATTTATAATAAAGTAGAGCTTTAATTCTAATGAACCCATTGGACTCGGTTTGAATTAAAGAGAGTTCTATCGGTCCAATTTCAACATGAAAGCTTTTTTGAAATTATATATTTAAAAAAAATATTTAATCTATCTTTCTTCCCGCTGCGCTGCCAGCGAAATCTCGGACAGAGATCGGAAGAATGCCGAAAACTGAACTCAAGGAGAGACGGGGCAGTGGAGGGCGAGAGATTGCCAATACTGGCGGCACCCCCCCCCCAACAACCCTGAAATTGGAACGATCAGCAGCTCCGTTTCTCCGCGAAATAAGGGGAAAAGGTCGATCATCCCTTTCGATTTTCTCGCCCACCCGCGATATCTTACATAACAGGGTCGTTAAAGGAGAGAGACAGAGAGGTGGACATTTGCTCGGCAATTGCTTTCGGATCCGACAACGTCGGACCCACCAACCGGAACCTGGTTTTTTTTTCCCCCTCTTGGGGGGTTTGTGTTTCTGTCTTTTCTTCCCGGTCGATGTCTCTGCGAGGCGGGGAGCCCGCCGTCGTCGTGAAATGACAGAGGGTCTGCTTTCGAAAGGTGCCCTTGCTTTTGTCCTTTGACCACGTGAATGGGAATCTGCTTTTGGGTTTCGTTGTATTAATATTTATGTGTCATCTGTAATTTCAATTGCTTCCTTTTGGTGACGAATCTGCCATTCCCCTGATCTCCCAGATACATCGAATCGTGGGCTTGCAGTAATCGTCCAAAAGTGAGTCTCAATGAAATGAATTTACAGGATGTTGAGGTAGAGAATATACCATATTCGCGAAACACAAACCTGTACACTAGCTACACAAATATAATAAACAAATTCATACATGTTCATGTTTCTTGAGTGTGGTATATTCTCGACTTCATTACAAGCCATGTTATTCGGTGGTTTATGTTCCAAACGATGCGTGTCTTTGAAGTGGCAGGATGATTCGTGATTTTGCATTTCATGATCTTAAACCCTTTTATTCCATAGTTGATGGCATTGTTTTCACCTTTTCTTTTACATGTATTCTAGGCTAATAATAAAAGCACAACTTTCCAATATATATATTTTCAATTTTTATCGTTTCAGGAAATTTTTTTTGTCTATCGTCTATTAATTACCCAAAAAAGAAGAAGAAATTTTCGTCTATTCCTGTTATCCAATATATTTCTTTTTGAAGTGTGATGTTTTTAGCTGCTCTAATGAATAAATGGGGTTTTCCGTGTGAGCTGCATTAATCTCATTGCCATGGAGGTTTCTTTGAAAATGTGAGTCCTGCTACAGTTCTCAAGTTGCCGTCGCTTTTAAATAATGTGGACAGAGTACCATTCTTTATATAGATGGAAAGCTTAATAGATGTATATATATACGTTCCACCTTCTTTGTTGTCATATTTTTCACCTGCACTGGGTGTGGACCCTACAGCTTTCTGATCATCTTATAAATTCCGTTCCTGAAAGCTAAAGGAAGTTCTTTGTACAGTGAACAAACAATTCTCCCCTTCCCTCTCTCCCTCTGTGACTCAGAATTCTGCACTTTTCAGGAGACATTTTTCAGACATTCTCTCCGCTTAACATTTCATCGTGACATGTTGGAATCATTAGAATGTCTATTCTTGTTGTCATAACATCTCCTCATGGTTCAGTGAATTGGATCAATGACCGAGGTTTTGAGCGTTTGTTGTTCTTCAATGCTTTTCCATGATCAGTGAACCATTTTTGCTGGTTCTTTTATGAAATGTAAAATCTGATGCGAATTTGATGGGATAATAGATTTTTCTTTGCTGAACTTTCAGGTTCTATTCTGTGCTGTTACTATTTGAAGGCACAGCATCTAGAGGTAGTTTCTGCGTAATTGTGATCTACCTCCCCAAAAGGGAATACTTGCTGATACAGCTAAAGAAACTTATTTCTTAAATGTCTTCCTTAATTTTAGCATTTGTACAGGGTCATTCGTTATTTACTAAGATAAGCCTTTTCACCGCAGAATGTATAAAACAATCTTTTCAACAATTGGACTAGATAAGTTTTTTCACTGCAGAATGTATAGGACAATCTTTTCAAAAATTGGACTATAGGTTTCTTTTCTGTCTGTTTTATCTTGTCAGGAAGTTTCACCTAGCGAATCACACGATTTTTTGTGCTGTTTTTGCTGAAGACAGGCATTATCTTCCTGCAAGAACCACTTATTTGATGATCTTATAGCAGATTCGTCAGGAGAAGCAAAGGACTCTTGTTAAAAAGTAGCGAATCAGAGGTCTCTTTCAGTTACAATGGGCGCGTGTGTCTCCACCCCGGTAAAAAAAACTAAAGTCCCAAAGGGGTACCTTCACCACCACAAGCACAGTGGGAAGATTTCTACTTCTGCTTCTGATGGAGGTAAGAAGAGGAGGAGCAATGCTGGTTCTCGAGTGGCTGATTTTGCAGTAAGCGAGTTTGTTCACATGGACTTTGGGAAAGGTGAAACGACCACCTGCCGAAGATCTGAGGTTTCCAACTCGACTTTCCACTTGAGCCAGTTGCAGTGGCACCACAGTCAGTTTGATGCCAATGGTATGACCAAGTCTCAGATTTTTAAGGCAGACACTTACTTCAGTCTTAACATGCATAAAGATGAGTTAATGCTTGAAGTGGTTATGAGTATGGCTAAAGGATGATTCTGAATGTTTACTTATGGCCAGTAATATGTCAAGAGGATGCTTGGTTTGACTCTGTCAGTATATTGGAATCTGACTCGGATGATGAATTTAGTAGCGTGCATGGAGGTACCGTCACTACTGCACCAACAGTTACTAAATTGTTCGTGATTCAATTTGAAAATGGATATTTGAGTTTCAGGCTTTTGTCATTTGGATCATTGCTGCAGATGGTTTTCCTTTAGCAAACAACACCATTGGTAACATCCTTGGTGGTCAAGTTCTTCAGTATGAAACTTCATCATGCTTCATAGACAGCACGGGTACATATGAAGAATTTGTTGGCAGTTACCTGAAGATAGATGGAGGAAAACCAGAGAAGTCTCTGGGAAAAGAGGATCACAAGGAGCCAAACTTATTTCTCATCAATGGTGCTCAGGTTCATGAGCTTTCTAGCGCCATTAAACCTGACGAAGCTTCAAAGAGGAGGAAAAGCTTGGAAATGTGTAGAAGCTTTAAGGGTCAGCAAGAGGATAAACGGGACTACGATGAGAAAACCCGACCATCCATTTTGAAATCTGGATTCTCTCATATGGTTCCTTCTATGAGCTTTAATGAGAAGATGTTAAACCATCAGAATATTGTGTCAGGTCAAAGAAAGAAATCAGCTGTTGTCAGGCTTTCTTTCAAGAGAAGATCCTGTGAAGGGGATGAGACCACTGAACATCGTATGTTTCCTGGAATTCCCAGATTCTTAAAATCTATCCATGTAAAATTGTCAAATCAACTAGAGTTTTAGCCATCTGCAATGAAAGATGAAGATGCCCAAAGTAGTTGAAGCATGGCCTGGAAGTTTTATACTATATTAAGCCTTGTCATTCTAACATGCAGGGGCATCAAAAAAATTTTTGTACCGGCCGAGAGCAGGAATGATAATCCCTCGCTGCACCAGCGAGAAACTGAGTCCAGGATCTTGGTCTGAGATTCCACCCTCGAATTTCAAACTACGTGGAGAAACCTACTTCATGTACGTATTCTTTTACTTTACCAACCTTGAGCCGGAATAGTAAACTGTTTTTGATAATATTCTAGAATGTCCTTATTTACTTTTCTTCTGATTATGGTCCTTTGATGATAAAAAATGCAGAGATAAGAGGAAGTCCACAGCTCCAGATTTTAGCCCTTACACTCCCATTGGAATCGACCTTTTCATATGCCAAAGAAAGATAAACCACATTGCACAACACCTCGATCTTCCTCGTACAAAAGTTGAGGGAAAAGTGCCTCCTCTTCTGATTGTAAATATTCAGGTGCTCATCCATAGCGTCTGGTCAATCTTTCCTGCTTCTTCGTCGTGCTTGTTTTACATCGTGGTTTGTGGATTACTGCAGTTCCCAACTTATCCCGCTGCAATGTTCCTTGGAGATAGCGATGGAGAAGGAATGAGTCTAGTGCTGTATTTCAAAGTTTCCGAGAATTTCGAGAAGGAGATCTCCCCCCAGTTTCAAGGGAGTATCCAGGTACAGTTCTGCCTTGGCTTCCAGTGTTCAGTTTCTTCTTGAAAATAAGTTTTCTCTATCTTCTTGCCATAAATTTGGGTTGTAGAAATTAGTTGAAGACGAGATGGAAAAAGTCAAGGGCTTTGCGAAAGAGTCGACAGTTCCTTTTAGAGAGAGGCTAAAGATCATGGCCAGTATGGTAAACCCTGAGGATCTCCAACTGAGCTCTGCTGAGAGAAAGCTCATTCAGGCCTATAACGAAAAACCTGTTCTGTCCCGTCCTCAACACAACTTCTACCGGGTAAAATTCAGCGCATTAGAATCTGTTTTCCCCCTGAATTATCCAGTCTTGCATGTGTCTCTGCTTTGAAGGCAGGGAAGGCATAATCTTGATGCAAAAATTCTTCGTGCAGGGATCTAATTACTTTGAAATTGATCTGGACATCCACCGGTTCAGCTTTATCTCGAGAAAAGGTTTAGAGGCGTTCCGAGAGCGTTTGAAGAACGGAATTGTTGACCTTGGCTTAACTATTCAGGTATTCGTTCAACCTCTTTTGATGTTCTTGTCATGGCAAATTGCTACATTAGCTTCTCTTGTTCAGCTCAAAATCAAGTTTTGAACTGGGTGTTCAGCTTAAAATACAGTTTTCATAATCTGATTGTTTACTGGGAGTTCTAAGTTGTCCTTCCTGAAAGGATTTTTTGGTGGCCATTTTACCTTATCTCTGCTAGGATGAAACTATTGGGATGAAAAGTTGCAGGCACAAAATATTTTCCGAACTATGCCCGTTTGATGGCTTCCTGCACATACAGATTTGATTTCTAATTCTCCCATTGAACTGGCTTTTTGTTTGATTCACTCTTGACAGGCGCAGAAGCCCGAAGAACTTCCTGAGCAGGTACTGTGCTGCGTGAGGTTGAACAAGATCGACTTTGTCGATCATGGCCACTTGCCTACACTTATGACTCTCGAGGAGGATTGAAAGATGAAGTGACTGGAAACCCATCTTACATAAGTAAGAAATCTTCCTCCTTACCCCCTGTCATTCCAATGAACTGTATTATTGTTTAAAAGAGAGAGGGCTATTAAAAGTGGTTATTGTATTCACCGGGAAAAAAATGTATGCTGTATAATATCTTTGACCTCAATACCCTTCAGTTTTAATAATCGACAGAGACGAATGCTGTTTTATGATGGGTACATGGCAAGCTAAGATAATATCAAACATTTGCATATGTAACTGTGTCGAAAAAATTGCCGTGCTTGACAGGATTGCAAAGCACAGTACATAACAGGACTATAGCAGATGACTGATCGATAAATGGATTTGGACATGCTAAAAGGATAAGCTTGAGACTGAAAAAGAATATGAATTTCACACCCAGCGAGGACTCGAGATCTCTTCTATGATTTACAACAGCATACACTATACAATCAGTATTGAAAGACAAAGTCAGCACCTTCGAACATACAACTTTGCAAATTACAGATTTAGACACACAGATCAGCAAAGTTCAGCCCTAGTACATTCCACAATAGTGACCCGGCAACTTCTCGTCTTCTCTTCTCATGCTCCATGGTGATGTCATTTCGCACTACACAGGCTTTTGTTGCTCATGATCACTTCCTTCAGAATGTCACCTTGCACAATACAGGCTCTCTCTTGTTCGTGATCTCTTCCTTTGCTCTTCAACTTGAACTCTGCAAATGTTTCCTATGTTTCCGCTCTGGCGCTCAGGAGGCAACTTCCTCTTCTTTCAGTCGCAGAAGCGCTGGCCCCTGGTTGTTATCAAATCCCATTCCATCATGCAGTGCATGATTTTGTGCCACTACCTTTCTTGGGTTTGGCTGGGATACTTGATTAGCATGTGCAATGGCATGACTGCTGCCTCTAGCACCAGGAACACTATGGCTGTGCTTCCCCTCATATGTTGTTATTACGGCCTTGGGATCAGCTGCAGCCCTCTCCACATGCTTCCGTACATTACATCCAGCAAAAGTGCACTTATAGTAGCTCCTATTTCACAGAATATTGTCTGCTTCAGAGACGGAGTTGTATTCGGGGGTAGTATATGCCCCAAGAAAAGGATATGAGGAAACTACAACTATTGACCATCAAATAATATCACATGGTCATGCAAACAAATTAGACAACGATCACCTTGGGTTAGGATTCCCTTTGACCACTTTCTGCCCGTACTTGCGCCATCTGTATCCATCATCCAGAAGATCAACTTCACTTCTAGTCTGTACAACTATCTTTGGTTCCGTTACTGTCCTGTGAGCTGCTGAGGCCGCTTCCGGTGGCCCGGTTTCCACATTCCTGCACTCCAAAACAAAGGGTCAGTTTTCAAGAAAAGAAAAAGGGAATTTAAGAGAAAGGTGGGTGTCAGGCTTCAAACTCCACCTCCTCTTGGGATGTGGCTCATCATCATCTCCTATCGTTATTGTCCCAGTGTCATCAACTTCCTCATTGTTGCTCGAGCCACTTGTCTGCACCGTCGTCGTCTGAGTGAACTCATGATCTCTTCTGGGCAACGTCTGCGCAGATTCGATTAGATTCAGATTACCCATCTGACCCTGCGAGGCAACTTCTGCCTTAGCATGAGAATGCATACTTCCACTGAGGCCACTAGCCTCCTTTGACCGCCGATTAGGCTGAGGCACCTCATGGTTGTGCTGCCCTTTGTACACTATCTCTGTGATTCGACCATCAAGAGAGCGCTCCACCTTCTTCTTTACCGGGCAATTCAGATGAGTGCACTTATAGTAGCTTCTAGGATACTCACAGCCCTTCACCTGCTTCTGTCCATATTTCCGCCAATTATACCCATCCTCGGCTGGTTTATCAACAGCAAGAGGAAGAGGTTCACTTCTTATTGAAGAAATGCTGATATGGTAGATTCGGCAATAGCACCAGTAGGAACAGATGACGGCAGTGCTGCTTGTATTTGCTGAGAAGCATTGCCTCCGATGGACTGTGGTTCTTGAGGGATCAATTGTTCTGGAGCTAAACTAGTCGGTGGCTGAGAATTTGTGAACATGTTGACTTGGGACTGGGTTAGGGCAGCTTGAACTGTAACCTGTGCCAAGGCCTGCTGGTGAGACATCCCAAATGGGCTCTGCAGTAAGAAACGAAAATGGAGATCAGTGGTGCTGCAGGACATGAATTTGGGTACTACTTAAACGACTTGTTTACCAAAATCTAACAGCATTTTGATGAAAAATCTATGACCCGAAGTAGAATTTTCTGAACTTTGATGAGATTCTCACTCCCCCAAACTTCATTTCTTTGCTCTCCTCCTCTCTTCCCTGGATGAAAGAAACATCCGTCGCACAATCCATTCGATAAAATCTTACCCTCACCCCATAGAGAGACTCAATTAATCTAACTGTACAGACCCGAGGCTTTTCCAGTTATAAAAAACTTATAATGTCCTAAGGGATTTCTCCTGAGCAAATTTCTCTATTCATTAGCAAATTCCCTTATGGAATCCAATCAATTTCCAAAACTTCTGAGGTACCACAAGTAATCATACAGAAGTTATCACTACGTGGATATGAAGAACAGCACGTGGTTATTCCCTCCCAACTAACAGTTCGCTACCTGTACACCTAACATTCATAGCTCAATAACCCCAAAGGTCAAGAGATGGGTTCAGGGGACAAGAAGCGAATTGAAAATGCCATCAGAGTATTAGATCCGGTACGGCAAAGGTTGTTACTTTGATTACCTGACAGGAGAAGAGGCCTGGTGAAAAGAGTAGCCCGGAAGGGCTCAATCCGGGAGGAACAGTAAATAGAGGTGAATTCACAACCGTCAAGCTCATAGGCCTGTTCTGCTTGAACCCTGAATTCTTCTCGGCCCCACCTACAGATTTAGCCTCCGCTGAGGGAGCATCGGATGAGTTATCCACGAAAGGGGGAGCTTGGGCGGATGCCATAACTGCAAGAGGTGAGTTCATGGCTCCCGCGAGCAGATGAGAGAAAGACCTGAAGTCCGGAGAGGGCTCTGGGTAGTTGTCGGCGAAGAAGCTGGAGACCAGAGTCATGGGGCCCGGGCTGTTGGTGAAGCCAGCCAAGTTCTCCATGGAAGGTCTGGGTGGGAGAGCTATGGTGGGTCTGAGGGGCTTTCTAGTTTTTTGCTTTTCCGCCATTTCTTGTGAGAAGCTGTGCAGCCCAATCGAAGGGAGAGAGGTTTCCTGCCTCCTCTGCAACTGAAGATCTTGCCTTCTCTGCAAAATTTCTGATCTTTCCGTCTCTGTTGTTTCCCCCTCTGGAGTTCTTGCTTGTTTGTTATCTTCAAGCTCCACGGGCGAAGAAAGTCCAAGCAGCAGGGATGAAAACTTCGGGCAATTTCATTGGCTGCTCTGTCCGGTTTTTCCTCTGTTCTGTATATTTTATTGCAACAAGGTTGTGAATTTCGATTTATTCCGAGGGTAGGTTTGAAATTTTATGTAAAAACTACCACTTTTTTCAACTAAAAATACATTTCTAGCAAAAAAAAATTAAAAATACATAGTAATGTTTTTTTCTTGAATAAATTTTCACTTCGAGTTAAACAAAATACATGATTGGAAAATGATCCCACAGTATGACAAAAAAATTTTAAAGAAAAGCAGAAAAAAGGAAAGAGTATATGTATACACATGTACATACACATCTATATATATGTATATATAAAATATCGGAAGTCACTTGCCCATTATGACCTGGGAGCTCAACAGGGAATCTGCTCTGGATTAAGTTATCAACTGGTCAAGAAAAATGTCTTGCGCAAAATCAATAGAGTTATGGATCATCAAAAACTTTCTATTTGCTAAGATGCATTCCAGGAGATCGGGAATGGCTGTGATTTCTGCTCGATCAAAAATTTGAGCAGCCATATCCGACGGTAGTTCCGAAGAATTTATTGATAATTCCGACCCACCAAACATCGACAGCTGGCAACAACAGTAACAGGCTCTCGCCCTGCTGATGCCATCTTATCAGCATCCTCATCGCCATTAATAAACAATTTTCATTCACATCCTAACTTGAATGCAACGAGCACGCAAACAAAGGAGGTCGTGGGGCCGTTCCGTGGGACTACCGTAACCCACTTGGGAGAGTGGGTGTTCCGGCCATTTCATCATAGTGCCGTTGCCGTCCCTCACAAGTTGGAAAGCCTGCAATCAATGAAGGGAGGAGCCACCGATTGAGATTTTTAGGACCTGAAAACTTTCAAGATTATTGACCTTATTATAGACCAGATTGGCAGAACCTTCCCGAATTTGACTTAGTGGGCTCATAACTTTTCATCAAACAGACAGGTAATATGTCAAGATAATTGCACTTTTGACTCAACGAGCGAAGGAGGGCCAAAAAAGAGAGGAGGAAGAAGAAGGGATTACTTGACTTCCTCCATCGATAGGAAAAAAATATCTGATACAATCACATTATTTATAATCTAAATTAAGAAATCTTGGCTCCAATTCTAACAGGTGGAAACCTCGTATCTATTTGTTTCCTTTTCCTCTTATCCCTTTTAAGTTTATGGAGCTCCTATGTAAATGAGAAAAATATTTTCTTGAATCAGCCATTCATACTGATCTATACAATTTCAATCAATCAGAAATACAGTAGGCAACACACTGGACATGTCAACAACAGGATAAAAAATTCTCTCTTACATTTTATCAGTTTTTGCCACAACAAAACCTTCAGTCGGCTTCCTCAGTTCATACAAGCAAGAACTTTGACTAGTTCTCTCCCTCCCCTCCACAGTTATACAAGAGGAGATGGATCTTTCACTCTTTCATCTCAGTTTGGTTTCAGAAAAATAAGTGGAAGAGACTGCCAAGCCCTCGACATCATAAGTTCGAACAAGTCTCTGTCTTTTTCCTGGAGCCTCAAGCCAGCAGAACTCCAAATGGAATGACTTGGACTCTGCCACACTCTTTGCCACGTCAGATGGGCATCCCATGTACATTCCACCTGGCAGCAGTGTCATCTGATAACCTCCATCAAATGTGACCAAGTTGTCTGACATTTTACCCGTCCAGTGTACATTAGTTGTGACTTCCCCATTATTCGAGGTGGATGCAATGTCCTAGGATTCAGATGACAAGGAAGATGATGAACACAACCACCCAGAATCTCATCACAAGGCAGAGGGATAAAGAAGAAAGTGGGTATAATCTTATTGTCATACCGCAGGTTCAAGTCCCTCTGATAAAGGTGGGATAGGGTTAAATGGAGATTGGATTTGAGTAAAGAGAAACAACTTCAGTTAGGGCAGAGATTCAACAGAAAGAATTCCATCTGAAAATATGAAATAGGCAGGGTTTGCTACTTGAAGCCAGCAGTAATTTGATTCATTGACAGCTCATTGTAGTTTAAGATCTATCATCTTCAATAGGGTTAGTAATTAAATTTGAAGGATCCCAAAAAGAGATGAGTTCTCAGTTATTGGAGTTGAGATCTAACCTGAACTAGATGCCCTTTGTCATCCATTTCTAGTGATGCCACTGATTCAGCTTCAGCAACTGTTGCACCATAAACACCACTTCGTTTTGTTACAGAATGGCCCTTCCATCTCCCAAGAAATGGGACGATTCTACTATCATATTCCTGCAACTAAGAAGGAACTTTCTAGAAAAATGGGAAACACCATCGGAAATATGTGTACAGGATTAAATACAAGGATGCACATAAGTGTAAACTTTATTGCTTGACATAGACAATAAGCTATACAAGATTCTGGATCTTGCCTTAGACTTGTTGAGAGAAGGAGAAACATATGCCCCTTCGCCTCTTTCCTCAAGAAAAACAAGAAGCATTTCGATGACACCCCCCGGGTCCATTATATGAAAAGCTCTTGCACGCATATCTCTCTCCTGAGAATATAGGCAGTTCTCGCACACGATAGATGGTCGGCGCGATGGAAGCTTGAGATTTCTGGATGAAGTAATCTTATTAAAGCAATGACAGAAACTGAGAAATAGTTTAATTCTATTGGAAAACAGGAATCAACTTTAAGGAAAACTGTGAAAAGCAATCACATATCAGGACAATTGTACCTAGTGCAAGAATCTGTAAATGCAGCAGATGAATACCTGGGAGATTCTTCACCCGTATCATCTTCCCCGAGAACCCCTTGCCTAAGAACAGTTTCGAGCATGCCTGCTGTCTGGTATCTAAGAGCAAATGCCTTTTCCTTGGGGAAAAAGCCTATCTGCACACTAATCATGAAGAATATTAGATTGGAAATGAAACATTTGGTAGTTGACTGCACGTGAGGACTTCAAAAGGATTCGAGCAACTCACCTGCTGGTATTTGTCAACTGTGAACATATTGGTTTCTTTAATCTTGTACTCTGCCCATTCGGGCTCATCATCCTCTCCCGAAACTGAAGTGCTGGAGGGAGGTTGCTTTATGTAGAGACTATCAGATACAATTTCAACCGAAGTTCCATGGTCAGAAGCAATCATAACTCAATGATTAATAGAATAATGTGACCACAAATGCTTGAATTTAACAGCAAGATTGACATTTTAAACCAGCAATACAGTATGTACGTGAGAAACCAAAGGAATCACTTTCTCATTAACTATGCGAGGGAAGATGTGAAAGTTACGTTTGTATGAGACTGATGAGTTGATCTTCCCCATAAGAATTCGCTGAAAGCTTCGTGTCCACTTTATGCAGCAGGTTTCCCTTAGCATCGAATTGCTGCAATAGTGGAATCTCTTAAAATGTTTCTGGATTTGCCACAGAGGAAAATATGTCTTTCAATCATTTGAGAACTAATCAACTAGAAAATACAGCTAGAGACAAAAGGCAAGTAAAAGCATCATATCCTTCAGACTCCATGAAGACGTCAGAAACGCACAGAACTGAACTTGCTTATGTTAATGAAATGCCCATGAAGAGCTAACCAAATAAAACCCCATAATCAAGCTGCTTCCCTTTTTTTTCTTTTGTCTCATCTCATTCATACTTGAAACCATATTGGAAATCAAGTGCTGGAGAAACGTCGAGTGATTGTCAGGACTTACGTAAAAAGCACCATTCCATTTGCCCAGGTTGAGGTTAATGAAGCGGTGGAGGTTGTCTAGGCTCATGGAATCCTCGTTGGCAAATGAGCTGTGCTGGGCCGTGTCGGGAGTGGCAGCTCGACATCCGCGGCTCCGGATTGAGGAGATGCATCGACCCGGGAATTTCAGAATCGACCCGCTTGAAAGAAGGGCTCGAGCACCCGATGGGTTCCATTGCGCTTTCGGATTTGGAGGACAGGTGACTGAACAGTTGCAGATAGAAGCCATGGACTGTGACTGTGGCTATCTAGTATCTGCTGCCGAGTAAGGAAAGGATTATAATCATCTGATCCAGGGCTGCCGCTTGCTCCCAGTCCGAACGGCATCGTTTCAATGCAGTCAAAGACCGTTGCTTTAATAAAATTCCACCTCACACAGTATGCTTTAAGTGAGTCCACTCAGTAACGGATAAAATTATGAATTTTCTTCGCTCAAAAGATTGAAATATGATACTTTATTCAAGGAAAAATGACGGAGCCACCTTAATTAACTTGTGTCAATGAGCTTCAACTCTTTTTGTTGTGTTAGCGTTTGTTTTTCATCTTATTCCTTTTTCTTTTTCCAATCCAAAGAAAAACTTCATTTCTTCGGATGATCCTTGAGGTTTTTGGGTCTTCCATTCCCATATAAGACGTGAACATAAAGATACACAGCCTCTCATGATGATTAAGAAAGCAAGAACAACTCATCGAGGGTGTGCCCCATATCGAAGATGTTTACTATATACAAGAACCAGATAATGGCCATGGTATCTCACACCTTGACTCGTCACCTCCACATGTAATCTCTGAAATTCATGTTAGGAAGACCTCGGGGACATTGGTATCCTTACACAATCCCGAGAACCAGGTTGCCTCGCAGCTAGAGCATGATGGATGCTTGCTCATCTCAAGTCTGGAGACACTTGCAATTTAAAAACTCTCACGACAGCTCAGGTTTCGAAACAGAGCAGGTGACAATTTGCTTTGTCGCACTAGATTCTTTCAGTTTGAGACGAGGGCTGCTGATGTGATTCTATCCAAGGACAAGAAATCTTCATCCCAACTTCACCCTTCGAGCAGCATAAAATAATATAGAGATTTTCAGCCTTCCAGCATCGGTGGCCTTTTTCCCTTGTAAAGAGAATGAATCATGAATGAGGCACATCACATGGCCTTGCAGGGGCCCCCAAACATTTTAAATTTCAAAATCTGAAAAGCATACATCCAATTAAATGAATTGTGAACAAGTTTTCTTCTTTTTTTCCCCCACCTTTTCCTCCAGTGTTACATAGTTCAAAGACAGGACTCAAAGCACCCATTCTCATGACTCTGCACTTGCACACTAACTCAAATCAGATGAGAGATCGACCAAATTCAGGTTGACCCAACATGAAAAAGAAGAAGAGGAACAAAAACCCACAAAGAGAAGAATTTTAGCCTCAGATCAGAACAAGAATGACATTGGTGGAATAGAAACAGCCCACACCTCCTTTCACAAGCGACCTGCTAAAAGTGGTTCCAAATCGATGCGAGACATGCACTACCAGAACCGGAGGAATGCATCCCACACTGCTCCGATGGTGAAAACAGCAGGAACAACGATCCTTGCATGGTAAGTTGGGGAAGAACCACTCCTCACCGGGGAGGCAGTTGGAGGAGGAGGTGGGTTCTCGACCTTAACAGCCAGTTTCATGCCACTGAAGCAGAATCCCTTGCCGCTGATGAAGTAGTACTTACGGGTCACATTCAATGGGACAACATCCCTCCCGGCACCTCTGGTCCAGTTTTGGAGAGGGTGATCCGAGTTGCAAGACTCGTAGTCAGTCGAGTTCACCTCAAGCACGTTCATCTGGTTCCTATCATACACGAAAACTGTCGGGAAGCAAGAAAAGAAGAGCAGCCTATTAGTATAAACCCGACCAAATTTGTTTCTTACAGAAAGAAATGGAAAATAATCACTGCTAAGAAAACTGAAATCTCGTAAAGAGATTTGCCTCTGGTCCATATCAATTCCATATTTCAAACACTTCATTCTTTATTTCTTCTCAAAAATCTTGCTTTATGGCCGAGGAAGGCTAAGTTCCTTTGTTTGGAGTTGGATTATTCATTGCCGAAGTGATGAACTGTGACTGTGAAGCATAGTTTACATGGCAAGACTTGTAACAAAATTAAAAGGAATTAACAGTAAATAGCCAAGGCTCAAAAGGGGGATGCAAATAGAAAAGGAGATCAAAGATGAGAAATAAAGCAGGAGAGGCATCCTAGGAAAGATGCAGATCTGAGTCAATATAGCGTCTGCATCCAGTAAAACCATGGAATAGACTCAAAATGCCGAACCAGCGAACCGCTTTCGACCAAAGCTTTTCAAAGAGACATGGATGCAAGACCCCAGACGAGCTCTCTAGGCTAGTGCTCATATTTACACCCAAATAGAACAGAAATATGATGGGCAGGGCAGCCACAAGTAGGAAGAGGCTCAAAATTTGTTCAATGACGAGCCATCGTCTCTTCCGCCTGTATTAATCATCAACAGGAATGAACTGAGGGAGGGCCTAAGATGTATTCCAGATGGGCTGAGTAATAACAATGCTCCTCAAGAACATATTTCTGCTGTGTCCAGTGTTGGGAAAGGAACTTTTCAGAAAAGAATCTGCTCAAAGTAAAAAATTTCAGCTCGATTCATGAGCAGAACATGATTGGATCTGAGCATACGTAGCAAGATGAAGCAAAATTTGCACACTGGAGCTGCAAAGAAGCTTGGAAGGAGAAACAAAAGGAAGCCCAACAAAGCTCAAGGGTCGCATACTAGATCTGAAGACAAAATTGCAGAGGGAGAGAACTTACAGAGCCAGTCGCCATTGTAGAAGTGCTTGTCCTGAGCCCAGATAGTGTAGTTAACGCTGGGGCTCCAGCCCATGTTGGATCCGACCGTCCACCGCGTTGCTCCAACTTCCGGCGGCATCACCACCACCATAGCCAATCCCAGCACCACCGCCATTCCCGTCGCTGTCCTCAGCCCCTCCATATCTCTCTCAGTCTGTCTGTCACTCACTCGCTCGCTCTCTCTCTCCAGAAAGGGCAGGGTTCTGTCCTTCTGGCCCCTCGAAGATTTGGTTATATGTATCCGCTGCGAGTGTCTCTTGCGCTGCACATGCAGTCGAGAAAATGATACTACCGGTCACTCTCTAAATCTACTCATTGCTGCTAATTATCATTATAATATTAGCATTAGCGTATATTTGTCAGCGTACAACCCGATATCTGTTACCCGTGGAGTATAAAAATGCCCATGCCTTCATCAAACATGTAGATGGACCAAATGATTATGCTCGAGTTGGCCAGAGCAGGACCCGATAATTACGAGGAAGAGGTGTCCATGGTGCTAAAATGCCGAAACTTTACCATGACATAAGCGGGTTCTGGACTCAACTTCTGCTATTAATGAGATGGCCTATAGGGAGCACTGATATTGGGAGAGTAAATATTCACTATGTAGATGTATAACAAATTCGTTGTATAAATCATAGTTCAGATCTTAATACGTGCAAAATTAACTATAAAAAACTGTAAAAATTTTATACGCGTTAAAATTTACTATATATTTATGCAACGAACTCGTTATATATTACACACTAGGCTCACAGCAAGTAAAAAAACTTAAGATAGATATTTACCCGAGGAAAAAGAGAAAGATAGAGAGAGAGAGGCTACCTCTGGGACCACTTTTCTCCTTAGGGACCATGTTCCTGCACGGAATTCACGACTATCTTAGGTTTTTTTACTTGCTGTGAGCCTTGTCTCCAAATTCACAGTAACCATTGATTTTTTCTTCTCCTGGCGGAAGTCGTTTTTTTTTTTAATAAATAAAATTAACTGTTCCTTTGAAACTTGAAAGAGATGGCGGAGAATGGAAATTAATTCTCCTTCTCTACTTCATAAATAATAATATTTTCCTATTGTAAATTAGCCTATAAAGGATAAAAATAAGAAGGAAAGAGTGTAAAAGTTTATTAATAAGAATTGAATCTATAACTCTACGACTGATCGGATTCTCTTTATCCATTAAAAAATATCATGAGATAAAGGGTCTAGTGCATACCAAAAGACGATTCATTTCTGGCCGGCCCTCTATTGTTATCTTCCTCTAGCAAGGATTATGGAGACCCTTTGCACTTTGATTTGATGAATTCGCAGGTCTGGAGCTTTAAGAAAAAATTTGGCCGCGTTTCTTCCTCGAGAAAATTTTTTTAAAAAAAGGACATGCTATGGAGAACGTTATTGTGTCTCAGTAATATGATATCGATTGATTCGATCATATGGCTGAGATCCATGGAAAAAAGAAGGAGCAAAATTGGTGGCACCACTTTTGGATGGTTGATTACAGTCATTAGATATGAATGCCACATCATAAGGTTGCACGGTTGGTCATATGCACATAGAGATCTTTGTTAATTTTTCTCAACTAAAAGCATGGAAGAAGAAACAGTCAATTTTGGGTGACGTTCCCATGAATTTTCTGACCAAACTAGGAAATTTATGTGCTATGAATTGATGGCAAAGCATTACGTGCTTTCTCGCCTTTCACACCATTCATAGTCTGAATTCGAAACAGATCGAATAATTAAGACTAAAAACTCTCCACCCATAAATCCACTCTATTTATTTATAATATTCGAAATGAAAGTCTTACTTTCAAAAAAATGGTGCAGCTCAACTAATCAATCCCGGCTGCTTCTTTATCGACACGGTGAATTATTGCCAGCTGGTCCAACCTATCATAGACTGGATCCCCAGCTGAGTTGATTCCCTCCACTGTGTGTTCAGTAGACAGACTGATTGTTTCAATCAGTTAAAAGATAAAGGAAAGAACAGGTGATTAGCTGTCCACTCCACTCTCATCGTGGTGGTAAGAAAAACTCAAATCAAATCTTCTAATTCACGGAAATTGTAATAGATTATTTGCGATTATTACTTATTCACTCAGTTCTATCGATAGTTTATCACACCCATAATCTAGTTACGAAAGAGAGATCACCGAATAATTTCTCCCTCGAGGCACTGGGGTCTAGAAAGAGATATTTTAGAATTTTTGAATGGCAGAGTGCCCTTGAGAACTCGGAATTTTCACATCGGACGGTCCAAGGCATTCAAACAACGAAATCCACCTATATATCTCTAGCTGGTTATGCATCAGGCCAGGAATGCTCTGCAAAACCCGAAAGAAAAGCCACGCTTCTACTTGGTGTCGAGAGGCATTCACACTCCATAGCTACGCTGACATGCCCCCACATTCGACATGAACCGCTAAAATCTAATACGTATTCACCCATCAGATGCATCTCCAATGGTTCTGTGACTCTGTTGAGTCCAATCTATGCAACAAAGTATTCGATCCTTGGTCAATGGCATGATCCATTCCCCATACAGGTCGGCAATCGCGCTGGGACTTATTTTGTAGAGAGGCTCCGTTCCAACTCCGGCGGAGTCCACTCTCAAGATCACCCCCTGCCCCGAAAGCCTTGGCTTTGATTTGATCTCCACCCTTCTCTTCACCGCTTCTTCGACTGTTGGGTAGGTCGGCAAATCCAGCAACCTGGCCCTGTACTGCAGGAGAAAAACGGAAAGTAAAGATCGGGAACGATAACATAATTTAAATTGTTTGCAGCATTCGTAGGAGTGGGTTAGTACGATTTAAACTTGAATGGGACCTCATCCATTAGATTTTCTGAATACAGTCACAGCACATCGAAGTTGTAGTCCACTGAAGGGAGACCCGAGGGGAATTGAATAAGGATTTGGTATCGGTCGGACTACCGGTGATGATGACGGATCGGATTACAGATAAGAATGACAATTAGATACTAATGACCGCTAACTGCTAACGGCTAGCGGATGAGCTTCTGTGAACCGATCAAACATCGGTACGGTTCCCGCCTCTTCAAAATGTTATTCTATTCGACAGGAACAGATGCTCGCCCCAGTGTTTCAGCAGCGCCCAAATCTCTTCACCGGACCACCCCGAATGTCCATTCCCGTCGCCGGCCGTCCCCCGAGATGGGTCTCTAGCCGGAGAATTCTCGAGCAGAATCTGTCGGACCTCCACAAATGCAAGAACTTGGCCCAAATTAAGCAAATCTTCGCTCAGATTCTCAAATTAGACCTTCACTCAGACATCCAAGCGGCCGCGAAGCTGGTCTCTGCCTTCTCCCTGTGTAACCAGATGGGCTTAGCTGTTAAGGTCTTCGCACAATTTGAAGAACCGAATGCGCACTTGTACAACACGCTAATTAGAGCTTATGTGCACAACTCTCAGGCCTCGCAGGCCTTCGAGACTTTCTCTAGGATGCAGAGAAATGGCGTTCCGGCAGATAATTTCACTTACCCTTTCCTTTTGAAGGCGTGCTCTGGTCAATCTTGCATGCTCTTAGTTCAGATGATTCACGCCCACGTGGAAAAGTTTGGATTTTGTGCGGATATATTTGTACCCAATTCGCTCATTGACACTTATTTTAAGTGCGGGCCGTTGGGTGTTTCTGCAGCGAGGAAGTTATTTTCCATGGTGGTGGAGCGGGATACAGTTTCTTGGAATACAATGATCAGCGGACTTGCGAGAGCGGGGGAACTCGCCGAAGCCCGTAGACTGTTTGACGAAATGCCTGTGAGAGATACGATCAGTTGGAACACTATCCTGGATGGGTATGTCAAGGCGGGGGATATGGATGCTGCATTCGAGTTGTTTGAGAAAATGCCTGAGAGGAATGTTGTCTCTTGGTCCACCATGGTCTCAGGTTATTGTAAGTCCGGAGAGATGGACATGGCTAGAATAATGTTTGACAGGATGCCTATCAAAAGCTTGGTCCCGTGGACAATAATAATCTCTGGGTATGCAGAGAAAGGCCTCGCTAAGGAGGCAATCATGTTATATGATCAAATGGAGGAGGCTGGTTTGACAATCGATGATGGAACAGTCATCAGCATTTTAGCTGCTTGTGCAGAGTCTGGTCTGCTTGGGCTGGGACTGAAAGTATCCACATCTATCCAAAGGACTGGGTTAAGG
Source organism: Lagerstroemia speciosa (assembly GCA_037672795.1). NCBI lineage: Eukaryota > Viridiplantae > Streptophyta > Magnoliopsida > Myrtales > Lythraceae > Lagerstroemia > Lagerstroemia speciosa. Next base: position 7,644,060 of record CM075297.1, read on the forward strand.
TGTACCACATCGGTCTTGAATGCGTTAATTGACATGCATGCAAAGTGCGGAGGCTCAGATAAGGCTCTGCAGATCTTCAATGGGATGCCCAAGAAAGATGTGGTCTCCTGGAATATAATGATCCAAGGTCTAGCAGCCCATGGGCATGCTGAGAAAGCGCTTGAGCTTTTCAATAGAATGAAGCAGGAAAAGTTTGAGCCAGATGGTGTCACCTTCATTGGCGTCTTGTGCGCCTGTACCCATGGCGGTTTTATTGATAGGGGCCTTGGTTATTTTCTTGACATGGAACGAGAATATGGCATTGTTCCAGAGATTGAGCATTATGGATGCTTAGTTGACCTTTTGGGTCGTGGAGGTCGTCTAAAGGAGGCCTTTAGCCTTGTCAAGAGCATGCCGATGGAACCCAATGCTGTTATATGGGGCACTCTCTTGGGGGCTTGCCGAGTCCATAATGATTCTGAAATGGCAGTGGAGGTTCTTGATTGTTTCACTAAGTTGGAGAAATATGATTCTGGAAATTTCTCAACGTTGTCAAACATCTGCTCTGCAGCAAGGGATTGGGATAGTGCCGCTAGTGTTAGGCTGCAAATGAGGAGCTCAGGTGTTCAGAAACCCTCAGGTGTCAGCTCCATAGATGTAGATGATGAGGTCCACGAATTTACTGCTTTTGATATGTTGCATACTGAAGCAGATGGTATATATAAAATGCTTGCTACAATAAGAATGGACCTTGAGGAAGTACGGTCATGTATAGGAAACAAATACCAATAAGGTCAGACATGAAAGGCTGTTGTACAGTTGAAATTACATTGAGGAACCTGTAAATGAGGACCAGGGGAGTTGCTCCCAGCCTCAGGTCAGATGAGCTTGTGGGCTTGAATCGGTGATGCGTGCTGTATATGTAGATTTGAGTTTGTAAAACTACTAGTCACTTGAATTGCAATGAAATTGTAATCAGGAAGGTGCTCTGCCTTTACCTCTCTCTGGCCCCCTCTTTTTTGCTCAGGCATTGTCAGCTCTTTATTCCATTTTGATTGATTGTGGATAAATGTAAAGAGAGCAGGTAATTGGGATGATCTTGAATATGGAGTTGCAATCCTGCTGCCGCATCTTGTGAAAATCCCAAATCATATCATCTTTATCTGCATGAATATGATCTCTGTTAGTGCCAGTGCTAGTGCTGCTATTCGAAATCCATAATTTCTTATTTTCTGACTAATGACTTGTTCGCTTCTTGTTTTACAGGCTGTTTCCGCTTCCAATCCTACAGTTCTTGCATCCTAGTCGTATGTATATCACGCTCTGCCAAAAGTAAGATTCCTCTCTTCCTTTTTGGGAACTACAAAGGCTGAAAATGCCTTATTTTTAGCTGACACAGGGAGGGGGAGGGTCCTGCATTTCCTCTATGGTTTTGCACTTCCTGCTACTATGAATAAAAATTGCAGATTCTTTTTGGTTCTGGTATTTTTATCTGCAGGGGAGGCAGTTAAAGCTCAAATATATGTTCAGCAGACGCAAAGTGAACGTACGAGAAAATGAAACATCTCATTCCATAATGTATAAATTTTGCATCATGAAAGAAGATTCTAACAATGCAAGTGGGGAGGATCTTCCCGTCCACTGCCCAGAAAATTCTACCAACTCACCCAACAAAGGTATATTTTCATATTCGAAGCACCCGATTCTCTAGCTTGTTTTTCTTTTCTTGGCATGCGAATCGAGCAATTCTAATTGGAATCTTTTGTCATAATAAAAGGGTTATCAAAATATGTGATTTTTTTTTTCACTCGCAATTCTTTTAAGTTGGCTGGTCTTTCTCTTTGACTGTGAGAACATAGCCGCAGAAAGATGACTGATCAGAAGCGTGACACGTCATCCAAAGAGTACTAGAAAAAGTGCAGTAATCCATAAAAGTGCAGCTGTACACCGGGTAAGGCCTATGCTTCTGCCACGTCGGAAATCATATCCATTGTCCCGTACTTCAGTGGAAAAGCTGATGTTGGACTACTGCCGAACTGAGGAAAGCTTGTGGTGGAGATTCAAGCTCATTTCACATATTTAAACGAATTGATCAATCTGCTCACTTTACTGACCATCTTTAGCCTGCGCCCTAGAAGAGTGAGGAGGAAGGTGAAGGATCAAAGAGCCTGTAAGCTCGTGCAGCCATGGAAGTTTGCTTTCTCTCCTCTAGTCCCTTCACCGCCGCCACCAAACTTGCCTCGAAGACCCAAGTAGTCAACCATCACAAGGGATATTCTACTCGAGTCCATTGGAGAACCATCAGGAGTAAGCTCTTTTCCTTTCCTGAGCTTTGATTAGACTCTCTTCAGGTGGAAGCTTATTGGTTTGCTAATGGCTTTCCTGATGACAGGTTGCCACGCGGAATCCAATTCACCGGCAGGGAGCGACCACAGCCCATCACTCGAGTCTGACTGGCGGTATTTCCGAGCCCGGTTAGTGGCCGGAGAACGAGCCTCAAAGTCTGAAGTGCCCTCTGCACTGGTGGACCTCGACACGGTCTTGGACCACCCCAAGCCAGTCATAATCGGAGACAAGTGGGCGCACGAGATCCACGAGCCCGAGAAGGGCTGCTTGCTCATAGCCACGGAGAAGCTCGACGGGGTCCACATCTTCGAGCGGGCAGTCATCCTCCTCCTGTCGACCGGTCCGCTGGGGCTGGGCCCATCCGGCATCATCCTGAACCGGCCGTCCCTCATGTCAATCAAGGAGTCCAAGTCGACCGTGCTCGATGTGGCGGGCACTTTCTCCGACAGGCCACTATACTTCGGCGGGCCTCTGGAGGATGAGATATTCCTGGTCGGTGGGGACGATGCGGTGGGGAGGAGCGGGGTGTTTGAAGAGGTTATGAAGGGGCTGTACTACGGGACCAAGGAGAGCGTGGGGTGCGCTGCTGAGATGGTGAAGAGGAGCGTCGTTGGGGTAGGAGACTTCAGGTTCTTCGATGGGTCCTGCGGGTGGGAGAAGGGACAGCTGAATGATGAGATAAGGGCCGGGTATTGGGCCGTGGCTGCTTGCAGCCCAAGTGTTATTGGGCTTGGCAGTGTTGGGAGTATTGGGCTTTGGGATGAGATTCTTGGGCTCATGGGCCCAAGAAAGGTCTGGTAAAGTTGCAATGCAGAATGCTTTGATGTTCTGCCCTGCCTTGATGGTTTCATGACTGATGAAAATTCTGCAAAATGGTGTATAGTAAATTAAAGATAACTTTCGTAATTTGGTACTGATGTTCTTTTGATTAGTATATGAAGATATTAAGCTTGATGGAACCTTTGCCAGCAAGGAATTGAATCAGCGAGTAATTGACGAACGAAGGAAATTGAAGAAGAATTAAATTGATTAATATCTGTTATTTTATAATAATGAATGTGTAATTAGAATTAGCTTAGAAATATAAATATGTGAAATGAAATAAAATAACGAATTTCTCCTTTTGACATTCATAAGAAAAATAAGTTAAAATAAGACTTTTCTCCGGACGTTAGGATAAATACGACACCGTATGGTCAAGGCTGAGAGCATAAGTCCGGAAAATCCTATCCAAAAATTTAGAGCGGCCTCTTTTCAACACCTCCGTTCTCCTCCTTTCTTTCGGTGGCGCCAAAACTATTCTACGATGAGCGCCTGCAAAACCCTAGCCCGCACTTCACTCTGCTCGCTTGGATCCACATTTCGGAATGACCACCAATCTGTCTGTTTGCTCTCTCTTCGGCCGTTCCACTCATTCGCCACTCGAGGTACTCTCCTCCTCGGCAAACTCGATTCGGTATTCGCGGTAGTGCTGTCATTTTGATTGTTGCTTCTCAGCAGAATTGGGGCTCAAGCCGTTTGGAGTATCCTCGAGACGCTCCGCCTCGAGCAGGGGAGCTGTATCACTTGAAACCGTCGAACTCGTCGATGAAGAGTCCTCTGATAACTGGCCGAAGGACACGGTGGAGCACTTGCTTGCGAATAGAGATGACGTTGCCCGGTTCATGAAGATGGAGCGGAGGTCCTTGAGCGATGATGGAGATGGTGGCGTATCAATGCAGCAAAAGCGGTGGTTTCCATATTTGGACAGGTTCGACTGTGGAGGAGGCTCTTATTTGAGTAGCCGTGAGGTTTTGGAGGCAATTGATCCACACATAATGGATGCAAGGAAGGAGAGGTTCAGGAATGTGGTGAAGAACCGAAGCTATTCTGTATGTTTGGTGGTGGAAGGGTTGTGCGATTTTGGAAATGTTTCGGCTGCGTTCCGCTCCGCTGATGCATTAGGACTCCAGTCAGTTCATGTCCTGTCCTGTGATAGCTCAAAAAGGTGCTTCTACACGTGAGGTGAAAGGATCTCGTTTTGATTTTGTGTCTCAGCTGTTTGTATTTGTGATTTCAAGATTTACATGTTGCTATGATATATAACTCAGTGTTGGCTCGATCATAGTTGAAGACGATAGAAAATGTCGTTATGAAGTGTTAGGATATACTGTTTCTTTACATGTGCATCTTCTTGTCTAAGAATTTATTCCCTAGTATAGCAGGTGCTTATTTTGTATGTTGGTCATCGAGGAATCGGGTATTTAGTTCTGTTTAATGACCTTTGCATTTAGACTTTGGAATGGAATTGCTGCAACATTTGGCGGTCACCTTAGGATTGTTAGGTTTCCTTCATAATGCCTTTCTAATGGTGCACAAGAAGGATACCCAATTTCTTAAATATGCAATATCTTAAAATGTGCATTCGTTCTCTGCTGACATGCCACATTCTTTGTACAGGTACAGAGACAACCGCCATGTAAGCATGGGTGCAGAGAAGTGGTTGGACATTGAACTTTGGAACTCTACACCAGATTGTTTTAATATCCTTAAATCACGTGGATATCGCATTGCCACAACACATCTGGGAAACGATGCAGTAAGGATTTAATCTGCCTCTTCATGGACATCTTTCTATTTCCCTTCCAAACAAATTGATTTTCCCTAGTATGAGCTCACATGTGTCTCGTAATTTGAGTAGCTATTGTAGGATAAGGGATTTAACCGGGTTGTTTTTCTTTTTTCCTTTTCTGGTCCATGATGACATGATTTATTACTTCATGGTATGGGAACTAACGCTAAAATCTGGTGTACAGGTATCTGTATATGATATGGACTGGTCGCATCCAACTGCAATAGTTGTTGGAAATGAGAATAGGTATGCTTGATGTAGCTATATTTGTTCACATAATACGCCGTACCATGCCTTTTTTTTCCACTGTTATCTTGTTGATAGTTATATCCACTTACTGTCAATGTATTAGTACATTCTTTTAGCAGTATTTTTATATTGTCATATAAATCTGGAAATTCAGCTGGCTGCCTTGTGTAGCCCCTATTTGAGAACAGTTATTGCGCTCAAAATTTTTTTTTTTTGCGCTGAAAGCAATGCCTTTAAATCTCTATTTGTTTCAATTGAAAGCAGGCGATAATTGATTTAGACAACCACCTTTTAGATTATTCTGCTTGGAAACTACTATTGACATTATGCGGCTGATAGTTTGACTCTACAATAACAGGGGGATCAGTGAAGAGGCCTTGGAGTTGTCAGATTTACATTGCAGCATACCTATGAATGGCATGGTGGATTCCTTCAATGTCTCTGTTGCTGCTGGTATCCTAATGCACCATGCCGTGTGTGATAGGATTGCTCGTTTGGTAATTCCCTCACTCTTTTCTAGATATCTTTTTGATTGTTAAATCTAAGTATATACTTCTATGATCATGAACTTCCAAGTTTCAAAGAGAGCTTATTCCCTGAAGTTGGTAAAATAATCTTCCTAATAAGTCAAACGTGCTACAAGCATCAACTGTTCCATACCACTTGTCTCCTGTTCTCAAACTGGTGCAAGGACATGTGCCAGCCTCAGCAAGCCCTAGGATAACCGGTTGATGCTGAATCAGCCTCTAGTGCTCCGCTAATGGATATTTAGGCAGATAAAAGGTTTTGCCAGGTTTAAATTTTTGTTAGTTTTCTCAATCATTTATCTTTTCATCAAATCCACTTCAAAGCCTTTGAGTAATCGTACATGGGAATGGAATCATGCATTGTGTTAAAATGATTCTCTTCGACCATGTTTTCATTTTCCTCCAGCTGAATGAGTTTCATTCTGTAATAGAGTACGATCATCATCTCCCTTTTTTTTCTATGCATTTTCAGTAAATGAATTATTTGGAATCTTTTAGAAAATTTCTAGATGATTTTGCCTCCAGCCGGCCATGTGACATGGGGTGCTTGTTTTCACTGCTCATGCAAAACAATTAATAAATTGCTGCACTTGCTAGTTGCTACATGGAACACTTGGTGGAGGAGCCATTACTGAGGAGGACTTCTAAATGCATGTTCTGTGGAGAACCTGTGATTTATAATTTCTGATGGTCTTTGCAGGGACATCACGGTGATCTGACAAAGGAAGAGAGCCAAATACTTCTGGCAGAGTTTTTCCTGCGACACAGTAACAGTACCATTAGCATAGCCCATGAGTACGCAAAGAGGAGGCCCGCCTTGGCACAGCCAAAACTTTGAACACGCCATCTTAATCTTCATAGGTTGCCCGGACTTCCCACTGTTGGACTTATCCAGAGCTACCAATACCATATCTCCTGAATCTCATCAGGATGCAAATCTGTGGACAGATGACCTGGAAAAGAAAATCTATGGCAGCCGTTGGTTTCTACTAATATGCTCGAGGAAAAAGAAGTATATGGAATGAGGCCTGTGCCATCAAGATGGAGTGCGAGCCAGGTAGGAGGGTGCCTGCTTATTGGTAAGTAGGAGACGGTGGCTGGCACTGGGTTCAATTTATCGTTATTGCTTTGAGTTTGAGGATTGTTGGTATTGTTGTATCATATCATCATTTATTTAACGTATCCGGTGAAAGTTACAGCTTTGAGATCCACCCCAGACTAGTTCAAACAGTCATCATATGCAAGAACTGCATAGTGTCTGGGCGTGCATTTCCAGCAGATTAAAGCCATGCAGAATAGACCTTAGCTTGAACAGACTCAACATAAGCTAAAGTGTAAGACCAAGCTGATGAGCCTTACACCGTATAGAGGTACGATCAACTACTTTGGTTGATGTCGAGTTTTAAGTTGAGATTTATCTTGCATGACAGAGGCACTGGTGGCCCCCATCAATGAGGGCCTTATCAGGCAATGGCATTCACCACATCACGAAATGAAATATTTGGTGGCTGCTGCTGATACTGTGAAAGGAAATCTGTCATGGGTAGTAAGGTTACTTAAAGTGCCATGATTTAGCGTGGGCTAGCATTAGTGCCATTAAGTCACTTGGGATTACCTTTGTAATGCCTGAGCCATGATTCTGTGAGGGCAACCTTTGGCCTCACTTAAAGTCAAAAGGCAATGATCTTGCGAGGGTCGGTCGAGTGTAAATTTATGGTGATGCTTTAGTGACAGTCAGATACTGGCTGTCAGAAAAGCTGGAGATATATACTGGAGGCCAACTGATGATCGGCACACAAGCTTGCGGCATGGAATGTCTATTCCACGCTGAATTGCTAATTCAACGTCTAAGTTCATTCTATTATCATGAATAGATGGGATTATGTTATTCCTTGAGCATGTTTGATTTACTAGAACAGTTATTTCATGGAGTATCTATTCCAGCCAGCGTTAGGTTCATTCCATTCGGAATAAGATTTTTTAGAGGGAATTGATGGAGAACGGGATTACATTATTTCTTGTACATGTTTGATTTGCTGGAATAACTATTCCATGAGAATCACACACACTACAAGAAATAATATAATCCCAACTATTCCTCATCTATTCCATACGAGGAAGTCCTACTTTGGAATATGATTGAACCACATGCTGTAATAACCATTTCATATGAAATACATACTTTGTGGAATAGTTATCCTAGTGTTTGGTTCTTTATTTCACCCGAAATAGTTATTCCAGTGTCTAGTTCATTTCTACTAGGAATAGAATTTCTTCATAGGGAATAGATGGTGAATAGATGGGATTATGTTATTTGTTGGAAATGTTTCATTCGGTGGAAGAACTAGTCCATGGAGTATGTATTCCATGTAGAATTGTTATTCCAATATCTAGTTCAATTCTATGGGCCATAAAATTTCCTGAGAATAGATTCTCAATACATGGGATTATGTTATTCTCTATGCATGTTTGATCTGTTGGAGGATGTATTCCATGCAATTTGGTTCATTCCTATCAGAAATAAGATTTAATCATAGGGAATAAATGGGAAAATATAATAGGGAATACATGGGTTACATTTGTCCTTTTGCTGGGATATACAGGGAACAAGCAAGGAATAGTTGGACTCATATTATTCCATATTTATTTCCTATATATTCCTTATTTATATATTCATTCACTGCATATTCTTTAATAGCAAATCTGACGTGTTCTCTACCTATTTTCCATATATTGTTATTTATTCACTGTATATTCTCTATTAGAAAAATTTCATTCCAGATAAAAATGAACTAAATTGGAATAGTTAATCCTTGCAGTATCTATTCCCCACAGAACATCTATTGTAATGTAATTTATTTTTATTTGAAATATCCTAATAGGGAAATATGGTGAATGAATAGGGAATAGATCAGGAATAGATCAGGAAAAGTAGGGGTTATTATTCCTCACGGCATGTTCTACTTGGTAGAATAACCATTCCATGGAATAGTTATTTCAGTCCATTTTTATCAGGGATGTCCTGATGGAATATACAGTGAAGATATATAAGGAATAAATAAGGAATATATGGTGAATAAGTAGGTAGTAGCTGAGGTTATTATTTCTTGCGGCACGTTCAATTTGCTAGAATAACAATTCCACGTTGAATAAATATTTTAATTTAGTTCATTTCTATCCGGAATAAGATTTCCTCATAAGGAACATATTAAGAATACATAGGGAATATATGAGAAATAGATGGTGAATAGAGAGGGAATAGTTGGAAAATAGATGGGGAATAGATTATTTGACAATTGTGCGGAGAGAGGAAGTCATCTGGGACGATGAACTGTCTACAATGCCCTCATATTCGTTTATTTTTCAGGAGGAACTCTTGGGCAGATCGGCGCCACCACGTGGAGGTGCCCCCGTGGTGCCTTTGCCGACTAAAGTGATCACACGCGTGGCAACACTGCACTGATATATGTGAACATTTCATTGGACAGATGCACCACATGGCACTGCCACGTCCCGGCACTGCTCCACCAAGAGTTTCTCATTTTTCAGACCCTGCACCTAAAAGCCTAGTCTGATTTTCTACTTCGTTGCAAGCTCGACAGGCAAAACATTATTTATTATTTTAAATTAATTTATTATCTGTTCATGTTACTCATTCTCTAAATATAATATTATGTAATAAAAATTAAAAATACATTGCTTGTGTATTCTGTTTTCTAGTCCATTCAACCAAATCCTAATATCAATAATTTCCACTCCTTCCAACCAAGTCATGCAAATATTAATTCTTTTGCTTGTCAACTTTATTCCTCATCACGTCTACTCCCTATCTATTTCACTCCCTCAAACCAAACATGCCCAGGGAGATGGTGATGAAGTCAAGCGATGGCTGTAACGGTAAGTCATGTGATGAATTAGCGAGGGGGGGTTAAAAATTGACCGCCACTAATCGCGCTAGGGGGCTGCTGCAATTCAGAGGGGGCCTGGCCGCCACGAAAAACCGCTCTCAGGCACATGCTCACCCAGAGTTATCCCGGGCGCACTATTGCAAAAGCCTGCTCAGGCAACCAAAGTCCAAGCTGAGGGGCATATCCAGGCTCAAAGTCCAAACCTGGGAGTAGCTTTTCTTGGACTGGCCCAGACCTTATCAGGCGGGCTTCCCCCAGAATCCCAGTACAACGAAGAAAATGCTACCACTATTCTACATGACACGCGCCAAACAAGTACCCGTGTGACGATAAGTGAAACTGACGATATCCTCCCACCGTAATTACCAGAAAAATGCACGCAAAGAAACCACGTAGCTTACCAGATGATTTTACCCCTAATCGATGAGCATTTCTTCGTTTGTTGCGTGAATCATCCTCTTCTCAGGTTGTGAGCTCAGTCCTTCCCCATGCCTCTTTGATTGCAGTGACCTGACAAACTCTTCTATTCTTGCCTTCAGTTGGGTGTTCGAGCATGTCAGCGGTGAGGTGAGATCGGTTGAATGGGTTAGTCTGCGATTTCTCTCAATTAGCATGAAAAACTGGTGGACATAATTATCAACAGTTAGCAGAAATTACAAATCGGGGGTACATACACTATCACTGAGAAGATGCCTCTGAATAACCGGCCGGTCCAGTGTGATCCTTGAAGATGGTAATATCACTTGCTGCCACCTTAGCTGTCATACCAAGATCTATGAATTCCTGTATAACCCTCCCATCTTCTCCAATTCTTCGAAGAAGAACATCTGCTGCAGCACCAAACAACTGGAACATTCTTAAACATCAGTGACAGCAGGACAATTTTGAATCAGAAAACATTCTTCCAACAGTCTGCCATACAAAGATCGGAACATCCCATCCAAGGTTGTTTACCTGCTCATTATAAGATCGACCATCCTTGGAAATTGCAGCTGGGAAGATATTTGCCGCATCTCCCCGAGCTAGATGAACATATATATGGACAATCTATCACCCAAAAGGAAAAAGGTTAGGTAATTATTCACATTTAGCAGTACAGCAGAATATCCAAGCTGCAATACGGAGGCCGATTTCTAGTAGATATGACCCAAAGAATTCCTAAAATTTAACCAATTTGCAAGAGAAAATAATTAAGCATGCTGGCCACACTTTCAACCTGGAAGGGAAACCAAATTTAACAAACAAAAGCTTGTGAAATAAAAATATGATAGAGCAGCTTCTAGGAACAACAGAAATATTATAGAAATGCATTTGCTTACCATTTCAGGCAGCAGAAAAGGAGCAGTTATTTGCTCTGAAGTGAATGCCAGCATACTGACACCTTCATTTGCTAATTTCATATGAATCCGAATAAACTGTAAACATATAGTGTGTTACATTCAGCTGTCCATCCAACTTTTTTCCAATATGTACACAAAAAGACAGGCTTTTAGAGTAAGTAGACAAAGAACAGCGCTCTCACATTTTCTTGAGAGTGGAATAATCGAGTTCTCTCCTGCCTCTCTTGAGCTGGTCTTCGCTCCCACTCTACTGTGTTAGCTATCTCTGCTTCCAGCTCTTTAAGTTCAAGAATTTTGTTTAGACTTTCATCAAGAAGAAAGATGCTATCATTAATCAGGAAATTCAAGAAATTCAGGTAAACACCATTTTCCTCTTCCTTGGCAATCTGCTCAGACAGACAGGAACGAATAAGGCAAAAGATCAACAAGTATACATAACATCATCAGCGCTTTGAAGCATACGTATTTCTTTTGCTAGTTAGATCCTAAACTGCTATCTATTTCTATATAGCATAATGATTCCATCTTTTTCTCTCAGAAGTTTTAAATCTAAGTATGAGAGAACTTTTGCAAAGCTGCCATGTAAATTTCCTTATGACTTTAATGCAGAGTTACTACAGTTCCCAAAAGAATCAGCACGTGAGAAGATAAAAATGATGACTGGACCTGTCTCCAAGCATTTCGGTGACTGGGAACATGCCACAAGTACTCCAGAAGCTCTGTTATATCATGCCGAATGTTAAACTTGTCATAAAACTGCAGAAAAGAAGTATATCAATAAATGTGGAAACCGAGTTTTCTAAAGAGAATAAAAGAAATGAGTTAAGCACAAATAATTTTGAAGGTGACCACAGTAAGATCAAAATGTGACTAACTGCCTGCTGCAATCACCTGAGTGTGAGAACCAGTAAACTCTATATCCACATAAAGCTTCAAAAGAGTCCTCACGAGATATTCAAGAGAAAGTTGGTGTCCCTCAAATAGAGCAGATGTTACAGATGAGCCACTGTAGATTTGATAACAAAAAGACTTCAGCAACCTTCATTAGAACATGAAGGAATCTTCAAGCAGAGTTGACAGCTTGAAAATAGACAGAAACATCAATTACCTCCCACGAGGAATCCAACAATTCAGGACTTCAACCATTTTTGCTCTAAGATAAGGGTTTCTGATATAATGTGGACTTGCCATGAACATGATTATGAAGTTCATAAAATCATCCTACCATGACAAATTGAAACAAAATACGAGTTTACAGGATGCAGGCATACTGATTCAACATGAAGTGAAAGTTAAAATAGTACCAGTATGATCCCATCCAGAGCTTTTGGAATGCGTGAAGCAACGATCAGCAATTCCATAGCATCTTCTACAAAATGTTCAGGCATGCATGTGAATTCCATCGGAATCTGTTGGGAGTGACATTTTGAATCCACCAACCATACGAACCAGCCAAACTACCATTCATCGGTAGAAAGAAAGTGCTCGTTGAATGAGCTCACCATCCTTCACCAAAAGGAAAAAAGATGGAAAATCACTCCTAAGAATTCAAATGAGAGGGAAAAAAACCCTATAGGTTTAGGATTTTTTAAAATTTTCATGCTCCTCTTCATATTCCCTCAAAAACAATGTTGCCTTTGCTGTAGCAAAATCGGAACAGATATTTTGCTAAAGAATACAGCTCTGTTTCATTTCAGAACGACATGATACAAGATAAGAGAGTAAACTTCAAGCAGAAGGGCATTTGCTCTGATAGGCATGTGTCTAGGAGTGGTGCTCAATTTGTAGAGTGAGAAGGAAGACATACACTCGGTATCTGAGCCTCAAAATAAAGTTTCTCTTGAGAATACAACTCTATTTCCTTTTCTAGGCGAGAGATATCCGACTCCAGTTGTGGAGAAGGTGATTGCCCTCGTAGGGCTTTCACATATGATAAAGCATCTTCACGTCTTGAAATGTCCTGCTCAGATCAACGACAGCAGTTTCAGCGAAAGATACGTGGCTCATGGACACTATATGACTATATGTGACATTTATCAGGGAAAAAGAGGCCTCGCTTACTAGAACTTAATGCTTGAAGTCAGAAAATACTTTCAAAAGGCCCAAGTGGAGCACCCTTGCTGCCATAAAGAAGCATTCGCAGATGAAGGGATAGTTTGCCTTTCCAGTATTACTTGACTGTCCACTGCCAGAACTGGCCTCTTGAGATTGTAACAAGCGATTTTCCCCCTCACTATTCTCGCCAGAACTTTTGCTTTTACCAGGATCTTCTTTATTAATCCATTCAACCACTTCTTCGGATGATGCGTGAAGAGCAGTCAATGGTCTAAAGAAAGTTCAAAAGCACAGTTAGCAACAGAAAAATCTAAAAAAACAGATATCCAGGAAAGATAATTCACCTCAGATCCAAACGAGTGCTGTAACATACATATTTTGGATCAATTTTGTCTCGTTTTGTCAGATTTGCATCTAAAAATGGCTCACAGAGTCGAAGCATAATGGCACTGAGGTTTACAAACATTCCTGAACTCGCACAAGATATCAGATCAACCTGGGGAAGAAGCAAGACATGCACCAAGAGTTAGTATACACAAAAGCAGAAACAAGGAATCAATAAGCAGGTTAAGCTCAGGAGAACCCTGGTCATGTCATTGTGGTATCACTTGCCAATCACCAAGCTTCATGTTTGTTTACGTTGCAATAGCAATTAAAGCACTGCAAGGAGGAAGGGAAAATTTACTTGCATATGTGCCCTGGAAGCATTCCTGTTAATTACTTCTGCGAGATACTCAAGGACGTGCTCCCGAGTTTCAATGTTTTTAAGAAGAATGAGAAGAACATCAGACAAACCATCATGCAAATTATTCATAACGGTCTTGATTGTAGTAAATGAAGATAACAGGTCAGCTGGCCTTCAGGTTGGATTCTTCAGAGAAACACTGCTGGCTGGCATTCAAGAGATAACATTACGCCAGCATCTTAAACAAATTGAATAGCGCAAGGCAGCAGGCAAGCCAAACCCTGAAGCGTTGGATCATATTTGCTTAAACGGTATGAAAAGAAGAGGAAACTTGGGAATCGTGATAGACATTGATGTGTAACAAGTGAAATTCAGCTGATGAGATCAAAAGGTGGCGCTTACCCCACATCAGGTTGACTTTTGAATATGGTATGATCGGGCAGACCACTGACATGGAAAAAAGGACCCAGAATGCTGGTCATCTCAATAACACGCCCATTCAAATAAGCTCTAAGTATCCCACCACGGGTGATTCACTGAAGACTTGGCACAGACTGGGAAACTAACTAATAGCATCAATGCCCGGAGTGGCTGCTGAAAGTTGCCCAACGCAGACACCTTAAGCACGCTTCCTCTCAGGTCCTCGTACAGTTGCTTTAATACTGGCTCCAAGCTATCGAAATCAGAATCCCGAAAGAACTCCTCCACGAATCCTGGAGGCGGTTTGACACCTTCAGTGGTCCCAGCACCTACGAAACCATCTACTGTGCTAGCTACCTCACCGAAAACATGGGGCAGAAACGGTGAAACATTTGACTTGCTAACAGAATCACTAGAACTCGCGCTGCCAAATAGTTCCGGATTCGCCAGATGAATCTACAGTATGAGACAGTTAATTTCTTAGCTTGCCTAACGACATTGTCCATCTCCGATCTCAAGTTCTTATCCTTAATCGCTGTAATCTTCTTTCCTTCATCGTACGCGCGGCGATAGCAGCCAATCAGATACTGGAACGGAGGCTCCGCTGTTTGGAAGCTTCCAGAGAGGCGATCGATGAGAATTCGCTCCAATAGGTCACGGGAGAGCCTCAAATCCTCTCCCTCGCTGAGAATCTCCGCAGCAGTTAGCTCCAGATAGACGATCCTCGGATCGGTCTCAGCAGATTCGGTTAGGGTTACGAGGAAAATCTTGCGGAGGATTATGTCCTCGACTTCCTGAGGAGACCTCTGAGGTTTTGGCGTCGCCATGGCGGAGGAGTCTTACAGGCGCCGGCGAATCAGGTTTTCCGATCAAATTTTCCCGGGAAAACTACGGATGAATGTGATTGATTGATCAGTGCTACTCCGACGAATCCACAGTGAGACTTGAGAATTCTTCGAGATTCTGTGTATTACAAGCTGTAGAAAAAATTGGTCTCCAGAGAGCTCTGCCGTAGGGATTTTTTCCCGAAACAGAGTGTGGAGAATTTCGGGCACAGGGAGTAGAAAGGCTCAATTGCGGCATTTATATAACATATCATTGCTCACGCATTATTTTAGTTGAATTAAAATTTATTATTTTATTAAATATTTTATTTGTTTTATATTTAATAATTATAATTGTATAAATATTAATCACAAGTTAAATTTTGATTCAACATGTACAGTAGCATGACCATTAATGGAGACCTTCTCGTTTGTTTGAGTGTCACTAGATTAAAGATGATGTTAAAATTACATAGAGAAAAGTATGGTAACTTTTTTTTTTAATTATAAGTTGAAATATCATATTGTTATATTTCAAAAAATAATTTTTTATTTGAGCTACTAATATTCAAAAATCTTATAAATCTCTAACTAATTTAATTCAAATTGAATCGATCCACTAAGAGATAAAACTTTACCGCATCAGTTTTATCCATTTATAAAAATTCCAACATCGGACGTTTACTCTTTGAACTAAGTCTTTTCACGGTGAGAAAACTACCAAAGAGAACAGATGCAATCTGAATTCCAGCCAATGAAAGAAGAGAGTTGTCGGCCACAGTGTGTGTAAAATTACGACGAATCAACAGAATCAATCTTCTTTTGATCGACGGAATCAATCTTAATTTAGTTTGAAGAAGTACATTATTGCCAAGTCTCTACATGGATCCCCTTGTAAAAATGGACGGTAATACAACAAAATCCGGATTAAGAACCTGATAAAGATTCGACCAAGCAGCATTTCACTCAAGATGGTCGTGTGGGCGAATTGACATGAACATAGCAGCGTATTTGAGTAGCCGTCGCTCACTACTGTTGCTGCCGTCACTGCTTCTGCTCGTGGCGGAAACTGTAGGTGCCCTGGTCCTGGACCTGTAACGCCGCCAAGCGAATTGGATGTTCACTGCTGCCCAAGTCCTCCAGTTGGAGGAATAGTACCTCGCGGTTCTCTTGAGCCTCTCGTTGGCAAACTTGTACCGGAAGTGGTCGGTGATGTAGTGGAGGTGGGGAGCGTCGAGTCCAAATGCTTCAACGGATTCCAAGCACACGAACGTGGCTGAAGAAGCAGGGAGCCTGTCTATGAATGGCCGGCGGAGGCACCAGGAGAGGAGCTCATCGCCCAGGAATCCGCCTGATTCAAGCATGCTCGTGGCTACCATGCCTTTGCTTAGGCCTTGGCTCCGCTTAATTCTGCCACAGACTATGAACACCATTCTCTGCACGGGATCTCCTTCCCTGATTATCTGTCAAGTTTGAAGCCATGTTTAGAAATTCAGGAAAGTTCATGGTCAAATGGAAACCGTCTGAGTTTTGAAACCTTTTCGTCCTTCGAGAAGACGAGGGGCTTGACCCGATCGCATATGTTGTCGAGAATAAGATCATCCAAGTTGTGGAACAGCGGGACCTGAAGCAATCAAACAAACAAGGATGTTGTAGATAACCGTGACGGTGAACGTTGCAGGCATAGTCTAAAACGCCGGCTACCGCGTCCATTTGCGCATGGAGATTAGTATAGAGTTACCTTCTTGATGAGGTCTACGGAGAGATATCTTTTGATGTCCCTCCGGAGACCTTCAGGCAAGTCTTTGATTAGCTCCATCTCGTCTTCACCGCCCATGGCCGCCCATCTCTGCCGCTCGAAGTGGCGCACTCTCTGCCTCAGACGGGAGGGTAGCTGCCTCCTCCTCATCCACCACTCCATATCCCTGCACCTCAGCTGCATCTTCCGCCTCTTCGCCATCACAGCATGCAGAAACACCTTTTCGAGAAATATCGAACACTCGGACGTCAAATTATGCCATCATTTGGATTCAGGAAGGCACAGATGTTAGAGCTTGCACTACAGTTGTCTAACCTGAATATTTCCGATGAGAAGAGTGAATAGAAGGAGACCGCTCAGAACCATACATATGCTGAAGACCACCTCCATCCAGTGACTTGTAGGTTCGAGATCATTCCCAAAAGTGCTGCAATCACAAGGACAGCTCAGATTCAGATAATTTCATTTCTTCAGATGAAGAAAATAATCTTGGAATGGCCATTGAGATTTCGGTGTTCTAGACATACCTGAGAGTCATCAGGCCCCAGAATATGGGGTAAAGGATCTTGACAGCAGTGGAGTTGCTAGAAATAACAGGAAGAGCCCACTGATAGATCCCATATTTGAATGGCCCGTTCACGTCTAAGCACAGAGGCCTTCTGACTGCTGCTGTCGATATGTTGCCATGCAGGTTCCCTACGGTTTCGGCTGGTAATCGAAACTGGTAACAGACCTCGTCGGAGCAAGACAGGGAGAGATTACAGTTGCCGCTTCTCTCACGCTGCTGTCTCAGACACGAAGCAACTCGCTGTATAGCGAGCACGTACCAGCATCCACCAGCAACCTGGAAAAAAGTATATTTATAGTTCTTACTGGTGACAAGAACAGAGTCAGAGGAGTAGGAAATCTGTGCGGCCTTACATGGGAAGCGATGAAATAGGCAATAAGGTTTAGACCAAAACCCCACCAAATGGTGCCGAATATATAGCCCGTGACCTTCTGCATTCTCCTCATCAAGCAAACGCTGTGGTAGACCTTAGGCAGGAACTGGAACAAGAAGATCAGTAGAAGTATCGTCATTATCAGCTTAATCTGCTCTCCTCTGATCAGTTCCGGTACTGTTAACCAGAACACGGCCTGCAAAAAGGGGAAATAAATGGACAGATGAGCAGCAGAAATACCCAGAAATGAATGGATCTTGTAATGTTTCAGGAAAATCCAAATGTTCGCTCATGAGCTGAACGTAGGAGCAAATATCAGTGACTACTCTGATCTTCCCGTGTTAACTCAAGAGGCTCGCACAAATCCTTTGAAGTTCTGCAAACAACACCCTCCGACTATCCTCTCAATAATCCAACTGCATGCAGAGTGTAGCTCATCTACATGGGGATTCACGCATCATGAAATATTCAGTTTTTATTCTTCTTTCATCACTTGCTCGCCGCAGTCAAGAAAATCTTAAATGGTTGTAACTTGCGCGGCGTGATGAAATGATGAAGAAGAACTGATTTAGATAACTCCAATTAGCATCAATTATAGCATGTTCAATTGTAGCATCGTAGCCGAGTGATAACCGTTTCATTTATCCATTCGTAGCTATGCGCTGGTTCTTCCTCATATAGCATGAAAAAGGTAGAATAAAAATTCTCCCATATTCTATCAAAAAAGATAAAAAATTTCTCATGGTGCTTTGCTTTTTTGCTTGAAGAAACATGGTATTAATGGAGTGAAGGGGAAAACAAAGATGAAAATTTGAACCGCTAATTAATGGAATAATTACAATTGAAATTCTATATATTTATCGTTTTAAGAGGTTGAGTCATATAAATTTAAAAATGACTAATTTGGTCATATAAAATTAGTCCCGTTATATTTTCAATCCAAATCATCACTGTTTTGCTGGCGTGGATTTCATGCCGTTAATAGTTCCGTTAATAAAACAATGATCTTTCATACTGAAAGTGCAACAGAATTGATCTTGTAGGACTGAATTAGCCATTTTCAAATTTGTAAAACTCAATTACTAAAAATAATAAATATATAAGATTTCCGGTGTCGTTTTCCCAATAATTAATCATGCTTCGTTTTGGTTCAAATAGAGGTGAAAACCATATGTGACAACTTATCCTAACATGCCCCCACAAAATTTTAGTCCACAGCTTTATTTAATGGGAAAAAAAGCCATAAAAATATAAACAAAGCAGTCAAAAGCGGATGACAATAATAGAGGTTATAAGAAGAATTACACTTGATGAATTGATTTAACTCAGTTGATCCGATATAATTTTTTAATTTGATAAATTTCAATCTAGTAAAGTTCTAGTTCATTTGTTTAATTGGACAATATCCAAACCGAGATCATGCAACTCCTCGACAGATTGTAATGAACTTTTTCTATGGCTTGCATAACTTAATCAAGACAGACAGACACCATAAACAACTTTTGTTAGCCGAAAGTAGCAAACATGTTGTCCATTTTTCAGTGTTGAGAACCACGCGGCTGCCTTTTTTGCAGTGACCATATCTTTCTGACACCGTCGCAGGTGCGGAAAAGGGATTGGACAGGCTCAGGACGACCGCTGCTGCTGGGAAGTCATCGCGATTGGAAAGCAAGATGCCATTATTGCACAGTCGGAATGAATGGCTAAAAAAGGTCGGTGCTGCTGACCTGAGGGACCGGCAGGATGACGAACACGTCGAACCAGAAACCCCTGAGAGACCGGACGTAATGGGAGGCAATGGCCAGTGGATCCCACACGAGCTTCCCGCAACCCACCACGAGAGATTCCCTCGACACGTAGGCCAGCCGGAACTGAAGCCACATGTGGAAGAGGTGTACGGCGTCTATGCCCGTCCGGAGCACCGTCACGATGGCGGCGAGCCTCCCGTCCATGTAGAGGCAGGGGACACCACCCCGCCTGACAGAGAAGGCATAGAAGAAGAGCGGGTCGACGGCGAGAGCCATCCCGCGGGCTAGGAGGAACCCACGGTTCCACCTCTGGACGCGCTTGCTGCGGGGGTCGAGTACGCGCCCGATTGGTCCCGAGCTGGGCCTCCGAACGTACCCTGACCCTGACCCGGAGCGCTTCCGGCTCTGGATGGGGACGAGGGAGGAGCCGGCGGAGGCCTCCCATTCGGGCTGGTGGGCGCCGTCGCAGCTGGTGGAGTGAAAGATGGGGACGCCTACTTGGGTGCACGCATAGCACTCGATGGAGTTGAAGACGACCGGGTTGTTGGTGACGTCGTCTCCTCCGCTGTCGCTCTCCCCGTCGTCCGGCTTCTGCAAACCCAGCCGTCCAATCCACCTGCAGTCACAACCAGCCGTACGGAGACGTCAATAGAATTTCTGATTGCGCTCTTGATTGATTAACTCTACCGAGAGAGAGAGAGAGAGAGAGAGAGAGAGACGTCAATGGTGATAATGGAGCAGGAGTGGCAGAGCTGGCAGACCGTGGGAGGGAGTGGTCGAGGAAAGCCATGGTTGTGGGAGAGGAACCATGGAAGGAAGCTTGAGAGATGAGTGGTGAATGAGAGAGAGAGAGAGAGAGAGGAAGAGAGAGGCAATGGGAGGGCGGTGGGGAGTAGCTTCAGTTTGGATGGACTGTAATAGAGAGAACTGTCCCGTAGCACATGAAGAAGGAAAAGGGGGACGATGAGGAGGACGCGATGATGTGAGGTTGAAGATTGCAGAGAGGAAACGGACACTGAAACACTTCCTGGCCGTTTGACATGGTAGAGCCGAGGCCAGAAGGCGGCCATGCGAGCAGGGACCACCGGGTCACCCCCTTCGCACGTGCTTCCGAATCTCTTCTTATCAATCCCTTGTTCCTAAGCAAATGTGGTGGGACCCAAACATTATAAATTAAGAAATCTTTTTATAAAATTTTTACGTTAAATCTAATATTATTTTTTAACTTAATTAATGTGAAATAATCTAACAGGCCTTATTTTTACTTACACCTTTTTATTGGCCAGCCAAACACGGTAGTTGATGGATTGGGGGAAAAAATGGAGCAACTGTAGCTCCCCTATGATTATGACAGTGGAGAAATACCAATCCAACACGTGTAGTCAAGAAATTTTAATGTATCTGATTAATGGAAGTTTGCATATAACTGGCCATTACTGCTATGAGATACCCGAATTTCAAAGAATACGAGAGCACTTGTAGTGGTGAATCTTATATAATCCTTCAGGATAAATTTATAATATTTTATCACGTCAGTGTGACTTGATCAACTAGGAGCGATGAAATCAACCGCTTGAAAACCTGCTGGTGAGAAAGTCGGGTCTATCATACGAAACCGAGCTGAATGTGCATAGTCTTGTCGATATATGTTATCATCGGAGTTGAGATAGACCGCGCGTGGTTGTACGGTCGACACTGAAAACGACGAAGATTCCAGCTGCTCGAAGGAGATCGGAGAGGGGCACATGGTGGACCAGCATTGAATTTGAAGGACGTCGTCGTTTTCACCAGCAATAATTCCTCCAGTGTTTTCGAATCCTTTCATGATTGATTATGCCAATTCCGATGATTCTTACTTATAAAAGAAGGGGTAAATCAAATACGTACGATGTTACTTCCTGTCGTCATTTGCACTTGTTTTTTAAAGAGTAACTTTTTTCACAAGTGAAATAAGCCACGATGAATTCATGTTCAAATAGCGGTGACTCATTAAAGAGTAAAACTCTTTTAGTTATAATTTTTTTTCCATTTACAGGAACTCAAATTTAAAATATTTGTTGAAGGGACTGAATGTCAAATTATCTAAATCAACTTATATTGATTTATTAACACTTTTAGTGAATACAAATACAGTCCCTTTTATAATTTGGTATATTATTCGGTCTCTTATAGGTTGATTACATAATATTTAACACGGTACTAGAGTATGCCAAATCCCTTGAAAGTGTCTTTCGTAAATTGATGTATATTCATCATATTAATAAAATAGTTACTTATAAAAAAAGTATGAAAGAAAATACAGACAATGTAAAATGATTCGAGTATCAACTTCTATCAACTTCAACTTTTGAACCGGTACGAATCTAATATCTTATAAATCTATTCTAAGATTTTGGATGAGGGCTGAATATACACACGTGATCTATTGTCACGATGTTCACTGTGGAGTCGGAATCCAGAATTCTGTTTTCTATTTACCTTGAATTTTTATTTCACGAGATGCACGCATAATTGAATAGAAAAGAGAGAGAGAAGCAGGACAGGCCTTTCAGGATACATGCACCCTGGACCTGGTCGTGGTCCAGGGAAAATTTGATCCTCGATTCCGACGAAGATCTCCATGCATTGGCCTGTTCACGATCAGATCAAACTAGGATTATCGATATGAATTGGTAACGTTGATGTGGTTTTTTTGGTCTACGTCAGATCGAGGCGGTTCTCGCAACCATGTCCCAACACTTGCTGCTGTCTTCCTTCATAATCGCTTCGGTCGATATACTCTGCCCGACAAAGTACAAGGAAGATGAAATTGAATTGACATAAGCACATGCATAGCATAGCCTTCGTTTGTAGAAAATAGTACTGTCCTGTTAACACAGTATCACCAATCCTTAGTATATTTCAAGAAGTCATTATCCGTCAAGATATATGTTCAAGTGTCCCTCTAGCAATTTTACTTAGAGTGTGACTCGAACCCATGATCTTAACCCCACTAAATCGTATCGGGACGAGTTTTAAATAATTAGATCATCGCCCCTCGGTCGGGTTGTCAAATTAAATTTGAACTTAGATGATGAAGCACTGGCAGACAAACATGGTTATAAGTACGGCCAGTCGTTGTAACGCGCATGGGGACTAACACTAGGAACCTTCGACCGTCGCAATTAAATACATCAGCATCTCTCTTTCTTTCTCTCTCACCCCCGACCGTGCGTACGTGTTTCCTTTCCTTGCGGGCAAGGAGAGACCTCATGAATTTCTCTAAACACGACCAGGAAAACAAAAAACAACAAAAGAAATGTGTCCTTGTTACGAGTCGCAGCCCCACATGCCGTGATCGAATCGTCTTCCTACGGTGGCTGCTGGATGCTTCGTTTCTCTTGTCTTGTAAGTGCCACGTTTCAGTAATTAAACATATCGAATCACACTATTAGTAAATTAAATCAGTGCAATAATGCTATTTCTCGACTTGAATAAATAGAAAAAGTTCTCTCAAGAAATCTTATTATTTATGAGAAATTAAAGGAAGAGATAAAGGATCACGTATCGTAAACGCAGATTCTTATACCCTTTATCTCCTTTCTAATATCAGCTAGACCCGTTGGTCTGTTTGTTGCAGAAAAAGGTTAAAAGGGGAAACTGGAAAAAGTAAAATTTAGAATCATCTTCCAAAAAGCAACGGCTTCGCATCTCTCTTTGACGGAGAAAGGCCCATCAGAGAAAGTGAGGCCCAGTTAACTGTGATTCAACTTGGGCCGTTGGACGGTTGGTTCCAATACGACAGCGCTTTATCTCGCTCCACCAATACTCTGAGTATCAGCGTTCCGCGACGTTGGATCTCTGTCGTACCAAAAACTCCGAAAAAATTAGAATTCACACACTTTTGCGGTTTCTCCCTCAGTCAGTCTTCCTCTCTCCGTCGTCGCTCCATATATAGAGAGAGAGAGAGAGAGAGTTGAGGGGAGAAAGGGAGATCGCAGAGCTTGTGTTCAGGGTTGATTATTCCTGTCCTCCTCTTCCTGAGTTCCTCCACTCAGATGTGGTGATCTCGCTCGGAACCAGCTAGAAGTCGAGGTAATCTCATATGGGCATGATCTGTCCCCTGTTCAGTGATCAGGTCTCCTGCTGTTTCTCCCCGCGTTTATTTTTGGTGATTGATTTTCAGTCCGAATTCGTTGACCCGTGACCAAATTTGGGAGTTCAATTATGTTCCGAAGGTCCCCGTTTGAATGTTAGGTTGGTTGAGCTCCTGAACGCTGTGAATGAAAAAAAAAAAAGATCTGATTTTTGAAGATTGAATTTCCACGATGGTTTGATTGTAAATTGCCAGATTAGTTATGTTCCCGTGAAGCGATTTGCTCAGAGACGTACCTTGAGCTCTCATTCTCATCTACGGACGGATGCATATCTATGGCTAGGTTTCAAGTGTCCGAGGAATTCAGTTCATTTTCCCATACACTGCTGTTAAATTTTTGATGAATTATTGGAGGGCTTTCATTTTTTATATCGGCTTCTCGTCTCACGAGTGCTTTTCTCAGAAATGGGCATCTCGGTTTATCGGCATTGTTGATGGGTCCTGGAAAACATTTGTCCAACTAAAATTCTCGATCACTTTATTGTACGCTCTTCAAAATAGTGATTTTTTCATTCGTTGCTTATGATACTCTTAGATTGAATATGCTTCTTATGGGCCTTTCCTCCTTATTTTAGGTTCATAATAGAGGGAACCAGAAGCAAGGGGTGAATAACTGGTATTGTCTTGAGTGCTAGTTTAAGGCTTAGTGATGTCTCCTTGTTCGTTTAGTTGCTTGAACCCTTTTTGATTTTGTTTTCTGGGTGTTTTGGTGCTGTGCCTTCCACCCTTCCTCGTCAAGAATGTGGAACTTCGCACCCAACTGCAACGCAGGACATGGTAGGTCTAAAAGTGACCTGAAATTGATTCAAGCTGGAGGAGACTGTTCGGATGATGAGGTTTCTTCTATTGCAAGTAGAGATGAGGGGCTAGAGTGTCCCATCTGCTGGGAGTTATTTAACGTTGTTGAAAATGTGCCATATGTGTTATGGTGCGGCCACACCCTCTGCAAAAATTGTATAATAGGACTGCAGTGGGCTGTGGTGAAGTTCCCAACTCTACCGATTCAGCTTCCTCTCTTTATCTCGTGCCCATGGTGCAATCTCCTGTCCTTCCGTCTGGTTTATAAGGGCAATCTTAAGTTCCCAAGGAAAAACTATTTTGTGCTGTGGATGGTCGAGAACATGAACGGTGACAGAGGAAAGTCATTGTCCTCATTCAGAGATGATCATCAGCCTGGTTGGTCATCGAGCAGCACTATGGCCTCGGGAAGTCGAGCAAGCCGGAGCAGCTTGAGGAGGGGACAGAATATTCATCATACCGAGCCTTCAGGTTCTCATTATGGTCGCTGTCCTGTGGCTGCTCACCTTAGCATGGAAAAAGTGCATGCTGCAATAAGGAAATCGTTGGTTTTCTTTTTTCACATGACAGCAAAGTTCCCTCTGGTGATCATATTTCTTCTGATCGTGATATATGCAATACCAGCTAGCGCTGCAATCTTAACCGTGTACATGCTCATTACGGTTGTGTTCGCTCTCCCGTCATTTCTCATACTGTACTTTGCATACCCCAGTCTAGATTGGCTTGTTAGAGAGATCATTACTTGAAGATGCTTATAGCTAGAATGGTACCGGTTATCGATAATGTGTTGTCCATGTTGTAAAATTTGACGACTTATCCAGTTTCTAGTCAACTGGGATTTTGCAGTTTTTGGTGATGTTTCTGTTTGTAATCATCTCTGTACAGTGTTGTGGGTTGAAGCGGTCTTGAGGATCCATGGACATTCTTTAAAACATATACAAGGGAAAGCTGGAGTTTGTTCAAGATGTTATCTATGTTTTTTTTTTTTTAACCTTTCCTGAATGGTATTGTATCTTTGATGATGGGAGCTATTGCTCTGGTCTCGTGAGTGTTTGCAGGGCGGTTTAGTTGTCCATGTAATCAATCAGCTTTCTTTTATACAAAGTCAATCCTCTCTTAAAATCTGTCTCAGTTTCATGGTAGTACATCTGTAATTGAAAGATTATTTCAGAGATATATCTGTTACGATAATTGCTTAAATAATTAATATTTATTTAGTTGTATAGTAAAATAATTAATATTTATTTGTACGCACATTGCAATTTAATTGATGCAGAAAACTTCTCAAACTCTAGGAGCTTCGTCATGTTAAGGCCTTTCTGGAATGTTACTGCAAGTGCCAGTCAATGCCAAAAGGATTTGTTGACCCTTTCCCTGACATCCACAAAAAATAGCAACGCAGAAATCCATGACAATGTGATGTAGATCCTCCACGTGTCACCAACACAGCCTCGAATCACTCGCTGCTGGGTCCAGCCGAGCTTGTGCAGCTACAACATTTTCACTGGTTTTTCCCGGGACTTTGAGGTTCAGAAAAATAAAAACCCAAATAAGCACGTAATAATCAAGCATATTCTCCCGAAGTGGCTATTGAAAGGAAGATAGGTAGAACAGAGCCCAAAAATGGCGACAGCTATTGCATTCTCTTCTCCAAAATCGAGTATCTTGCAGAACCCAACTTCCTTCAGAGATCAAAGCTCAAGCTTTCTTGGTGGGCAATTGAAGGGTCTATCTCTAGAGCTGAAACCAGCGAGGGAAGGTAGAATCAAGAGCTGGAGAACTGCTACCAGTTTGGTGGTCGCTTCGGCTGCCACTGAAGATGCTGCAGTGACCACCAAAAGCGGCAGGTTTTATCTAAACTTCACTGGGTTCCCCTTTCCTCTTGGCCCTTTCCTCAACAGGCGGACTATTAAAACTGAGGTTAGCTTCTCCTGTAGCTTCCCTTTGCCCTTGCGTCTTCTGATATTACATAATCGTACCGCCGACCACTGAACTTTTTCCTGCCGATGTTCTTGCTTTGGGATTCATTTGATTGGAATATTTGAAGTGGGGGTTTCTATAACAAAAATTCGAAACTCATTGTGATACAAAGAGGCACCGGGCGAGCATTTTTTAGTTTCCAAAATTAGGACGAAACATTCTTGGATTTGTTGGGTAGATACGAGACACAGGGGATGGGACGTTACGCAGAAAGGTGTATCACATTAGGTGTTGGGAGTTATTGCTGAAGTTGCTTGCTTTCATATTCTGCCGCAGGCAGTGAAAGGCAGCATATGGCTATTCGAGCAGGAGCAGGCGCTGGGTTTCAGCAGTGTCTCCACAAACATCAGAATGACCGTTATCAAGCTCAAATCAGGAGGTTTATGGGTCCACGCACCGATCGCTCCTACCAAGGAGTGCATTCAGGTCCCTTTTCTAGTCATCGTTACATGTACTTGTGCTTCTCTAACTAAGAATTTGCAATGGATGCACGCACTCGGATGTTTCTTTCTACCCATCGTTACAAGAACATAGGGAAACCGGGAGAAACTTTTGCTGTCCCCTTCCTTCTCAGTAGTCAGGGCGGTGGATTAGAGCTGATTTTTAGCATAAGTAGTTAGAGCTGATTTTTAGCATACGTAGTTGAAATATTGTACTGAATCAAAACA
The DNA here is from genome assembly GCA_037672795.1 of Lagerstroemia speciosa. Lineage (NCBI taxonomy): Eukaryota > Viridiplantae > Streptophyta > Magnoliopsida > Myrtales > Lythraceae > Lagerstroemia > Lagerstroemia speciosa. The sequence continues at coordinate 7,671,033 of CM075297.1, forward strand.
AAGAAATGGAAATTGAAAGTGTTCCCCACAAATTACCTCTTTTGCTAATCACGAAGTAGTTTGCAAGGTTCTGACTCCTTGTCCTGTTGCCAGCTTGTGAAGGAGTTGGGAGCTCCAGTAGAGTATATAGTCCTTCCGACATTTGCTTACGAGCACAAAATATTCATCGGGCCATTTTCGAGAAAATTTCCCAAGGCCCAGATATGGGTAGCCCCAAGGCAATGGAGCTGGCCTCTGAATTTGCCTCTCGAGTTCTTCGGGATATTTCGTGCTAAAACCTTGAAAAATGAGGATTCGTCGACCCCCTGGGCAGATGAGATCGAACAGAAAGTGCTAAGCTCACCTGAAGTTGGTAATATAGATCTGATGTGTGCTTAATTTCATCACTTATATGATTCCTAATTGTTTATTTAACTCCTTTGTTTGCTGCTTCCTTCAGGGATCGGTCCATATGTGGAGGTGGCCTTTTACCATAAAAGAACGAGAACTCTGCTGGTAACGGATGCTGTGATATTTGTCCCGAGAAAGCCACCAGATTGTATCAGCAAGGAGTCCTTATTAGCATCAGCAAAGAATGGTTTAGCTGTGAAAATTCTTAGCAAAGGGAAGGAAGTGCCCCAAGAACCAGTTGAAGACAACCAAATGAACCGCCAAAAGGGTAAGACCTGCTACCCCGTTTCAGCACCCAATGCGTAGAAAGCATCAGATTCCAGTGTGACCAAGTCCATGCTCATTGCAGGGTGGGAGAGAATGGTTCTGCAGATCTTGTTTCTTGGTCCGTCGAATCTGCTGGAACCAAATGCCAGTTTTTCACAAATGTCACAGAAGCTTATCGTCTCTCCTATTGTGAAGACCCTCGTCTTCAGCAAAGTACCTGAAAAGGTAAGCAATAACTGCAAAAGCCTAAACAACCTAAAAATTAGTCTGTTTCCTCAGAACCAATCTCTCTATGCGTAATTTCAATGGGCAACTGTGAAGCGATTCTCTTCCCTCCTCATGTTAGGTAAGAGATTGGATTGAAAGTATAGCTCGGGACTGGAGATTCAAGAGAATAATCCCAGCCCATTTTGCTGCCCCGATAACTGCTGGAAGGTCCGAATTCTTAGCTGCATTCGCGTTTCTGGACGAGTTGCTGGGTGAGAGATATGTGACTCGTCCATCACTTTCTTTTCTCTTCACATCTCTTCTCGGAAAGGCTGCGAGTTACTTCCCACCCGATGACATGAAGACCTTGTCATCGCTCGACCAGTTTTTGGTGTCTGTAGGAGTAGTGAAGAAGACGGTCTCGGGGAGGAAAAGTTGACAGGGCAACTCGAACAAAATGAGCTGATAAAGATCACAGACTGCTGCATAACTCTCTCTTTGCTAATGGGTAAGTGCATCTACATGTTCAGCAGAAACTGCTAGCTTGTGTAGGACGTGGTGTACAGAAATGGTCACACACAGGAGGGGATCATGTTTTCAAACTACAGTTGTTATGATAATTGTAACTATTTGATTCCTCTGTATTTCTATTTCCTCAGATAATGTTTATGACCTTCTGATGTCCCTGGTGATCCCGATCCTCCTTAGCGATATGTCCCCTGTCGATAACCGGTGTTTACAGCTCATAAATTTGTTTCTGCCTGGATTGAGGTTTGAATCCATAGCTTTTCACTCATTCATGGTTGAAAAGAGAAGTTGGAATAACTATCAAGGAGAGAAAACAAACAGAAAGAAAACAGAAGATGGAACTGTACTTGGGATCTGCCACCGATGTCCGAGCGAAATTTGATGCCAACCTCCAGATGGGCCTGGTCGGCTCGATAGGGCCATGCATGACCGGGTCGATTTATAGACATAGCCAGATCTTTTGGCTTTGGTGTTCATAGAATATGCTATTCAAAAATACTACAGATGTAGCTGCTGCTTCTTACTCTTCTGATTGTCCGCCATTAAAAACGACATGAGTTTGTCCCGACAGAGAGTCAGAAAGGACAATGATCCATGAAACCCAAAAAAAAAAAAAGAGAAAAAATTCCTTGCAACTTGACAAGAGGGGAGGGAAAAAAACAGAGGACGTCGGACCAGACGATAAAGAACGCCAGGCTGGAAATAGGACCAACCAACTGCGCGACAGTTAAAAGGAAAATGTCCCATGTCTATTCAAATAATTAATAACAGAGGACTATTTGATTGTTTCAAAAAATCGTACAAATTTTCAAAAAGATCAATTTGATAAATAGAAATCACCATATCTATTCAAATAATTAATAATTCAGCAAAAATATATTCAAATAATTAATAACTATTTATTTACATTTTATAATTTAATTTGTATTTCAACTTCCCACTTATGTCAGCAAAGAATTACTCAGGTTCTAAGATAATATTCAATGTGTAATGATATAAATTTATCTTAAATCTTAACATTTTTATAATTTTTACAATTTTTAATTAATAATTTACATGTACCAAATAATAATATAAGCTACAAATTTATTATATATTTCCCGTTTAACATTTACTTGATTTTTGGTATCTTTTCTTTCCCACTGTGGACTGTCGGATGAACAGATGACCAAGGCCAAAATTATAGACTTGAAAAACGGGGAAGTAGAATGACACCACTGGGCGACTGATTTCCGACGTAGGCACCGAGTGACGGCCCAATCTGATTTTGCCAACTCGGTAAAGTGGTCCCCGAATGTCGAGCAAAGAAATTGCCACGTAAGCCTCATGCTGACGTGCCACGCAATGAATGGTCTGTCACGTACCTCCATACCAAGAGGCCTGTCAATGTCAATCTTTCAATAATAAATTAATTTCTGCATTCTATATAGAACTCCCAGAGAGGCGCCTCTCTCTCTCTCTCTCTCTCTCTCTCTCGCGCGCTCACTGTCTCTGCAAATGCTATATGACGTCTCCGTGGCTGTGATTTCAATGGCGGGTTCTCGCAATCTGCTAATGCTAAGCTGAGCTGGCTCTTTGGGTGTAAGTTTCAGGGTTTCTGAGTCTTTGCTTTGGATTCAGAACCCTAATTTTGGTGGCTCACTCTCTCAATCCGCAGCTGTGTTATCTCTGAGTTTCTGTGCCCGTGCCCGGAGGAGTACTGATCTCTGCCGATTGAGCAATCAGGTTTTGATCTTACACCTGGCGATCCAGCACGATTCCAGCTTATCTTGTCTGCCCGAATCTGTGTTGTCGTTATCTGATCTAAATTAGGTTTTCAAGTTATGATCACCAACATGTCTTTCCCTTTTTTTTTTTTTCTAATTTTTATATAGGAAGATCCGGTGAGTTTTTTTAAAGGGACTCTTTGTCCTTAATATGTCGTGGATCTGCAAATGTTGAAGAATATATGAAATATGTTCTGAATATTGAGCTGAATAGTAGCCACTGCTTAGCATCTTTTCCTTATGATCTGCACCCAGTCACACGCGGTGTCCGGAGCTGTTTTTCAAGTAAGTAAAAGAATACTTAAAAAGATAGAATTTTTTTGGAATTCCCCGGCAAAATGTTGAGATTCGTGGAGTTTTCAGGTTTTGGATTCATCCTTGAGGCAGTGTGGCTTTTCACTCATCGTAATTCATCTCTTTCCCCTCTTTGTAGTCATCCGCTGCCATTATGAGATTTGAGTGTGATTTTTCTTCCCCTTTTTGCCAAACCTAAGACAATGAAGCAGGAAATATGTCTTTCATTTGTTCATTGTTGTAGGAGTTCATAACTTACAGTAATTGAACCAAAATTTGGTGGTTTTGACCCCTCAAATCTCTCTTATTCTTTTCTCTGTCCATGCATGGTGCAATAAGGATGCTTTTCCTGCTGAACAGAGTTCTATATGTGACAATATGTTGGCTATGCTCATGACGAATTTACCGTATGTGTTCCTAGGCTGAGACAATGATCCCTCTGACAAAGCAGTACCGTTGCATACACTCGAAGAGTTGTCAGTGCACCAAGGGTCATCTAAACGAGGATGTGATTTACCTGGTGTTTCAGCAGTTGAACTGGAACCCTAATGCAATTGCCAGTTTGTCCTGCACGTGCAAGTGGTTCGATGATCTAGCTAAGCGTGTCCTGTGGAAGGAGTTTTGCAAAACCAGAGCTCCTAAAATGATGCAGGATCTGCAGTCGAGTGGGAGTCACAGCATTGATGGTAACTGGAGGGCACTGGGGAAGCTTCTGATATACTGTCCTGGGTGTACCACGGGTGGCTTGTTTAACAGCATCCAAGTACCTGGTCACTTTGTTTACAGGACCCTGTTCTCTCGGACATCAGGGAAGAGCTTCCTTTTGCCACAGTGCAGAACAGATGTTTTGTATGTCTCTGATCCTTGCGAACATCTAGATCAAGGAGACGAGGGAGACCTGGGATTTTTCAGGGGAATCTTCAAGTCTTTCTCAATGTCAAAAGTCAAGAAGATGCTAATTAGAAGGGGAGCCAAGTTCCATCCTACCGAAATGTGCCCCTATTGTAAGGCGAAGCTGTGGAACATGTCAGAGGCTGGGATGATACCTCAGAGTGCCAGCTGCAGGCTTGGTGCTTATGAAGACTGTGTCGAATATTATGTTTGCCTTAATGGACATCTGCTTGGGATGTGCACACTTTTGCCGTTGTCTGATTCAGAGGAGGCATCCGAATTCGAGCAACTTGGATCCAAGTGTCACCCTAAAGGTGGAGACCCTAAAGTTGTCTAACTTTGTCTGGGAACTAGTTTTGAAGTTAGGTTCTAATAAATTTCGCAGGCCCTATGGTTTTTTGTATGAGACTGCTCCAGTCCTCGTATATTCGTCTCTTTCTTGTAAAGTTCAAACATCTTGAGATGTTTCCTGGGGCAGGCTCTTGTTCTTGAGACAGACCAGGAGATGTTTTCTGGGTCATCTCTCAGAATGGATCCTCGTTAGAGATGATTTAGATATTGCACGGGCCATATCTTGTGTCACTCTATAAGGAATTGAAAATGAGCCGGTGTAGGATTGCCAGACTGTGTACGGAGTTGTTCTTGGGTTCGTTCTCTTGAGATGTTCTTGGCTTCGTGCTCTTGAGACTCACACTATGGCAAGTATTGGCACCTGAGGAGGCATTTGCTAACCATTTATTTGCTGTCAATCAACCTGCGAATTCCATTGTTGTCATGGATCTGTAATACATTGTTACTATATGTACTGCACTACATGTGAATCTTGAGTGGGGAGATGCATGTATTGGATTTGAACACTTTCAACCTGTTGTTCACAAATATTTTTATACATATAGACCATCGTGCATGCCATACTTGTGGGGGAGATTTTGATCCAAGGAGCTCCTCCCATGGCATTTGACCGGAACAAATCTCAGAAATTGGCTTACCCAAGAGAAGGAATAGTGGACTTGTGGATATCTAGAGGCATCATGTAGTTGATTGATAGCGCGTCTGTGAGAACTCAGTCTTCTCCGCTGTGTCCAGTTAAAAACTGGAGGAGTGATGTTGGCGCAGGCAAAAAGATGGGGAACTTCTTAATCAATAGAAAAAAGACCCGAGAAAAGTTGAATTTTCCATATTTCAGCTAGAAATATTGCACATCCACTCCCAGTCTTCCGTCATACAAAAAAAGATCAAAGAAGTCCATTTCATCAGCCATCAAACCAATGGATATCCTTTCTCTCTGATAAATCACAATGTGCTATTATATCGGTCTTTGTGGAAGTATCTAAATATTTGCAACGAGGTTGTCAGCTTCTATAGGATGATACTCTTTCAAAGTTTCCAACTTACCGGCTCATCCTATATCAGACTGTGTGCTGGCATCTTTCTTAAACCCATTTGATCCATCACATCCCTCACATTCTCGGCATCTTTCCACCTTCCTGATGCAGAATAAATCTTAGCCAGCAATACGTAGTTTCCCGTGTTCTCGGGCTCAAGCTCAAATAGCTTCTTTGCTGCTATTTCCCCCAAATCAACATTCTCATGTATCACACACGCACCAAGCAATGCACCCCAAACAGCATGATTGGGCTCATAAGGCATCTCTGTAATCAAATCATAAGCTTCTTTGAGTCGACCAGCTCGACCGAGAAGATCAACAATGCATGTGTAATGATCTTGCTGAAGTCTTCTTTGACAATGAAGCATGAACCGGAACAGGCTCAAACCCTCATTGACTAAACCTGAATGACCACAGGCATGAAGAACGGAAGTGAAAGTTACTTCATTTGGTTCAACTCCCGATTCAACCATCTCATTGAAGAGCGACACAGCTATCTCTCCGTGTCCATGTTTTCCATAACCCGCAATTATTACACTCCATATTATGATATCCTTTTTCCGGCTGGGAATTTCATTAAAGAGCTTGAGAGCAGACTCAAGACTGCCACTCTTTGAGTAAATATCAACCAGGCATGTCGTGACTTCGACATCTGAAACCAGGCCAGTTCTTGCAACGTAAGAGTGTATACTGGTTGCTTGCTGCAAATCTGCTAGGATTGCATATGCAGGAAGGAGACTATTCAAGGTTGCAGAGCCCTTTTCAACTTCTTGCACTAGCATTTCTTTGAAAGTCTTGATAGCTTCTTCTGCAAGACCATTGTGGACAAGACCGGAGATTATTGAATTCCATGGTGCCGCTCTGTTCTTCAATACTTTTTGAAAAATGCGAAAACTCAGATCCACACACTTACATTTTGCATACATGTCGATAAGTGCCGTCTCTATCAATACATCACGTGCAAGATTTTGCTTCACTGACCAGCCATGTAAACACCTCCCATGCCTGAGAACGGACATGCTCGAACAGGCTGAAAGAAGGCAAGCAATTGTTATGGAGTTTGGTTTCACTTCATCACGATGCATCAGCCGACACACATCTAAGGCACTGCCAGCATCACCACTCAAAACATACCCGTTAATCACAGTACTCCAGGTCACAACATCTCTCGCAGCCATCCTCTTAAAGAACAACCATGCTTCATTCATTTTGCAACACCTTGCATACATATCAAGTAATGCATTACTCACCACAATGTTCTTCTGAAGACCCTTTTCTTCTACTAAACTATGAACAAATCTTCCCAGTTCCAACTCCTTCAAGTAACCGCAGGCTGGCAGCACAGAAACTGCAGTGGCACCATCAGGTTCAAAACCTGCGGCGACCATTTGCTTGAAAGCCCTCACTGACAGATCAGCACAGGCATTCTTGAAATACCCGTTGATCAAGGTATTCCAAGAGACAACGGTTGGTTCCAACATTTCATTGAACACCTTTTCCGCTGCATCCGGTTCCCTGCAATTCATGTACATGGCCAGCAGAGAGTTCTGAATATATGTATTTGAATCAAGCCCGACAGTGAGTAACTTCCCGTGGAAAATGGTCCCCGTCTCGAGAAAAGACAACTCATTGCAAGCTTTGAACGCAAGCGTGTACATAAATTTATCTGGGCGGCACTCCTCGGAAGTGAGCAACCCAACAAACAAGTCGAGCGCTTTTCGGGAAAGCCCCTGCAGCTGGTACGCCCTGATAAGTGCATTGTACAGAAAGGAGCTCCTGTGAGGCAAATCATCGAACAGTTTGCGCGCGAGGTCTGCCTGGCCACAGAGGGCGTAAGCTGCGGTGAGACGTGATCGGAGATGGGCAGAGCCCGGGCAGTAGAAACCTCCGGAAGTGATGGCGCAGGCGTGGACACGCTCAGTCTCCCCGAGGGACCGGGTAGCCAAGCAGTGACGAAGAAGGGACTCGAACCGTGATACAGAACTTAGGGTACGTTTTGCTTTGGCCAGCGCCACCGGAGACTGAACCATTCATGAACTCACGGTTGCCCCTGCGCCTCCACCGCCAAGGTCAAATTCTTGGAATTAGCTCTGACCCCGTGAAGCAAGTAGAACTGTCAAAGGGAAGTAGCGGGAGAAAAGAGTTTCACGTATTCAACTTCCAATTATTTGAACCAAATTTTCATATTTTTCTGAAATTAAAAATCGCAATTCTGTATCATAATTTTTATTAAGTCAGAATGTTTTATATTTTTATCCACCTTGTTTAAGCCTAAATTACGAAGAAAGAAATCGAGTCATGCGAAAAAAGTATTTGATGTGATGGCATCATACTGAATTATTATAAAGAAATTTTAAATTCCGATTTTTATTAATAAAATTTCTGACACCTCTTTACTTCCGTTCTTTCTATACCCTTTTACATTTGTGTTTTCTTTGAGCTCCTCTGCATAAAATGATGTAAAGTTTTACCGAGCCAAAATCCCATGTAACTGCAATGGGAAAATAGATACATGCATTCATGTGAAAGTAGGCGGGAGAAACATCATCAAGAACGAAAGTCTGCTATTGGATTCTTTTGTCAAATGGACACTTTAACAACCACAAAATCTTGCCACGACCTGGAAAAATATTTCGGGCTTAATCCATATATCAGTGCAATGTGTGGGGCGGACTGGACAGCATTTGTAAGGAAAGCCGGCACGAGGTCGGCTGTGCCGCAGTGCATAGATTCCAGCTTTCTGGAATTCCCCTTGAATCTATTAACAAGTGCAAGGTTTCCTTTCATCTCAAGAGATAGGAAATGAATCAATTCATGCTCATAAGAAAGGACAGGGCAAAGTAGAGTTTCAAGGTTAATCCTCTGGAGACTGAAGCACATCCACGAGACCAGTCTTACCCACACAAACAATCGAAAGCTACAAAAATAGTCAGAAAACGTGACATTGATGAAACAATCACATTGCTCGAGTCTAAACGGGCCTGTCCATATGAATATCAATCAATCTAGAAATACATTTGAGTGACTAGCAGGCCAGAGTGTTCTACTGCTCCGAGCCAAGAGAAGCAAAGCCTGATCTTTCATTCTCTTATTTTGGTCTTCAAGTTCCAATCTTCAGAGCCCCCTTTCTCTTCTTCCCCAGGTCTTCTCTGGGCTCCATCCTCTCCGGCACTGGAGAGGAAAAGTCGAATTTGGACTCTTCCCTCGCCTGGCCGGCCCTCGAATCTCCCCCATCACTGCTCATCCGTGACGATGCTGTATTGTCCATATCAGCTTCCTCATAATCCTTGACAATCACATAAGAGCCCTTCAGCTTTCCATCATCAGCAGAAACCTTACCAAGATCATCACTGGACTCTGTGCCATCATCTTCGCTCAAACTTTGTTCCTGGTCACTGCTGATAACTCGATAAACATTCCCATTATCTGCAAAAGTCACAGTCTTCTTCACCCTCGGAGCTCTAATACCTGTAGCTGGACCAATCCTGTGAACCAACTTTCTGCCATTTTCTTCGCCATCATCGCTGAAGTTTTGAAAGCCTTCGAGCTCCACATCTTCTTCTTCGGTCCCTAAAACCCGAGATAACCCCCTGATCTTTTCAACCCTGTCCTTCAGTTTGTCAACAAGTTCTTTCTGCTCTCTTAAGATCTTAGATTTATTGCTCCGATTTGCAACAACCTTCACACTCTTCCGTGAATTTACTACCAAAAGTTCATGTCTTTTTACTGCAAGGCGATCAAGGTACTCCAAGAGAGCATCCAAATCTCTGCTGATTGACCTTTTCGCATCTCTAATCATAGGATCGTGATTCTGCAATTCAACCCAGATGGGAACAGCATTGACTAAGTATCATAAACGCTGGCTGACGAGAGTACGAGATCCGCCAAAATCAATACGAAAATGGAGCAAACATGCGACTTTAAGGGGACTGGTTTCAATGGCAGAAACGAGACTCTGAAAAAAGAGCCATCTACCACCCAAAATCCCCGTCTTCACAAAAATCAAATCTGCTGAAAAAAACTGGGGGAGAAATAATGCACAAAGAAGGGACTTTGACCTGAATGGCGTCGAGTTGAAGTAGAAAGTCCATGGCCTTCTCAGAGACGGCTACAAGGTTGAGACGGGCACTGTTTATGTTGGACACCGAAGATTTGAGGGTAAGGAAACTCGATTTGATGGCGGCGAGGTCCTTCAGGTGCCTTAGGGTTCTCGATCTGCGAGCTAGGAAGGACCTGAAATGGGTCTGAATAACCCGAGCAGCCGCGTCCCGCAGAGGGGAGCAGGAGGAGGAGACAGAAAGGGAGTGGAGGGAGGACTCGAGGGCCTCGATGCGGTACAGTAGGGAGGAGAGGAGGGAGGAGTGCTGGTGGTGGTGACTGTTCAGCTGCCGGTGGCGATGGTGAGGGCTACGATCTGGCTGTGGAGGAGGAGATTCGAGTAGGCGCGCGATGAGGCAGTCAAGAAGCGGGTCCAATGGTGGTGGGGGTGGCTGGTGTGTTGGGTCGCAGCAGCTTGTGGGGTTATGATCAGCGAAGCAGCAGCAGGGGGAGCTGGGAGGCTGCGACAGAGGGGGGTGGTGGCAGTGGTGTTGATGTTGGCGGTGATGGTAACTGGCCATGTAGATCTCGAGGCGGGGGAGATTTCGACGATACTCTTCGAGGGAAGGAGGAAGGGAAGAAAGTGGGAAAGATGTCTCTATCCAAGAATGTGATGATGTCGATTTCCTTTACTCCCTGGTTGGTTTGGGAGAAACTCTCGGCGGAACGGAGCCGTCACGTGGCGCTGAGCGCTGATTCGCCACGCGTTATCGCACATCATCGGCGCTAAAATATGTCAGTGCTTCACTGGGCGGAGGCATCACACAGGCGCCGTCACGTGGCGGTGCCGCTCCACACAAGACTCCACCTAGTTTGGACTCAAGTGGGTGGAGATGGAATTTGACTCCTCCGGATAAATCCCTTAGTAACGGAAAATCTTAAGTTATCTTACTTTACAGAGATGTGGCGAGTGAGGAATGGTCAATTAATTGATATAACTGATGGTAATTATGAAAATCCTCGGGATGGTTAATATAAATTTATATATTTATTATAATTTAACTGGTGTTTTCTCACGTTACATTACGAGGTAGATGACCTAATAATTTCTCTGATGAATGCCCACAAAGAAAAGAGAGAATGAAAAAGAAAAAAGAGAGACTGCTTTGGGAGGAAGGGGCTCTATGACTAAATTTTCAAGATTTTTTCCCTTGTCATCTCATTTCGGGCATGCCCATGAAGCTGCTTTAGAAATTAGAGAACAGTACCAAAACGCCAAAGGCCACCTGAAGGGATTTCTGTGAATCAACCAGGACCACCTACATGCTTTGGATTAGGCAGAAGCTACATAGCATCTGTTCACTAGTTTTCGTAAGAACCAAACCCCCACATGCCCATGGAATGCTATAGGTTTCGTTGGTGTTAACGACTGATCTGACTGGAGATATATTTGCTGCTCGGGTTCGGCTATTGCCGTGGCAAGAGGTTGAATGGGATCGTGATTTTGCAGCCGCACTATCAATCAGGACGGTCTGATTCTTGTTTTGCTGTGTTGTGTTGGTTTTCTTGTTGGCATTTAGGCCTAACACCAGGCCCAGGTCATGTTCTTTTACCATCCACTAGTTAACTCTTAGCCAAAAAATATCCATTCGATTGCAGGCATTCGATGGAACATATCATCGAAACCTTAACAAAAACAATAATAAATGGATATGCTGCTGGTTGGTTGAGGAATACAGGAGTTGATAGAATCAAAACTGCAACTGTATGGGTTGCATCATCATGTACACGATTGAAGGGGGAGAAGAATTTTGGACATTATTTGAAGTACTAATGAACAAAGAATGTTGCGGTGATGATGTCTCTTCTCCTTACACGTTCATACACCTAACATATTGCTTCACTCATGGTACAGATAGGTGCTAATATCATTCCATGACAAGCCACACTTGATCTTCTTGTTTTGAGGCATGTGAAACTTTGGTTCTCTGGGTATGGTCGGATGCTTGGATGACCTGGATCAAACAAATCCCACATAGGAGAAAGGCACAGTAAGGGGAAAAGGTACCATGAGTTTACTCCAACGAGAATAAACTACTTCAAATTTTCAAAAATGGCCAATGTGTTTTCTCGGAAAGATCTTAAGTTCAATCCATACATAACAATCTATTTTTAGCAAAAGGTAATAAAGGAATGCCCTGATTTTAACCTTCTCGGTATGAAAGGCCTGTCGAAATACGGCATTGGCTGTGCCTTTGGAATCAATTCCTTTCTCAGCCTCCTTATTTCTTCCTCTTCTTCCAGCTGAACAAGTAAAGAGGAACCCATTTTAAATTGCTAAAAACTCGGAACTCAGCATCCAGAATATCAATTTGAATCGAGGTACTTCTCTCATTTGATATACCTTTTGCTGCCTCTCTCTTTCCATCTTGTATTGCTCTATGAGACTCATCTTCTCTGCAACCTATCAGGATACAGAAGAGCACAGATAAATAGATTATTTCACATTTCCAACTCAGGCTAATTTTTACCGTTAACTGTTTCATTATAACTTTTCCTTCTTCAAAATAGTTGAAAGTATCCCGACGAAAAACAAGGTTCAAAGTATCTTCCCATTATAGAAAGCTAAAGCGGAGGTTGGATCAGACTCAAACAGAAGCATATGTATGCACACAAAATCACCTGCTGATCAAATTCGGCACGCTCAATTGCCCTCAAATCACTGTGTAGCTTTAAGTCAAGACGCCTTGTGTTCTCCTTCACTTGAGGTTTGATCAGACACTGAGATAATCCACAACACAAGAGTCATGAACATGGAACCATCACTGCCTTAAGAAGTTGCACACCAGCACGATTCTTACCGCTGGGAACAATATCCAATTTCAAGTCTCTAACTCTACTAGATGTCATGTTCACCAGAAGGACTGAAGTAAATCAAGCCTCACCTCAGGTTCATCAGTGGTCCACGGAAGGCCTTGTGCAATTGGAATTCTCAGCCTTTCCTGCTCCTCCATCATCTCTTGCATCTTCTTCATGAACTCCTCCTCCTTCGTTCTTCCCCTTTGCTATACATTGAACAAACTCAGTAAAGACGATAGTCTCTAGTACTTTTTTTCCATTGTTGGATAATCTTTGTGCAAAAAGCTCCGACAGCAACTTACCTCAGTTCTGAGCTTAAAAGGCCTCTGGCAAGTCACCTTGAGCTGCTTCTTCTTCCATCTGCTCCCACCCAGTGTTGTCCCACATGATTCTGTGCTCTGAAACAGAAATACAAATGAACTGTGTCAGTAGATTTTAGAAAACACAAAAACCATTACCTCTTCTTCAGCATCATATAAAATTGACAAACAGTAACCAGAGGAAGAAGCTCCTTACATTTCTTCGGCTCTTCCGACCTCCAGTGGAAGTCCTGCTTGAGAAACTGTTAAAGAATCAAACCCACATTGATGAATCAAAAGCTTCATATGAAAATGTTGCTCTCATAAAATCAATCAAGGAAAGCAACTCACCTGCCCTGACTGCTATCCCAGGAAGATGAAAGGGAAGCTCTCGAATCGAGGCCGAGATTTTCAGCGGTCAACGTCAATTCTGAAAGAGAGAAGGATGAAGCAGACAGCTCAGTTTCAGGAGCCTTAGGAGGTTGCAGTCCCGGTAATGCCCAGTTCGCCGGCTTCTTCTTATTGGTTGCCCTCTCGTCTCCTTCCGCCTCCTTCCCATCCTTCATGTCCGCTGTCTCCTTAGGGATCGATAAGAGCTTCTCAAAAGCCTTGACCAAATGCATCACCCTCCCTGCCCCGGATTCTGGCACACTTTTCCTGGCCTCCTCCATCAACCTGTCCCTTCTTCTCTTAAATGTGGAACAACCGACCTGACCAATCTCCCCCAATTCACTGTACTCGGGATCACTTAACTCATTCAACTTATTTTCCCCAACTTCCCCCTGAAACACATTTCCGGCTTCAAGATCGTGCATCATCAGACCCTTCTCGATCTCCTCATTCTCTTCCTTTGACTCACACGTATCTTCACCTCCATCACCCCGATTCTTGAAAAACTCCTCCTGAGATGCCCTCAGATTCTCGTAAGCCACACAAAGGCACTTCTTCGAGTTTCCGCCACATACCTTACACTTACAAGTGATCTTCGCGTCCCCACACTGTTCTACTTTCTTCCCATTCTTCTTCGCAACAATGAACTTCCTCTCGCGGATTCGGTTCCTCGGAGACGCGTATGCAGCGGGATTCGGGTTCTTGGATGCCGATTTCTGGGACTTTGCGGACTTGATCACTGGCGAATTGACCTTTCTCAAATTAGGACTCGAACTGTACAGGTTAGGGTTCGAGTTCTCCGACTGGTTCTTGAGCGGAGGGGCCTGTGAGTCTTTCAGCACGGTCGCCGGAGACGCGTTCGTTCCGATTGGATCCATGTTACAGTCGCCGGGGACCGGTGAGAGCTCCGATAGGCGTCTCCACAGAGACAAGAGAGTGATCCGAGGGAGTTTGGAGAGAGAATTTAGAGAGAGAGAGAGAGAGGGTGTGTGCGCGTCTTTTGATGTCTATGGGGTTGCAACCGATCAATACGACTCGAGGGGCATAATAGTTGGAGGGGAGGGGAGCGAGAGGGGGCGGAAGAGAAGGGAACGTTGAGCTCTGGACGCTCTTTGTAACGGCTAGTTCACGGGCTGGATCCGCTCTCTGCCGTTGGATCGCTGATTTGAATGTGTATATAGTCTTGCACCGTTGATTAGGATATGATTAGGTTATGATTAACGAATTTGGCATCCGTTGGCCCTCTGGGAAATCACTTGCCAAACCTGGCAATGACATTCTCGTGCTTATTTTCATTTTGCTGAATCTTTTTAACCCAGTGCTTATATTTATGATTACAACTTACAGTTATCTAAATAAATATATGAATCCTGGTCATCGGATTATATTTCTGGGAGTCATGGGAAAGAGAAATCTACGTTCCATCCGCTGTCATTTTCCAAGTCCACGGACCTCCTTAATATAAGAAGAATGGCATTAATGGAGAGCAATAAGACCAGATACAACAACCCACTTGCCAACCAACCTTAAAAAATTACCACCTTAATTATGCGGACTCATACAATGGAAGATCAATTAAAACTAAGAAGCAATAAACAGTGTGTTCCTAGAAACACCTCAATAGCTGGAGCAAAATTTGATCATCTACCACTGAATGCCATAAAAAAAAAATCTACCACTGAATGCCATAAAAAAAAAAGCCAAATCTTTGGAGCAAATATTCTCTGATTATAAAGCAACTGCAATGCGCCCTGCAACTTGATCAAGATCGCGTTGCCCACTTGACGCGACTCGTCTTCCCCTGTGAAACATTGTTTCAAGATGAGGCACAAAGCAGTATGAGAAGAGAAACACCCCAAAATTGTATCTTTATGGGGAAATTTAAAAAAAAAAAAAAACACTCCAACCATCAACTGGAAAGACAGAACATATAAATGTGTTGAAGTATATACAGAGACGAAGGTGATTGAATTTTCTAATTTGTACACTAGGCAGTTTACTACCGGTAAGTTAGCAGCACTACACATGCTCGTCCAGATCCGGAAGTAGCCGCGCACTCAGTGCTCTGTAAATCTACCAAATGGAACAGGAAAGAAAGAAGAGTGTGTATTAGATTTCACTCACCCCCTTGGGTCGATATTGATGATATTCACACTCTGCAATTGTTGAAGGATGTGACGAGCAATGGATCATCCACTGCTCTTGCTGAAATGGGGCGGGCGACTTCTATTCCTCTTGCTGCCCCCATAGATTCTACGGAAAGCACCCGCACCAAGTCGTCCCCTCAAGTAGATTTTCCTGGACATTGAGGCTGCGACAAGATGAATTTAAAATAATTAAGAGAGAGAGAGAGAATCAAAATGGGTATCTCTTCCCTTTCAAGTAACAATAAGTCAAACTACACATTCTTGCTAAAAAGATTGAACATGCCAGCCCTGATGTAGTACCAGTCAGGATCATAAGGAGCAAGCTCCTTAAATGTTACCGGTTTTCACTATATCAGTCCAGGGAGGGGGTTCCATCTGCTCTTTCACAAGACAACAAATCATCGGAAACAGTTCCATCTATAAGCAAGCAAAAAAATGCACAAATCAAGCTACAGTCATAAAGTGGCCTGCATTAAGCATTACTCGTGCCATTAGGCTTGAAGTTCGTAGGAAGCAAATCAGTTCTTGAGAACAAATTCGAGCTACTTCAATAGGATAATGTTTCCCAAGGGGCATTATTTATATGTTAACGATTTATCCCAAATGCAGCAATCAGCAACCTGAGAGGCATCTCTGGACACAGAGCACTTTCTGAAACATTACCATCGCCAACCGTATCGGTGAGACATGCGATCATAACCGGATACGCTTTAACCAATATAACCACGGCCTATTGCCCGCTCTACCATCTTAAATAGCTGATCTGATCAATTGACACGATGCCAGTAGCAATTACAGGAATTCAAGTATCCGCTATCATAAGAACAACAGTTCGAATAACGAAGCAAGCTGCCGTTCAAATCACGACGGCAGATAAATCAAAACGTCGAATGATGAACGAAAGGCAACAAAGATCCGGCTCGCTGCCGGAACCCCTAGCACAAATGTCTGAGAAAGATAACCTTGCCGGACTGCTTGAGGTGAGCCGCGTAAGCCTTCACGAACACGTGAGGCGAGACATCATTCACAGTCCTAGCAGTTGCCATTGTCGAATCGCCACCAAAGAGCAAGGCTGCCCCTCTCGTTCACTTTGATCCATTAGCCGAGTGTACAGCTGCAACGGCCCTCTCTCGCTCTCTCACACTTCTGATACTGGACGCTTCGCTTGTATAGTCGGGCGTCGCGTCCATCAAGACTTCAAAGTATTTGGTGGGCTAGTGGGCCTGTTTGGGGTGGTTCGTGCCTCGACATTTGGCCCATTTTCATATCGGGCTGGGCCTACAAGTTTTTCTCCATAATGAAACTACTCCCAAGAGGGGAAAAAAAGAAAAATCCTATATTGAACCTTTAAAAAAAACGGTTTTTGTCCCCTCACAATCACAAGTTTATTCTCATCAAGCCTACGAGCACTTCATGAGTTCGTAGATTAAGGTAAATTCGTGTACAACCATACATGCGAACGCGAACGGTCTCATCACATGTTAAAGTGTAAAGAGGAATTGAACCTTAATTTCTTGAACTATGTATCCACAAAGCTTACAAACTTCTATTCACTCAAAAATTAGAAAAAAAAAAAAAGATCCGACCTGTGACAATTTGAGGTCGCATTATGTTGCTACACGGACAGGACAATAGGGGACGATGTGGGTGGGACATTCCTCGACCCAAAAAGGAGTCGGAAGCACATGTGGATTTAATCGGAGGGAGTCCCTCTGCCGACCGGAAAACAAACGGAATAAAGTGAATACTTCCACGTGATCGTATTGCCATATAACGCAAAACATGCACATGCATGACATGACATGACGCCCTTATAAACCCAGAACTTTTTTTTTCCCACTACAAAATAGCATCAAAATTTATAAAAGAAAAAATGATTAGATAACCCTAGAGATTAGTTTAAATAGACAGAATTTCAGCATAGGTTAGAGATTCGATTCTCCACTGAGCGCGTAATCCTTGATGAGACTATCTATGTGAACTTACACGTATTCATGTATGTATGTATGCATGTATGTGTCTGTGTATGTACATCATATATCTTCTATGGTTTGGGTCCAAGTGTCTTCAACAACTTTCCCTTGCTATTGTTATTACTATACATCTCTTGTCGCTTTCTGCCCTAGTTTTTATGTTTGCCTGTCCGTTTCGTGCTTTGTCAGGCGAAATTAAAGTGACCATTAGCAGATTAACGGGTTTAATACTGTGAGAGGCTACCTTCAGCTTTTGAGGATGGTCCGAGTTCGATTTTTGGTATTTAACCCAAAAAAAGAAATTAAGAATTCGATTCTCGGTAATTGATGAAGCTTGTCATCCCATTTTATTCTCATATTCTTTCTATTTGTCTCTTAGATTACGAATCTCGATTGTAATCAAAATTTAAGGAGAAAAAAGAGTGATCGTTAACTATAACTGATTCCATTCCATGCACGAAGTCATGCTCAATTGTCTCTCACACGATGCTTTCCCTTAGGTACACATCAATTCATTTGCTCCCTCAGTAGTAACGAGAATTCATTCGTTATTAGACAGGTGGGTAGAGGCGCGAAATTAATGGATGTACGGTCACATTGTTAACAACATTTCTGGCTGTCGGTATACGCGATGGGGTGAAATGGGGGTAGATTACGTGACTTGAACCATTTGTTGACCGTGATGTTATTTAGTATCTTCTAATCAGTTTAGTACTTTATCTTACCAGCTGGTCTTGTGAGCGAGCAAAGTACGATGTGGGTGTCCAACCCTTTTGTCAACAGTCAATCATCGAAGTTGATTAATCAATTCCGCCCTGAAAAAGAAAGACAAATGGACAATTATAAAGAAATTAAATTCCATGCATGGATTTCGTTTTCTTGAAAAAAGATATAAGAGCGGGATGAAAACAAATGCGTACAGTAAATTCGACTAGATTTGAATTGAACTTATGATTCCTTAATCGTGGATCGAGAATAACACTATTGTGCGGAATCACCTGTCTCATTTTTGAGAATTATTGTGTGCAGTGGTAATGCAAGCCCGTGCCCCGAGTGACACGCGTCCGTCTTGCCGGATCAGGATAGCTTGGAAATCAAGGGTGACCATGCGTGCCAAATACTCCAATTTCGATTTATACATATAACTTATTAAACGTTGATTTTCAGTCATTCTCGGTTGCCACGTGATGTAAAAAAATATCAATCAAATAGTAGTGAATAGCTAAATGTATAATAATTACCGGAATGGTATTGCTGTATAACTATTATTAATCAAGCAATTCTATTTGAGAATTCATAGAAGGAAGACGGAATAAAGTGAGGAATGAAGAGAGGGAACGTGGAGAACATGCTGAACATTTATTTCATGCTGCTGCTTCTCTGTCCCTCCCCCTGGTCACATGCACCTCTCCTTCATCTTGCTGCCCTCCAAAACTCCAAAACATATAGGAAGCCAAAAATCTCAGGCTGTCCTGTCTCCGACATGCTGGGCTGGACCTCCTTCCGCTCACCTTCGTTCGGGTCGTCATAGACTTACTAACGACAAGAAACCGGCCTAATTGGACGCGGTCGTCGTGGAGCCACCTCATTCAACCATGCACGGGTCTAGCTAGCTAGGAAATCTTAGTTACTTACATGAAGAGAAGTGGCTTCTCCCTTTTGCCCCTCATGCCTCTCCTCCTTTCTCTCTGGTATTGCATTTGCCATGTGCTCTCTCTTTCGCCCCCCCTTCATTTCCACTGAGGGCTTTGCTGGCCCATATCACCTCCACATGCGCATCTTCTCCTTCCTTTTCTTTTTCCCCTATACACCACCTGACATCTATAATAAGTTCAATCAGCTCCGATTTCAGCCTTTTATTATATTTACCATAATGCCCTTCCAAGACCTAAAAAATTATCTGAAATGGCACTTCTATGCTTTTGGTGGTACAGTGGATGGGTCTTTGGGATATCCGTCTTTTCCTTTAATCACAACTTGGAGTATCCAACTGAACATTCTACACAGTACCATTCTTTTTAGCCCTTTATCTCTGGATCACATGCCCTCATTAAATCTTGCTCTGCTGTCTCGAGCACATGTCTGAAATCAACGCCATGTCTCGTAGGTATCCATCCGCGGGACATAAGTACCAGGTACATGGCTTGGCTTTTCCCTGCTTCCAAATATTCCACGTATTACAACTGATCTAGGTTGATATCCCTTTTCATTGAGATCGTAATTTGCCTTTTCTGACTGAAAACTAATCCGTATTTGCACATCGACTGACCTTAATATTAATCAATATGCGCGATTCAAGATCATCTTGTAAATATTTACAGATCAATTTTTGGGATTAATTCTAATGAGATCACATCACAGAAACGGGATCATGCATGCCTTAATGTTGCAGTGCAATCTGGTGGAAAGGTTGACCAGCTCGTGCATGCATGCATAGCATCCATCAATGCTAAGTTGTTTGAACATTTATAATTTGATCGTACGTGGGATGGAGAAGGTGAGAAATACTATTCAGCGGCATGGGTCTTGCACCCCATCCCTCCATTTGATTAATAATCTAGTTCGAGATCTATAGTCACTGGGCGAGGCATGGATCTTGTTGTCCCGAGGTTTAACGGGCTTGTACCGACTCAGCTATCCTCCCTAGCATTTCTTGACGTTCGGTGAATATCTCTGACTCGAACTATAATGTAAATGACTTGTCGATGCAAGTCTCTCCCCCCTTTCCACAACATTAGATTTTAGGATATGGAGCGGTGCAAGAAAAAAAAAACGAGAAAATGGATAAAGGAGAAGGCTGGAGTGGCATTTCGGTAATTAATCTCCAACTCCAGTGGCATCCTCTTAAGTGGCCATTTACATAAACACCCGAGTCCACCTCCCTCCCCCGCCTCACCCGATTTTCAGCTCTCTTTCTCTGAAAACGCCACCATGAGATCGTCGCCCTGGAGCTCGAATGGTTTCTCTTCTTTTTCGAAGAGAAATACAAGGTCGAGGAGGACGAGGAAGGGGGCGGCGGTGATGTTGAAATCGTCGAGAAGGAGCGGACAGGCGGGGAGGAGGACGAGGAGGAGATGTTCTATTGAGGTCGCGGGGAAGTTGAAGTCTCTCAGGAACCTAATTCCAGAAGGCCGGAGCAGCGGCGGCGGCGGCGAGGTCGGGGAACCGGCCACGGACAGGCTGTTCCAGGAAACGGCGGATTACATCCTCCGACTGAGGGCCCAGGTGGTCGTCCTCCAGAGGCTGATTCAGCTCTACGGCTCTGATTCTTCTCAGACCGACGCCGTTTCGGATTCTGTACTATAGTCTCAAATTATGGTTTTACCCCCACTTTCGTTGATCCTGTCCAATGGGACAATTCTTACCTGGACGGCTGGACTTAAGTTAAGAAAAGGGATATTCTTTACCCCAAGTCAGGTCCCATCTCGACTTTAATATGATCAGTTCCCATCAACTCTTGTAATTGTTTTTGGCGTAAGTTTTTCTTTCGTCCCCTAGCCGTCCCGAGTAATCACGACCTGTAGAATGTCCGGTGGGTTAATTTTCCAATTTGGAGGAAACAAGATCGTGAACGATCGGGTTTGAGTTGGAAAACGCTGGCCAAATCACTCTGCAGACTGAGCAGAGGGTCTTCTTGTTTGAGGCGAGGTAGGTCATAGTCGTTACATTATATAGAATAAGAAGCGTAAGAGTCATTTTCAGTGTCGAATATTGTTGTGATGTGCCATACTGTCCTGTCCTGCAACACCTTTCATCTTTTGTCATCTAACGTTATATGTCCAATGTCTCCCGCAGTTGTTCCTGTCTCCTCCTCCTTCTTTATGGGCTAACTCTGATCATCTCTCACTCTCTCTTTACATAAACAAACCATCCATTGTTGGCACCTCCGAGGAGATGCAATTCATCAACATGAAGCAATGAGTTCAGTACATACGACGTGTGTGTGGCAATAACATCTAATGATCATACATTAGCAACGGGGGCGCTCGGTCGGGAAATACTTCTTGGTTTGTTTAAAGGGCAGAAATGGATATAGGAAAATGTGGAAAGTGATTTCCAACAATGTAACAGTACATGAGTGAGAAGGACAGCAGTGCCTCTGAGAGACAGTGGGGGACATGGAGTGTTCGGTCGAGGGCGATGGATCACTCTGCAAAAGGGTGAAGCCAGCCACGCGCAAAAGCCTATATTTAAGGTCCCTTTGGCCCGATCAGACATAATTTCGATGGGAATATCCTACTCGATAATCTTAGTACTGACAGTTTTCGGTTCGGCCTGGTCTCACGTACGCACCTATAAGGTCAAATTGGGCTCAGAAATCTGGTCCAAATAAATGGGCCCGTTTATGTCCACAGTCAAGCCTCCAGTAACTAAAACCTTGCTAGTTTCCTCCCTCCCTTGGTTCCGAGGTTTCGTGCAATTCCTTCCTGCTCATGTTGTTTGCTCATGCACGATGATTTTGGTCCCGTCGATGAGATCACTGAAATCCTTCTGACACTCTCCACATTCTCGGGGACACTGTCCCCAATGCTGTCCCTAAGATCTCAGGCTCTCGGTCGTGGAACTCCCGCTGTCCAGTCCAGCAGTAGATCCACATCCACCTTGATTAGCTTTGATTTCACCACGTTTGTCTCGGTTCAACCCTCAGTCCCCGTCTTCTTCACTCATCACATATGATGCAGTTCTCGCTAAGGAATTGCTCGTTGTTGCATTGCTTCTCAGCTGCAGAGTTCCATCCGGCAATGGCTAAGGAAACAGCAAACATGAGACAGTAAATTCTGTTGCTCGCTGGGTCTAATCAACGACCTGAGAACCTATCTCGAAGTTGAAATATTTCCAGGTCAAACTTGTCCGAAAAGTTGGAACATCTCAGAAATGTGACACTACAATGCAAAACTCGAGAAAGGACGACAAAAGAGACCAGAATCATATACATGGGTGCTGCGGCAAAACAAATCTTCTGGTTCTGACCAAAGAGAATAGCGCTAGAAGGAGGGCTTGAACCTCCGACCTTGTGGTTAACAGCCACACGCTCTAACCAACTGAGCTATTCCAGCTTGTTGTTTCATAATAAAGTTTAAAATATTATAATATGAGCTAACATAGCTCACGTCCATAATTCATTATCAGCGAAAAGAATCCTCCATCTTCTGGACACCGCATTTTCGACTCCGCTCGCGAACAAATCGTGTGAATCGATCTCTTTCTGGAGAAGGATATAGCATGACGGAGGACGGTGGCGCTAGGGTTTCTTCCGATGAATCTCAGAAGAGGCAGAGGTGTCGGCTTCTTGTTTCCCTGCATCCCCAGTTCCCAGCTTTTCTTCTGTTTTCTTTTTCCGCACGATTACGTTTAAGTTTGGGTTTCTTCTGTATGCATCGATTAATGGAAACTGGTACTGGTAAAAACTGGATCTTTGATTCTAGGGCTATGGGAAATTTCGGCTTTTCCTAGCTTCAGAATACCTTCAGTTGCTTTATCAAGATATAATAGCTCGGGATTGCAAGGTGGATGGTTTTGTGGAATTCTTTCTATTCAATGAGTTATCGATCCCTTATATAGAATCAGCATTGACTGGAATAGTCAGTCATACGTCATTGCCAAGCTCAGCCATGGCATCTCAACTTGGCAAACTTGGCAAACTTTGCAGAAAGAAGAGAAAGTGGGATCAGCCTGGAGAGCAATTCATAGTGGGAGGACTAGCAGTTCCCGGAATTCTCCCGTCGGGCAACCTAGGATCTCTTCCGGGTGTTGTAGTCTCCAGTCCTGGCCCCGTCCCTTCTATGCATGTGCTGAGTTCATTGGCATCTAACTTTTCTACCATGTACCCGGCGATTCCTGTTCCTTTGATGACCCATAATGTGAATCCCATGTTGAATCAGGTAGTTTCGTCGTGAAGCCTTTTCAAAGTTCTCTGTTTTGGATTTCTCCTCTTTATATGGTATGACACGATTTGTTCACGGGGACACTGTCTATGAACCATTTCTATATGGTAAAGGTGAAAATCCAGGAAGACTTGGTAATAGCTCGGGAGATCGTCATCAATGATGCAGAGCCATCTCTTCGGTTCAGGCTTACAAAGCGCCAAACTCAGGAAGAGGTGACTTTGATGCACCATTTCATTTACTTCAATACCTGTCTTCCTTTTCCTGGATGAATATCCGGTGGAACACTAATTGCTGATCATTGACTGACAGATTCAAAAGAGCACTGGTGCAGTTGTTATAACCAGGTTTGGACTCGTTCATGTCATTCGAGGGACTTAAGTTTTGTGTTGTGTATCTTTGATACTTATATCAGTTAGTGCTTGCAGGGGCAAGTACAGGCCACCAAATGCCCCATCTGATGGTGGAAAGCCATTATATCTTCACATATCTGCTGGGGCTCATGTAAGTCTTTGTTCTGAGCAACTTTATTTTATTTCCTAGTACTAATTGGAAATTCCATTAAATCCTCCATATTTTAGGACTCACACAGGCTGGAAAAGAATGTTTGTGGAGAATAGTGAGCATTCACAAGCATGTTAAATGGCCATATCTAAATACAATCTCGTACTAGGAGAGTTCATCTAAAGATACTTCTGTAGATGCATTTGTGATGTCTAGAAAATGTCCAGGATGCCAAAAAGATAAGAAATTACAATAACTTGCTGAGAAAGAATTCCAGAGGAGTCTTCTACCTTTAAACATCTTCCGTGACTAGAATTCCATGCGCAGAACAAAAATTACTTTGCAATAGATAAACTCTGAGCTGAATGATCCAATTTGGGCAGTCCAGTGAGGAATTTGTGAAGGACAGTGCACTGAGTATATCTGGAGAGGTCCTGATCGCAGCATTTAAAATATTCCACCTGTTAGTCGGAAGAATGAACTGATACTCTCTAACATAAATAGACTTCCTATGAGGAAATGAACAAGGGGAAGGGATTGAGCTGAATGGCAGAAACGAGGCAATTAATAAAGAAAAAAATCAGTTCAAGTCTGTCTCACTGTTTGGAGCCCTAAGAGATGCTAGGGTGTTGACTGTCTATATTTCCACTCCTTATAGATTCTCAAGAAAGCTGGATACTTGAAAGGATGTACTTAACAGCATTCTGTTGCCCTTTGATTCTGCTTAATTATGTTACTCTATTTTATGAAGATGAATTAGATATAGTTTCCTTATATCGAGATCTGCTGGATGTGGAATGAAGAACTCTAACAAACAATGAGGATGGAGAAGGAAAAACTTAGATTCTACCGTCTATAAGCTTCCATGGTCTGTCTCTGTGTATATACATGTCACATGGCTTGAACCTAATGAGAGGATTTTCCAAAAATATTTGAGACCCCAGCTCGAATCCAAGAAAAAATTTTGCATATGATGAATGTAGAGTAGTATCCTACCTCGGACAGAACATAGAATTGGGAAAGGGCATTTTGCTAATGTATTAGGGTCAATTCCTTGATGTAATCAGGATGTGAATATTGGTGAATACAAGGGATTAATAATTATCGGGAAAGAAATAAAAAAAGAATTAGATAGCATTCCAATTAACCTGAACCTTCTTACAGCTGAAAGACACGGCTGAACGAATCATAGCAGTTGATCGTGCTGCTGCAATGATTGAAGAGATGCTGAAACAGGGTCCAAATTTTCATGTTCCAGGCTTCAATCTTCCAATGAGCAATGGTGTGAATGTAAGCATGAAATGAATAAGCTGGAATCTTGCAGCAACATTTTTTATTTGATAAATGGTGTTATAAACCTTTGAACTTTTGTTCAGGTCAATCAAGGGCTGAGCATGTGTGTATATTTGGGGTTTGATGCTGACCCTTCTTTGGACATTGCTGCACGTATTCGTGGGCCAAATGTGGGTGTTTATCTTGTTCATCTCTCTTGTATCTCTGTTATTTGCCAGCTAGATTGGCTGTTTAATATTTGTCAGGATTTTCTTTGCTGACATAGTCTCTATATCTTTCCTTTCACTTGTCTCTGCTGCAACGAAAATCACAATAATACTGCATAGTACCCATTCAACTCAAATCAATTTTTGCCAAACATGGCTGCATTTTTCATATCTTACCTTTATATTTTTGCAAAGCTCATAGGACAGTTGCTTGGTTATTGCTTGAAGTTTATGCTGAACATGATGAAGAGGAGATTCTAATGTCTGGAGCTCTCTCTGACATCTCCATACAATTCGGAGAGATTGTTTTTGTTGGTGGTGCCCTTTTCTAAATGCAGGATCAGTATATAAGTCACATTATGAATGAAACAGGAGCTACTGTCTCACTAAGAGGGCGTGGTGCAGGAATTTCTAAAAGCACTGATGAAGAAGGTAATGATATTCATATCTGCGGCAATTCATCTGAATGTTGTTTTAATAGTTCATATTTCACTACGATTACTTTGTGCTTGCAGACGGAGAGCAGCCACTGCACTTATTATTGTCAAGTAATAATCCAAAAAGTCTTGAAGATGCAAAACGTCTAGCAGAAAATCTTTTGGACACAATCTGCACCGAGTGTGGTGCCTCCAGGTACTCTTTCTTTATCTAATATTGGAGATAAATGTTGAAGTTTTGCAGGGTTTAGGTCCACAATTAATTTGTGCCTAAAGGCAGATGCGGCTAGATCGTGCAAAATCTCATTAGTTTTCATTCTGAGAATTATATTTCAAGCTGATTTTAACCTAAACCAATCATAGGCTGAATATATGTTGATGATTATATTCTGGTCACTTTTCATATACTAATTAGCTTAACCCTTTAGCTGGGCCACTTTAGTACAAAGAATGGAGAAGTCACCATGTAAAACAGCTGCATTTTTTCTCGCATGCCAAACAGAATGTAATCTCATGGGTTGAAATTCCTACAGTTCATTCTGTTTCTATATCATGCAATTGTTACAAACGGATCATAAAAATTGTATCTAGAAGAGTGGTCAATTGTGCCAGTGTTAATTTGGTTTCTTTAATGAAATTAGCTCTCTTGCTTATGTATCTCTGCCGGTTCCAGGGCATCTTCATCATCTAATGTCTATGGTGCTGTTCCTCCGCCACAGCAGTTGCTGCCTGTGACCCAGAGTTTCGGGCTTGAGCACGAAGAAAGTAGTAGTGTTGCTGCTGCAACCTTGCATAACAGCCCTTCTGCAGTACCAGCAGTTTCTTCAACTCCAGCTGTCCCTGTGGCCAGTAATCTTTCTTCACTGACGCATGTGATGCAAGCCAGGATACCATTAGGTAAGGGGCTTTCAGGAGATAACTATTCCGGGACTCCGCGGACAAGTGGAACAAGGTATACAGGATATGAAGGAATATATCCTCAAGCGACACCTCTTCAACAGCTCGCATTGGCTCTTAAGCAGTCACCTTCTTTTACTTCTGCCTCTTCCCCTGCTCCAACTTTACCCAGCACTGCAGCTAAATCTAGTTCTAGTTCTGCTGTTGAAAGAGAGAAAGAGAAACAGCCTCCTCAAAAGCGGAAATTTCAGGAATTACCGGTCGGCCATAATATGTCCACAAGACTGAATCAGGTAGTCTGAGTGCTTTCTTGGTTGTTTCATCTTCTGAAGTAATATAGACATTTGGCCGCTAAAGTTTGATATCCATTTATCGGCTTAAACTGAGTAAACAATTAAGTTAAAGTCCCAAAGGCTGTTTATTGCCAATATGATAGTTTGAGTTTCTAAAAGCTCTAAATGTATCAGTAAGTGGCAATTCTGGTGATTGCTGGGTAGATTATATCATGTAACCAGCAAGTAAGGTGGCCTTGCAATTTCTGGCTAGTTTTTTCTTCTGTGTGTAATCAATCTGTAGGGAAAGTATTTGCACTTAGTTGGTTTGACATGGCATTTTCTCCTAACTTGTTTTATACTGATGCTATCTAGAAACTTGATGATGATAATTTATCTGTTGCCCCATGCTCGAATCTCCAGTGTTTGGTTACTTGCAGACTTTATGAATGTACTATGACATGCCAATGGCTCTATATTTTGCTTGTCTTAGCTACTAGTTACATATGGCAGTTCATGTTCTTGAAGTTTTAGTCCGCAGGATTTTAATAGAATTATCATGTTATTTTTTGTCTGTCTTTTGATTGGTTTAATTTGTGATAACTTTCTTGCAATATCCATTTCATATATTGTTCTTTTTTTTCCTGTGCACTTTGCATATGCTTTTGTAATTTGCATAGAGGGGATAACTGCTGCTAGGCATGACACAGCGTTGCGTTCTCCATTATGTTTGCAAGGTTCCAAATAATGCTGAAACATACAATCCATAGATGAAAAATTTTTTGTTACGTTACTCCTCACTTTTTGCTTGTTCTTTTTTGAATTTGTCTTATTTCTGCCTTTTTAATCATTGGCTGCGCTGACATTTTTGCATCACATTCCAGGTAAATTTTTCTGACCTTCTTTCAAGCTAACAACCAGATACTGGGCCTCCATATAGGGACCACTGGTTTGTATATGTAACAGGGTCTTCTGTTTAGCTACTGCTCCTGTCTCGGACAGCAGGGCCAATGCCATGCTGCTTCAAGGACCACATAACTGTAGGATTATATGGTGGGATTTTCCTTAGACTTTTTGCAGCACTTGACGATGAAGCAAAATTCTTAGCAACGGATAGTTTTCCCTTTATCTTTGCAAACTCAGCTCTCTCCTTGTAGACAATTAGTTGGTGGAAAATTATAACTAAATCCAACAAATTTCTCTCACCGGTAATTCTAAGTTCCACCATGCTTAAATAGGATGTGGTGAGATGGGCTTTTATGGGATGCGGTGGGCCATGATGTTAGAGTCAATTTATTTCATTTTTTCGCGGTTCCACCATCTTCTGTTGTATGTCACAGGGATTGGATTCGGTAAAGTTAGGTGAACACAGGGCAGAACCAGATGCTCAAGATCTGGCAATGATGCCGCCTCCAAAGCCCATCGCACCATCATTACTTGGAGCATCAGTGCCTGCACCAAGAAGCATGGGTCCACCTCCTCCACCCCAAAGTTCACTCCATCAAAATTGAACCTTGAGATTCTCCACAAGAAAAGCAGTCTGAATGAAACTAGATCAGACCATGTTCCTGGTGAGAATCCTGAACCAATGCCCTTCTCTGTGTGTGCGCGTGCTCACGGTGCACGTGTATCTTCCCTGCTGAGCACCATTAGCATCGGATGGTGTTTTATTTGATTATTGGTACTTACCCTGAAAATTAAATTGCTGTTCTCCTCCAGACACCCTTGTGAAGCTGATGGAATATGGAGATGAGGATGATGACCCGGATGAAACTTCTTCTGAATCACAATATCCAAGCACATATACAACCCAGAAGCCATTTTGGGCAGTCTGAGTTAAGATTGATGGCAGCAAACAGCGATAATGCATCTTGTGGTGTGGAAGAATGGAACTGCCCACAGTTTTGTGCAGTGCTTAAGAATGAAACTGTCGATAATCTGCTAGAGCTGAAAAATCCTTCTCGATGCGTCAGCTCATCAGGCAATAAGCTTGCAACTCAAAGCATTTGAGGATGAGGGATCAAGTTCATTGAATGTCAATGTCAGTGCTAGTCGTAGTTTTAAGTTTGTATTTGGTGTCAGCTTCATGGGCAAAGAAAGCTCATTCAAAAACACTGTTCAATTGTGAGATTATGTGAAATTTTCATGTTATACATTTCAAGATAGACCAATTTTCTGTTGGTGTTGTTTTTTCCATCGTTAACTGCTTCTTATATGAAGAATAGGGGAAGAATGCTAAGAAAGTAATGCATCAGCAAGCGCTCAATTGGCATTGTTTGAAACTTTAGCATTGCAGAAAGAGAACAAAATGAACAGTTTTCCACGCAATTCACTCCACAAATTCGGAATAAATGTTTGAGCAAACCTGAGATATCTCCGATCTCAGATCCTGGTGTTCGCATTGTTTTTCAGGCTCGTTGTCATCATCATCCTTTAGGCTGTCCTCTGATGTGTTAAAAGTCCTGAAGTTACATCATTTAATCCAGCAGAACTACTATCGTTGCCACCAAATTGTCCTCTTTGGAAATCACTGGCCACTCACGGCATCCCCTCACCTGCACGATCACCACTGGAGAAGATATCACCGCCACCAGGACTCCTAGTGACACCGTGATTTCCACTACCACCGTAACTACCACCAACACTGCCGCCGCTTCCATCGTAACTGTTGGTCTCATAGCTGCCAACGCTGCTACCTCCATAACCACAGCTGCCACTGTATCTGACATCATTGCTAATGCGACCACCGCCATCCCTGAAGCCAGCATCTCCAAGTCCTCTGAGAGACTTCTCTTGAGCATAACTCACTTTTATCCTTCGCCCATGAAGATCCTGAAATAACGGGTGGAGAATGCTCTAAAAATGACCAGAAAAAAAGCCAACAGTGACGCAAGTTTATGGGTTCAGCTGATAAACGTGCAAAACCGAGATGGTATAACTTTAGAACCAGTCTACTGTCGACCCCCGTCTGGCTAGTTGAATTGTACAGGCTAGGATGGTCTGGTTCTGAAGCAATGAAGATGGAAGTCAAGTAATGCTTCTACTTTTGATCGATAAAAGCATTCAATCTTCATATATCTAAATAGGGACAATCCAAATCACATAAGCCCACAAAAGACAATCTAACTCCTAGGGCAGTGGACTCCCACATTTTGGCCCCATTGCAGCCATCATTCCCATCCGTCTAAAGTTAACAAAAGTTGCTGAATGTTCAAAATGGTGCCTTTATCTGCTAAGGTATTTCTTTGCCCCCTGTAGTGTATTCAACACTACTAGTGCATGAGTTAATCCATTTGCTTCCACCTCTGTTCCAGGGCAATGTTGATCGCCACGCCAGCTGAATGGCTTCTGCTTACTGCATGCTTTGTTGCTTTGTTATGCAATCCCCTCTGGCACACTAAAAGCTTAACAAAATAGTGTCTACTAGCTGAGCTGTTGCACTTGAAAAGAGCTCAATAACTTTCTGTCACAAAGAGAAAGAATGAAAGTGTACAATACCTTTCCATCCATTCCGTGCATGGCATTAGACGCTTCATCGCTGGACCTGAAGCTAACGAAGCCAAAACCTCTCGACCTACCAGTCTCGCGGTCTATTATTACCCTAGCTGTTAAAAGGCGTTTTTGGAGATGGGAAAAGGCAGCACAGCAGTCAATAGCCGAAACTGTACTAATAAGCATTACCTAGACCTCCTTGACGATGAAAAGTTGTGATAGGTGACGTTTGCAGAAAATCTGGAGGAAGAGACTGGACGTGACGTGTACCTTGGATAATCTCACCATAACCAGAGAAGGCTTCTCTGAGACATATATCATCGGTCGCATAAGAAAGTCCTGTAATGCAATACTGAAGAATAGTTGGCTTAGGCTTTAAAGGAAGGAGAAGAATTCGAACTATGCGAAGAAGGGGCTCTCTCACCTCCAATGAAGAGCTTCGAGGACATGGACCTTATCGCCTGATATAAGGATGGACGGGATGCAGATACATCCAAATGGGCATGCCTGCTGGTGCTGGAGGTGCTCCTGAGCAGATTCCCCACTCGATTCATGAATGCGTCAAGATTTGCACAAAAGCACCGGCATCAGCGATTTTGTTAAATGCAGTTTCATGTTGCATCTGGGCTTAATTTTTTATTGGTGGGCTGGCTCAAAAGGGAGCCCACCCACCTAACAATTAAAAACTAGGAAGAAGAAGAAATTAGGGCTTCCTTGTTTAGTTTCCTGTTCGTGCACCTCCTCTTCTTCCTTGGCTGTCTCTGCTTGGTTGCCATAGTGGTTGCTGCTCGGTCGTGGTCGGTGATCTCTGTGGTCTGCTCGGTCCTCCACCTCCCCCTCTGGTCGGTGGTCTGTCGCTGGTATGCTCGGTCCTCCTTCTCTTGCTGGCCCGTCTCTGCTCTGTTGAGCTGCCACTGGTGTGCTCGCTGGTCTGTGGTCTCCTCTTCCTCCTCCTTTTGCCGCTCCTCGGTTGTCTCTGCTCTGTTGAGCTTTCGCGGGCCTGCTCAGTGGTCTGTGGTCTGTTTGCTAGCCGGTGACATCAGGAAGATCGCAATTTCGTTTAGTTTTATAGCAGCTAGTTTGTTTGTTGATGAATTATGAGCTCCTAGATTTTGAATTGCTAGTTTATTGCGTGAGAATAGTAGGTATAATGTCCTTTATAAGATGTGCTTTGCTTCACTGGCGCCTCAAGCGATACTGGACCCTTTGCGCCTCGAGTGCGCCTTAGATCTAACTACACAGGAAACCCTTTAATCATCTCATCTCCGAGAATCAGCCCTGCTCTCTGTCTCTATCACTGTCTTTAGCTCCGGTGGTTCTTGTGCTGTGCACCGTACCCCTGTTATTTGTGTATGATTTAACGTGCACCTGTTTCCATCCATTATTTTCCCATGCTATGGTGCGGTGATATTCTAAAATGCCTGTGGAAAATTTTTTATTGCACAGCACACTACTGGAAAGATAGATTTGCATTTAGTGGAGTTTGATGGATCTATTTTGGCTATGATTGATGTTTCATCATTCATGTTGGAGTACTGGTTGACTACCCATTTACTATAATTCTTGCTATCCATGCCAACCCTTTTTCTGAAGTACTGTAAATGTGATATCTATGGCTGGCATGTTCCTCATTTACTGTTGAGTTGTTTAATCTGCTTATTGAGCTTGATGGCTGGTTTGACAGTTCAGTGATCACCTTGTCTTGATTTTTCTTACTCAAACATGATGATGATTCAACTTCACGCCTGTTAATTTGTTTATCAGGAATAAGGTATTGGTTAATGTTGTTGTGTAACTGGGAAATTACTTGATTTTGTGCGTAGTGTGGGATTTGTTCCTCTGCTTTAGGGGTTTTCTTTTCAGGGTGAAAAGGAGAAGCAGACAAGAACAATCAATTCATCATGGTAAGCAGTCTCATTCTTAGGGATCAAAGTCTAAAGTGAAATAGAAGCATGTACTGTCGTTCATGTTGTATTGATGTTGTTTCAGTCGGGGAGGAAAGAGACAGTCTTGGATCTGGCCAAGTTTGTGGACAAAGGGGTTCAGGTCAAGCTCACTGGTGGAAGACAAGGTTACTTCTCCCCTTGAATAACTATATCACTAGTTTCCTTTCAATCTATGTGTATTAGTTGTCTATGCGGTTCTATGATGTTGAGTCTATGGGGTGGTTTGCTCGTCCAATGGCCAGATTTGACTTGTATAGTAGCAGATGTAAATTGTCAAACTTATGTACTCAAGAGTGTAAAATGAAAGAAATATGAGGACCATATCCTCCTTGGTCTAGATCATGCTGCTGTCGACATTTGGTACTCAATTTCATGTATTTTAAGACATGAATAATTCTTGATATGTCAGTAACTATTTAATATCCATTCAATTTTTGGGTAATGATGGTGGAAGATTTTGATAGATGAACAACATAAAATATGATGTCTGTTAAAAATCTAGCCTGTTAAAGGAAGATGGTAACATGGACTGATGGTAATACTGGATAGAATATGAACCGTACAGGTATATGAAACCTGTGTATAAAGGGTAACTTGTCTAGAGAATCACGTGATTTTCCGAAATTTCCCATATTGTCACTTGATTTTTTTAGTCTAGAAGATCACATGGTTTGCTCTGCTTCCCCCATCAGTTAACGCCGTTAATCTTGCATACGTGGCATCCTAAGTGGCACTATAGAATACGAACTGATGTTGATGCTTGATAGAATATGAATTACTGAGGTATATGAAACCTGTGTGTAAAACTCTTATTATTGTCTTACTTGAAAAATACCTTGCTTGCAGTCACTGGGACTCTGAAAGGATATGATCAGTTGCTGAACCTTGTATTGGATGAGGCAGTAGAGTTTCTAAGAGGTAATATCGTTATGGCTCCAACTTTGAATTCGTTGCTGGAGGTTGTTAAGTATCAACTTGTTATGTAATTATCTCCTTTTGAACTGTTTGGGTTTCACCTTTGGTTGAAAAGTTGAATATGAGGGAGCTCATGGTCCTATTTCTTTTCACTTTATGGCAGACCCAGATGATCCATTGAAGACGACTGATCAAACCAGGCGGCTTGGCCTAATTGTATGTTACCTTCCACTTCACTAGCATAGCATAGGCCTGGTCTAATTGTTAAAATGCAAACAATATCTACAACAATTAGAAGTTACACTCGTGAAAACATATTACGTTGAGAGCAACTTGTGTTTGGAGTTGGAACTTGTGTTTCGACTTTGTGAGGCACATCTTGATGGTAGGTAGTTCCAAATGTGTACAAAAGAGATTATGTTGCCACAGCATTTTGAAAAGTTCCATCGGAGATGATGTCCTGTATTTTGACCTTTTTCCTCCTGGTCAAGTTGGGTTTATCACTGAAGTTGTTCTTGATTGCAGATTTGCAGGGGAACTGCTGTGATGCTTGTCTCACCGACTGATGGCACGGATGAAATCGCCAATCCTTTTATCCAGCCTGACGGTGCCTGAGAATTTTCCCATCACACCCTTGTTTTAGCTGGCTTTTGTGCATCTAATCTAAGTCCCTGTTTTTTATTCTCAAGCCCCCTTGAATCTTTTCGTCAAACCCTTCTGACTGGCATTGAAACCAAGGTGTAAGGGTATACTGTATTGGGAGGAAAACTCTATTTTTTTAGTCTGCAGCTCAATTTAGTGCTAGAAAATGATGATATCAGGAGGCGTGGTTCCTTTATATAGGTTCCGACATTCTCAAGCATGTGAATGTGGTTTGACATTTTTAACGTATGAAACTGTAAAGCTAGGTTTGTCATGTCCTTCGGAGCATGATGTACTAAATAATTGTCGAGGCAATTAAAAAAATGATTTTAAATGCATAGTTAAATAAATTAAAAAAAGAAGTTTATACCATTTCAATAAAATAGAATAATTATTATGTATAAACTGAATAAGATTTCATTTTAAATATATATATGTGTGTGTGTGTATATATATATATATATTACAGTATGAAATGGGTGGGGCGGGTCGAGAGACAAACCCTGCCCGTGTGCAGATCGGGTCAAAATTGTCATTCCCATCCTAATTCAGCTTTAGTGGCTAAATCATGATGTGCTGGAAATGTACATTGATTTCATGAGCATATTTCCATCTTTGGATTATTTCTGAGAATTTGAAAAAAGTCCGACCGTTGCAGTGTTCCTAATACTTGAACGGTAACGTCCCTTTCTTCTTGCCTCTCTCTCCTCCTCTCTCTTTTATATGTCTCCTCAATTCGATCGTTCTCAATCCTCCACCTCTGTCTCTTTCTTTTTGGGAGATAGTTCTCTCCAACTTCATCATCTTTCGAGGTCTGTCACTGAATTAAACCAAAGCTCTCATCAATTATTCACTCTCTTTCCAATTCATCTTCTCGTTCTGACGACTATACGCTGCAAACTTGGCATTGCCTCTCCGGTTTCTGCAGTTGGCCCACACGGAGAAGGTTCATAAATCTGCAGACATCTCTGTGCTATCAAAAAACACCACTTTGGAATGCGAGACTACCCCCGACCCAATGCAGCAAACCGATGAGAATTCTCGGAAGCCTAGGAATGAATTGCAGAAGCCCCCCACACCTGACCTCCTTAAAGTTCCCAAGCCCATTCAAGTACCCTGAAAGGTATTCCCTAAAAACTCTTTACATGCTCGATGCGGAATTCAGCACAGGATTTGGATGTGGGAGTTATTCTTGGATTGGATGTGTTTCTTGAAGGGATAGGAGCCTGACCGATATGATGGTTTCACCTGTAACAAAAGGCCTGCTTGCTAGGGCCAGAAGAGGTGGTTCCCTCTTACCTCCGAGTAAAGATCATAACAAGGTGCGCTTCAATTTGATCTGTGTATCTCTTCTTTCTGGGTACCGAGCATTGAGCAATAACTGGTGTTCTGCGAGACTGATTGTCTGGGAAACTTATGTGTAGTGTCTGACTATGCTGTACTTGCAGTTTCCAGACATGCTTGCTCAGGGCAAAGGACTCTTTCCATGACTCTCTCCTGTTGTTGGCTCCTCGCGATACATTGAAATCGAGAACAGGCTGATTATGAATCTCCATGAGTCTGCCTTGTTGGAGGATCAGTGAATCAAGGAAGACTAAGGGAAAGGGAATTTTTGTGAGATAATAATTATAGAGCTCATGCATCTCATAATTTTTCCTGCTGTACCTTGTGAGTTACTGCCCAAGTACTGATTTGATGCACTCTCGTATCACAAAGGTTGATTGTTACATCAATCGAAGCATTCGCTTTAATCGTGGAAGTTGCCTAATCAACATGTTATTGTCTCTCACCCTAAAAACGATGTTAAAAATGGTTCGCAGTACATATGTCGAATGCAACACATTTTCAGCAAGGGACTTCTGTAACAGGAAAACACGATTTGGCTCAGTCTAGGCGAACTTCGTACCACTGGATGGAGCCGATGGGGACATCGATTTCAAGCTCACAGACAGAACGTACAAGGTAAGATACAGCATCATCCACAGTTTGGTATCTTGCAAGGTCGGGTGGGAGAGCTTTTCCTGGCCAATTCTCTAGCCAAGATTTGAGCTTTTCCTTCAGCTCTTCCTCAGAAACAAACTTCTCATCTTGCCCCGGTTCGAGCAGAACATATGTTTCAGTGCGCGAATAGGCCCTTCTCCTCCGAACAGCATAAATCTGTCAGGCAAGTGATTTAATCGAAGTAAGAAATGCAGGAGAAACTTTAGATCGAAAGATGATATTTATCCGAGAAACTCCAGTGTGAATGATGAATCATAAGGCTATGAGTAGCAGCACCTTCACTGCATCTCTGAGGCAGCTTCTGCTCTTGTGGAATCGAAGATGATGAAAAGAACTGAAGGAACCGCTTGAACCTGCCTGATTCACTCCGACTAATGAAGTTTGAGTCGGAGATTTCACATCCCATACACCTGAAAAAAAGAGGGAAGCACTGTCAGGTCCATCAACAAACTACTTTGAGTCACTGGCAAGTATAAGCTGAAGTTTAATTAAGAATACACGGTATACTCAACCTTACCAGTCTACTTTAGAAAAACTCGATGAAACGTAAAATCACGACGAAGTCCTGAAAAGCGGGCAAAGAGGAGAGAATCTTACAGCCGACATTCTGAAAGGTTAGTAGCCCCTGCAAGATTCCCTCCATCTTTTTCCTGCAACTTCGAGCATATCTCTAAGTAAAAGGAAAATGTCTGGTCCCGGGAGAACACTATATCAAGCAGAAGCTCAAAGAAGATAGATAACAAAGACAAGCTGAGCCTCTCCTTTCTTTTCATTTATTATCCCCAAGTGTTACCATAATTTCCAAAATACCCTCTTGGTGATAGTGCCGAGTCGACAATGAGTACATGTATGTATAGCATCAACAAATCCTCATTAGAGATCGATCTCTCATTTTCCTGCAATTGTTTTTTTATATTATTTCGATGCATGATTAACATTTTTTCATATTCTCAATTTATAATATTCAAATTTAAAGTGTAAGCAGTCTCCACTGATAGAGAGATTTGATTAGGTTAGATTTACGGAATCCGTGGGTAATAATGATGATTAGATTGTAATTCCCGTGTTAGTTGGGATCCGACACTAATTTTAGGGAAATGTTGAAGGATTTAGAAATCGAATTAAACCCAAGATCATACGTGTTGAAATCGCTAAGAGATTGTGCATAAAACATAAAGCGGAAGCGTACCTGAATCCATAGTGACTGAGGCATGATCGAGATTCGGGTTTGGCCTTCTAGGTCAACACCAGCCTCCTGAGATATCGTGGGATTCTCTCTGACTCACAGTGACTAATGGGATATCATAGGAGTCGGATTTATATAGTGTGACCCAGGGACCATAACTCCTCTATTGCACATTAGTGCCTGAGGTTTTATTAATTTCTAATTCTGCCCATCATAGAATTAAAAATTACTTTTTGGTATCTGCACATTAGTCCCCCACTTTTACGAGATGTCGTTAGGGCCCATTAATTAACTTAATTAGACCACTTAATCGGGCCAACTATTAGGATAGCATAGATACTCGGTCAATGATATATTGTTGGACCACATTAGTCGGATTAAAAAATCCAACAATCTCCCACTTGGGCCAACAATAGTATCCCGGACGACTGTGTATCACCGAATTACCTTTTGAGCTCAAAACTACTATCCTTATCAACATTCTCAACAATCTCGTCCATTGAATGCACCAACAATAGGACCAAAGCGTTTTTCGTCGCATTAATCGCAACTAGAACCATCAATGATCACTTACATTGATACATCTAACGACATAGATCAAGTGTAGGTGCACAGCATGAAAATTACATGTTATGTGATCTGAACATGCCTATTTCCAACTGGTCCTCCTTAAACTTTATGGAGATCAAAACTTTAAACCTTATACTGAAATTCAGAGTGCAAGTATACTGAAAACTTTATTTCTGCAGAAAATAATTCACATAATGTTGTTATAACTAAATGGCATTAATGTACAAACTCCCACTAAACCTTAGTATCATCATATGATACAGTACCCACATGAGCAATATGCTCATGAAAGACCATGGGTGATATGCCTTTAGGAGCGGATCCGCAATTGTAGAGTTGTACCAATATGCCTACAACAACCGATGACTCCGAAATATACCTTCAACAACCAGGAACTTAATGTTATGATTTTAGAAATAGTCCTGTTGTTATTAGAATAACCGCTAACCTTTGGTCACAAAATAACTCAAGTGGTCTTTCAATCTTATATGAAATTTGCAGCCTAGTGACAAAAGTTTTGCAGTCATATTCCATAATTGGATGCCTCGTAGCAACTTACGAACAAACACTAAGGCAACAATGAGTGTCTGCTTAGCACTCATTCAGGAGACAACTCCCACAGCCAACAGATAAACACAACCGCATAAATCTGTGACTATCTTAGCACCCAACAAAATTAAAATTGAATACTGAATGTCAGAATACAAAATGACCTCCAATTCATCTGACTTACTGTATGTGAGCATAAAAATAGTTTGTTCTCTATAAATACCGCACAATTTATTTAGCTGGTTTTATTGATCCATGCCAGGATCGCTTAATTGTCTGCCAAATTATCCCAGCAGTGTATATAATATCCTAATACGCACGTACCTAAGCGTACATCAGACTCCCACCAATTAATGTATAGGAATCTTTTGCATTTCTTATACAGAATTATCATTTTCGGGGCAATGACTGAAACTTAATATTATTTGCCTGAACAATAGGGGCATTACTTGACTTGCAATCCTTCATGCCGAATCTAATCAGCACCTTATCGACATAACTCTTTTGTGATAATCCAAGGATACCTCGAGAGCGTTCTCGATGAATCTGGATCCTTAATACAAAAGAGATATTCCCAAGATCTTCCATCTAGAAATTCTATGATAGAAATTTCTTGGTTTCACGCAGTAAGCCTATATCATTGCATGCCAGTAATATGTCTTCGACATATCAAATATGTGTGTGTGTATATATATATACACATACTCCCATTGAACTTTTGGTATATACATTTTTTTTTACTGAAATCATCTCAAAACTAAATAAGATAATCGCTTGATATACTTTATAATGCCATTGGCGAGATGTTTACTTAGGCCCATAGATGAATCTTTTCAATTTGCATATCAATTTCTTTGGGTCTCAAACCATGAAGTTTTTCTGACTACACCATATAAATTGCCTCCTCAATGTGACTATTGAGAAACGTTGTCTTTACATCCGTCTATTGTAGCTTGAGATCAGAATGAGCTGCAAGTACCATTATGATCCCAGAAGAGTCTTTCGATAAAACCGGAGAGAAAGTCTCTTTATAGTCAATGCCTACCTTTAGTATAAAACCCTAGTGACAAGACGAGCCTTATACCTCTCCACATTGCCTCTGGAATCCCTCTTGGTCTTAATTATCCACTAATAACCAATGGGTTTCACACCTTTTGGCAATGGGACGAGGTCCCAAATGTCATTGTCCTCCGTGGACTTCATCTCTTAATTCATGGCATCAATCCACTTTTGAGAGGTAGAGCTACTCAAGACTCGACGGAAGTTGATCGGGTCATCTTCCACCACTCCAATGTCAACCTCATGCTCTTGGAGAAATACTATATAAAATCATTAGGAATTGCACTTCTCCGCTCTGTAGTGAATCTCTTAATGGCACATGTTCTTGAGGTTGTTGAGTTTGTTCCTCTGGAACACATCCTCTCGAGGCTGTAAATCCTCTTGAGGTTGCATGGGGAGATCTATAACATTGTCCTATTGCTCCCTATTAGAAGCAACAACCGTATGAAGAGAAATAAATTTCCCTTCAGACAACAACTTTAATCTTATCTCCCCCCGCAAACTCAACTTCCTCAAAGAACTGGGCATTTTCCATCTCAAATATTCATCCAGTAGTGGGATCATAAAATTTCTAACCCCTGACCGATTTAGGACATTGCTCTAATACGTATTATGCTGAGTATGAAAACTATAATGAAAAAAAAAATCATGAATGTTGTTACCATATATGTTAACCTACTGTGATATTCACAACCACAATAAGACCTAATAACTTTAATCCTTTTGTCAAGCTAACTTTCAACTTCGACTGCAAAATTCTTGAACACAACCAAGATTTTAGACTTCTCATTGATTAGATACAGGTAATCATACCGAGAGTAATGGTCTATGAACATGATAGAGTAATGTTAACTATTCCAAAAGCAGTAGGGAACGGTCAACAAATATCCATATGTATCAGTTCTAAGACATCTGATTTTCAGTTGGTGCATGATCTACTTATATATATTTTATGTTTCCCTTTATGCACTAAGTACAGACCTCAAGGTCCGCTAAATTAAGAGGATTGAGAATTCCATCGAATATAAGCTCTTAATCCATGGTGTGGATCTCAACCTAATTTCTTGTGTCGTAATTCAATGGAACTCCTACTACAATTTGTACTTTATACCACATGAACTTATATGCAATGTTTCATTAAATGAGGTAGCCGAGTCAAGCATATAAATGTTATCACAAAAATAAATAATCGATACCAGTATTATTTGAATCCAAGAGCAGACCACACCAACTATTTCCAAATGGATGATAATATCCAAATTTATCCAAAATGGCAATAGAAACTAAATTCGTCTAAAAGACGATAAAATATGTCTTTCTCTAGATCTAAATAATAACCAGTTGTAACAATAACCTAAATGTGCATGTAGACATAATGATGATCAATTTAATGTCGCCCCGTATAGATGAATCTTTCATCACCAATTGGCGTTTAACAAATTAAGCAACCTTGCATATGTGCATTTATGTGGGTAGAATTACTGAAATCTATCCACTATATGTGTGCACATAGTCAAATTAACCTTAAGACAAATTTCAATGAGAAGTGTACCTTTCTTTATACGTCAAGCATAATAACACAACCTTATTATTTATTTATTTTTTTTTAAAAAAGAGCGTAATGCCAAGTTAGTACTCTATCTTTACTTATTTTACCCTTTTCTCCTCTTACACATAATGAGAAAAGAGCTCATAGATGCTCTACTTCTCCTTTTAGCAGTTGCAATTGACTTAGATTTAATTTTTGCGAGGAGATATTGCCAAACCAAATGCACGAGCACGTCCTTGAACTGCTTTAACTTATGTGCCTTAAATATTAAAGTAAGATCGAACATATCCATAATGTACTCCTAAATGTTCCTCATACTCTTTATACCATCAAAAAAAAAACAATTTTTGATAGAGTTGTATTTGTTAGAACATTTCTTAATGGTATTGAGAATGACTTGGCATTTGCTCCCAAAAAATAGCCCCTAAATGATTTCTGGAATTGCATGTTTCATGATTATTAGACTCAGTCAATTAGAACAATACCGTCGCTCAAAATCCCTCATAGCCTCAATGGGAATTTCAGCCATAAAAGCAGATGGTTCTTCACGCTAGAGGGCTAAGTCTAAATCCATGCACAGAAAAACTTTCAAAACTTAAAATTGTGCTAGTTGGCACTGGGATGGTATTAATTTTGGCAGAACCTAGAGTAGCAGAAATTAACTAAATAGAGAACAAACCACAAATTAATGGGAATTTAATTAGCTCACATACTTGATCAATAATGAATAAAATAATAGCAAGTCCCATTACGAGATACCTAGCACAACATTGACGTTTCATCTTTGGACGAAAAGGTCAACTTGTAAGTGGTACTCTCGATGCAGTAATCAAACACTAACAATCAATCCGGCCAAACAGTGAGCCTTCCTTTG
The DNA here is from genome assembly GCA_037672795.1 of Lagerstroemia speciosa. Classification (NCBI taxonomy): domain Eukaryota; kingdom Viridiplantae; phylum Streptophyta; class Magnoliopsida; order Myrtales; family Lythraceae; genus Lagerstroemia; species Lagerstroemia speciosa. Next base: position 7,712,746 of record CM075297.1, read on the forward strand.
GACCGACTCATGTTCGCATGGAAACCTAAGGATTGTCACGTGTTTATTACCGCAGGCATATATGAAATTCGGCCAAACAGTGACCTTCCTTTGGGCCGATCACTGCCCGCATGAGATTCCACACATGCAAACATCTTATATATCCCAAAATTAGATTAATCTACACAAGAAAGCTCACTTTGACGAGATGTTGCTTCGATCAATCCATCTTAGAATATTAGACATATCCAAGCCATTATTCTATTCAAGAAAACGAAATTAATTTTAATCGGGTTCTAATTAGGCCTAAACTAAATTGAATTGAATAATCTTGAACTTAAAATGGACTGAATAGGCCTAAACCCATGAATTAGACCAAATATAAATTAAATTATTACTGAATCGTAAGTTTCCTTTATTAAATTAAAGGATTGAATTAAATTCTTAAAAACATGCGCAGCATGTATTATAATATATTATATATCTTAATACGGTGTGGGCCCCACTTTATTAAAAGAAAACAGGATACTTTAAATCCTAAGGCAATCGGCAGTTTCTTTCTTTGACCATTTTATTTCTTTGTCTATTTTTAATTGGTTTATATATATGCACCCCTTCACAGTGGGTCCCACTTGTCAAAAGATGCCATCCAAAACCACCGATGACTTTTATCTTATTTATCTATTTCTTTAAATTCTTTATTTTCTTAATTAGTAACTGTTTATCTTCTTCCCTGCAAATTTCCAGAAACACTAATGGCCACAATACGAAAGGCCGTGATCCATCGCCAAAAAAAATAAAAAAAAAATAACGGTGGCAACAACAGAGATAGGCAACCACCATCTAATTGGCACCCCTCCGCTCTTGCATCAACCGTTCCCCAAAGTGGTGACGCTTTCAATTTGAAAAACAGCTTGGTTAATTGATGATTGCTAATTTTCGAGATTAAGGCAAACTCCAGTGACTGAATTTCATGAAGGAGTGCAAACAAACAAAGCCACCACGCAGGACCGCGACCCATCGCTCTTCCGCATGTCACAGTAACTCCACCACTATTGCTAATCAACAGGCGGAGCACACTGCAACCATGGGTTCTGGTCGACCACAAAATTTTTTTTTTTTGAGTAAATTAACTCAACAGCCATGGGACTGATTGAGTGGGGTGCTGAATATTGGGACTCAATGAATTCATCTAACAGAAAAACGATGAGACCGACATGCCCACAAAATACACACACGGTCAATAGAACGAAACGGGAAGAAAAGAAACAGATTCACACGGCTCGTGCAATTTCATGGCAGAACAAAGAATCAAAGGATTAACGAATTAAACTAGAAAATCCTAAAATTTTAAATCCTTAACGATTCAACACGAAATGCTCTGATACCAATTGAAGGATTTAGAAATCGAATTAAACCCAAGATCATACGTGTTGAAATCGCTAAGAGATTGTGCATAAAACGTAAAGCGGAAGCGTACCTGAATCCATAGTGACTGAGGCATGATCGAGATTCGGGTTTGGCCTTCTAGGTCAACACCAGCCTCCTGAGATATCGTGGGATTCTCTCTGACTCACAGTGACTAATGGGATATCATAAGAATCGGATTTATATAGTGTGACCCAGGGACCATAACCCCTCTATTGCACATTAGTGCCTGAGGTTTTATTAATTTCTAATTCTGCCCATCATAGAATTAAAAATTACTTTTTGGTATCTGCACATTAGTCCCCCACTTTTACGAGATGTCGTTAGGGCCCATTAATTAACTTAATTAGACCACTTAATCGGGCCAACTATTAGGATAGCATAGATACTCGGTCAATGATATATTGTTGGACCACATTAGTCGGATTAAAAAATCCAACAAATGTTAGTTAGGACACCAGCTCAGATTTCCCGCCTAAATTGCAGGACAACCGAAATCAGCTCCCTGCCTCTCATGCTCAGCTCCCTCCCTCCTCCTGTCATCTGACAGATATACACCCTCTTCCTTCCTCCTTTTTTCCTCATTTTGGCATCTCCTCCGACAAATCTTCGGCTGTTGGAATCTCCATCAAGAAACCTGGCTGTGAGCTTTTTCGGTTTCGAGAGTTGGGGCGGCCTAGCTCTTCTGTTTGAGCGCTCCGTAAGATTGAAATTGACACAGGTCGTGATCATTTTCTCCCCTGGGGTTTCCGGTATGTCGTCAACCTCTAATTGTGTGTGCGATAGCCCATTAGCTCAATATCGATGGGTTTTCCTTCGATATCATCCATTTTGCTAAAAGGAATCCACAATCATTCCTTTCCTTGGAAAATCAAGATAACCAGTAGGCCGTGCCTTCTTGGAACGGTTCGGTTTCTGGGGAGGGAACTAGTTGTCCGAGATTCCTGTTAGTAGGTTCCTCTTGGGAGAACCGAGGAATTGTTCTTAAGACTAGAATATGTTGTTCATGTCCATTGACTGCCTTCTGATACTGATTGAATTGGAGTCTGTTTCATTGTCTTTGCAGCTTGTTTTTTGAACCGACTGAGGAGAACATTCGAGGGGAGTCCGGCTTCATAGCATGGATGATCGAGAGAAGGAAAAGCAGAGCGATAAGCCACAGAAGGTGCAATTTGATTCCAACAGGAACCAGAGCCACCTGCTAGATCGCAATGCAATCTCGGCCTCCTCGTCGTCTCGTACATCGGACTCATCCCTCGAGTCAACCCTCACTGATAAGGACGACAGAGACGTCCTCCCGGAGCTCCACCAACCCTCATTCAACAAAGATGCAACCAGGCAGCCTGCAGGCTACGACCCGAACCGGATTCCCTCTGCCGTCTTTAACAACCGCTCGACCAGTCCAATGGAGTGGAGCGTGGCCTCGAACGAATCCTTGTTCAGCATCCACATGGGGAACAGCAGTTTCTCTAGAGATCAAGCCTTCTTGCTGTATCGGTCGGGGGAGCTGCTGAAGCTCGACGAGGTGTTCAGCGTCCCGAACGCTCTCCCTCCGGTGTCAGAGGGATCAGCATACTTAATGGAGCCCGAGACACCTACCATGACCTCGAGTGGAACTTCTCCTGTTAACTTCTCTGCCGGACCTGGACCGGTGCCTCAGAATTCACCCATCTCAGAACGCAAAGCTGGTCCAAGCGAAGCTTCGAGCAAGAACACGAAGACTACACCTGCAGAACCGCCCAAGCTCGAGGAAGACAAGGGAAAGGTTCTACCGATGTCACCAAGCCGAATTGATGACGCCCGGATTTCCTCAAGTTTGTCCACCCATTCCGGTGGGAGTGGGACCAGCACCGGCTCTTTCGCATTCCCCGTGTAAGCAGACAGGATTGTGATCTTTTTCGTATAAATTCACTCATTCATTCACATTGGAACAGGAAGGGGACCCGTGTTTTGCTAAAACTTTTCTGTCTTTGTTCAGATTTGGAGGCGGGGACATGAAGAATTCATTGACGAAAGTCGAAGCACCGAAAGAGCAGCCATCGGCCAAGTTGCAGGAGCCGAAACCTCAGCCTCCACCAGAGGAACGACAGAAACCGAGCAAGGACGGTGTTGGGAACTGGTTCTCTTGCTTCTCGTGCTGTCTGTTCCGCTGTTCTTTGTCCCTCAAATGAAGTGCACCCTAATAGTTAGGAGTATTGGCAGGACACACACACACAGGTAGCTTCGCTCGATTTGGATACGCGCTGGCTGTACTATAGGTCTAGGAAAAATGATATGTTCAAAACTTCAAGCATCATATGTTCCGATCGAGAGAGCTCGTAGCTCAAGTACTCTCCGTATATCATGTTACAGTTAGGTATAATTTCATCCTACAGACAGATAATTTGGTCGGGCGACTCATGCACAAAAGAGAAGAGATGAAAGAATGTCCTGTCCGGCGAACATGAATACTTGTTACCTTTAAGTAAAAATCTCGGATTCGAGTTTTTGTAGATGAAAAAAACTCATACTGGGAGATATTTACCCCTTAAATGGACCGACCCGACTTAAATTGGATTAGTCAGTAATAAAAAAAAAGTCCTGCCCACGATACTGTATTCGAAATTTTCCGATTTTGTCAAGTTTTTCATCAATTTTTTAACCTTTGATTTTCAATAATTTTTACCAGTTCGTGTGATTTTGAATATTACATTTAGTATAATGAATTTAATGTATTTTGACCATTTTATTTGCAATAAGCACTCAACACCCAAACATTACTTCATCCTCCAAAGCGGCACTCTCAGCCCACGAGCCACGTTTTGAATGATGAATGGGATATATATATATATATATATATATATTTCATTATTTTATCCGAAAAAACAATAATTTTTTTTGCCTTCCGTAACTACCAAACGAAACCAAAGAGCTCATCTGAGTTGACGCGGCTGATGCATTTATTGACCGGCAGGGGGGCCCCACATCCCAAATGGTTGTGGTTGGGTGTGGACCTCTCCTAGCCCTCATTCTTTGATTTATACCGTGCAATATTCTCGAGTCAGTCGAATCGTATATTGAGGCTAATCTGTGATCGAGTTAAAATCCCTGTGAAATTCCCTTCGACTCTTCCAATTTAGAATTCGATCCCAAAATTACTCATTTAAAGATTTAGTGAGAGAATTATTAGACCATAGGTCTCTTAGTCCTCATCGACTCTACCACCGTCGACATGACAAAAATCTAACAAGCGAAACGCCATCGAAACGCAGAATTTCGCTCAGGAAAAATGAAGAAAGAAAAAATAAAAAAAATAAAGGAATTGAGTCCCAGAAAAAAAGAGAGAAAATAATAAACGCGTTTTCTCAAAGACTACAGTTGGACTCTCGTCTCTCTCTCTCTCTCTCTCTCTCTCTGCACGCAGTGCTCTCTCCTCTCCCTTCTTCTCTCTAAAATTAGGGCTTCTTCTGCTGCACTTCTGGCTCCGAGGAGAGGGCTTGGGGGGGTTTAGTTCTTGAACCCCCTCTGTTGGAGTTCAAAGATGGGCTCTTTCGCTCTCAAGTCGTCGTCTCCTTCACCGGTCATCGGTTGGGGTCTTTTTCTCCTCTTCCTCTTTGGGCTGCTCTCCTGCGGTCGATTTGCTGCCGTTCTAGCGGGTGATTCCGACGAATCAGTCCTCCTGGAGCTCAAGAACTCCCTTCTGGATCCATCCGGGCTGCTCTCGAGCTGGAATTCGAGCTCCGACCACTGCAGCAGTTGGGTCGGTGTTTCTTGTGACTCCAACTATAGGGTTTCGTCTCTCAACATCTCTGGGAATGGTGCCCAAGGTAAGAACAGCCTGTTCCTCTGTGCTGATTCGGCCCAGTTTCCTATTTATGGATATGGTGTCAGAAGGAATTGTGCGGGAAGCGGGGGAAGGCTAGTGGGAAAGTTGCTGCCTTTAGTTGCGAAACTTACTGAGCTTAGAATTCTGGCACTACCCTTTAATGGAATGTACGGTCAATTGCCTGCTGAAATTTGGGGCATGGAAAAGCTGGAGGTCCTTGACTTAGAGGGGAATCTGCTCTCCGGTTTCTTACCAGCTCACTTCAATGGGCTAAAATCTCTGCGGACTCTTAATCTTGGGTTCAACAATCTCTCTGGCGAAGTACCTGCAATCCTGTTGAATTTGATGGAATTGGAGATCTTGAATTTAGCTGGAAATTCTCTGAATGGAACTCTGCCAGGGTTTCTCGGTCAGTTCAAGTCTGTGTATCTGGCCTTCAACGAGTTCACTGGCTCCATACCGAGCATGACTGGGAAGAGTTGCAGCAAACTCGAGCATTTGGATTTGTCTGGTAATTTCTTGATTGGTCAAATTCCGAGCAGCATTGGCAGTTGTGTGGAGTTACGGTCGCTTCTGCTATACTCTAACATGTTGGAGGAGGCTATTCCACCTGAACTGGGCAAGCTAAAGAAGCTCGAAGTGCTGGATTTATCAAGGAACATCCTCAGTGGCGCCTTACCCACTGAGCTCGGGAGTTGTGCTAGTCTGTCCGTGCTTGTGCTCTCAAATTTGTTTGACCCACTTGCTGGAGTGAATGCTACAGAAGAGGACATTTTTCTGGAAGAAATCAGTTCTATGAATGATGAGTCTAACTATTTCCAAGGTGAACTTCCCATGGAAATCACAAAGTTGCCCAAGCTCAAGATATTGTGGGCTCCAAGGACCAATCTGGCGGGAAGCTTCCCGAAGGACTGGGGCACTTGCAGTTATTTGGAAATGGTCAACCTGGCCGAGAACTACTTCACTGGGGAGATTCCGAGGCTGCTTGGTAGCTGCAAGAAATTGCAGTTCCTTGACTTGAGTTCAAATAAACTGAATGGCGAGCTCCCTGAGGAAATCCAGGTTCCTTGTATGACTTTGTTTGATGTGAGCATGAATAATTTGACCGGTCCAATCCCGCAATTCCACAAAAGCAATTGCCTTTCAGTTAAGGGGTCCAAATCCCTTGAACAAGCCTACTTACCCTTGCTTGCTTATAGGGCTCAAGCCAGTTTCCGCTTCCCATTTCTTGGTGGAGATGAAAGCAGGCTTTCGGTGCTTCACAATTTCAGGCGAAATCTTATCAACGGTAGTTTGAGGTCAATGCCTCTTCCCCCTAAAATGATGGGTAAGCAGACTGTGTATGCATTCTTGGTGGGAGAAAACAATCTCACTGGACCGTTTCCAGAAAATGTACTTCAGAATTGTGGAGGACTAGATGCGATTGTTGTCGATATCAGTCACAACAGAATCTCTGGTCAGGTTCCTCGTAGTCTGGGCACAGCATGTGGGTCACTTATCCTCCTTGATGTTTCACATAATCATATTGTGGGTCCCATCCCTCCCATTTTCCGCAATGTTGTTGCTTTAAACTTGAGCTGGAATATGTTACAAGGTCCAATCCCGAAGGATATTGGTCAGATCAAGGGTTTGAAATATCTCTCTCTTGCCGGTAATAGGCTCAATAGCTCTATTCCGTCGAGCCTGGGCCAGCTGCAGTCTCTGATGGTGTTGGATCTCTCTTCAAACTCTCTGTCAGGAGAAATCCCGAGCAAGCTTCTGACCCTGAAGAACCTGACTGTTCTTCTGCTCAACAACAACAAGCTCTCAGGTCTGCTGCCATCTGGCTTTGCCCACATGACAACACTTACATCGTTCAATGTCTCCTTCAATGACTTGTCAGGCCCTCTTCCATCAGACAGCAGCCTTCTAAGGTGTGATAACATTTTAGGAAACAACTTCACCACTCCTTGCACTACGTACTCTGTGCGGAAGTCAGGGTACCTAGAAAACTACACAGCATCTCCTCCTGATGCCCCAAGTGGCAGCAGTAAGTCTCGGCCTTTCACTGCCATAGAGATCGCATCTATAGCCTCGGCCTCAGCGATCGTCTCTGTCCTCATAGCTCTCATTATCCTCTTTATCTACACAAGGAAGCGAAATCCTAAGAGGGACTTGAGCTCCATCAAGAAGGAAGTGGAGGTCTTCGAGGACATTGGGGTGCCACTGACATTCGAGAGTGTTGTGCGGGCCACGAGGGGATTCAACTCAAGCAACTGCATCGGCAGTGGAGGCTTTGGGGCAACCTACAAGGCTGAGATCGCCCCAGGGGTATTACTGGCAATAAAGCGGCTTGCTGTTGGGAGATTTCAGGGTGCCCAACAGTTCCATGCTGAGGTGAAGACCTTGGGGAGGCTCCGACACCCAAACCTCGTGACCCTGGTTGGATACCATGCAAGTGAGACTGAGATGTTTCTCATCTACAACTACCTGCCAGGGGGTAATCTTGAGAAGTTCATCCAAGAGAGGTCCACACGTGGTGTTGTTTGGAGGACACTCCACAAGATTGCATTGGACATTGCGAGGGCATTGGCTTACCTGCACGATACCTGTGTGCCACGTGTCCTCCATCGAGATGTAAAACCGAGCAATATCTTGCTAGATGAGGAGTTCAATGCTTATTTATCTGATTTTGGGCTTGCTCGATTGCTCGGAACTTCAGAGACGCATGCCACTACTGGCGTGGCAGGAACATTTGGGTATGTAGCCCCAGAGTATGCAATGACATGCCGTGTCTCTGACAAGGCTGATGTGTACAGTTATGGGGTGGTCCTCCTTGAGCTTCTCTCAGACAAGAAAGCCCTTGACCCATCCTTCTCTTCCTACGGGGATGGTTTCAACATTGTGGCCTGGGCTTGCATGCTCCTACGGCAGGGCCGTGCCAAGGAGTTCTTCACTGAGGGTCTATGGGATGCGGGGCCGCACGATGATTTGGTAGAAGTCTTGCATTTGGCAGTTGTTTGTACCGTTGATTCCCTTTCCACAAGGCCTACAATGAAACAAGTTGCGCATCGGCTCAAGAAGCTTCAACCATCCTCGCACTAGCAGAAGCAGCTCTTCTATTGTGGACGCTGTCTTTTGACATAGGAAATTGTAGGAAATATAGCCTCCCTGTAAAATCTGTTGTATTGTTCCTTTCCTCTCACTCATTTTTCCTTTTCTCCTTCTCTCCCCAACCCTATGGGTTTCATTCCCAAGTGAATTCCCGCCCATATCAGTTTTCTTAGGATATATGGTTGGTTGCTGTAATGTAGATTCCACCCCCATTTCCGCCAGGAGACTGCTGATAAGGGGGTCTGAGCTTTATTACTGATTAATCTGCAAAAGAATGCAGAGGTGCAGATGTTCATTTTTCTTCTTCCACTGGTTGTTTCAGTTCAAATTTGTTGTAATAAACACCATAGAATTCATCCTGAGCGTTCTCTCATTCAAGTGCCACGACCATTAATATTTTCATGCTTGCTGCAAGCATATCCGATCTTTTCTTTCATTTTCAGCTACCAAAAGAAAATGAAAATGAAAGCAGCAGGCAGCTAAAGCAGCACAATTTCATACAAAAACAATTTCATGATAATTAAAGAATTCCTTTTCTACTGAAATAGGGATCTGTCAATGAAGCAGCCAACCTACATCAATATTATCTCGTCGCATGATACACTTACCGATCAGTTCAATCCGTATAAGCATCTTATAACAATTTAACTTTTGAGTTATAGTTAGAAAGTTGCAACCTTGCAGGAAGCCCTATTCAGGTGAGCGCAATAGCTGCTGCAAGCATTTCTCTGTCAGTTGAAATCAGGACATTCCGTGAAAACACAGTCGAGGGGACTAAAATCTGCAGTAAACATGATATCTTTAACATACATCGAATGACATCAAGTTAGGACTATACGTTCTAGGAGTGTATCAGTACAACAAATAGTAGGACACCATGTACTAAGAAGAGTGCTGTATGCTGCACTATTCTGACATTGATAGATTAGCTTAAAAGATAGAAAAGTCAACTTCAGAATAGCTGCCTGCAGTGGCTTGCACGACGAACTCGTAGCACATGGCCTAATGCAACCTCGCTAACCAAGTCCCTGAAGATCAAGCGCTCGATGTCCAACACCACTCCCGAGATGTCGCTCAACCCATCTGCCCAAACCACGGACTGGTTGCTCAGATCCTTTTCTATAAGATGCCTTAAGCCACTGTCCTTTTCATCGGAGCTGCAACTCAAGCTTCTAGCTTGTAACTGGTCTATCTCAGAGCACAACCCATGTAGGAGCTGGTGTTGGTTGTTCTTTCTCTTTCCAAGCCAGAAATTGGAGCGCGGGAAGACAAATTTCTCGACCAAGATTTCGTTAACAGCATCGAACAGGAGTCTCATCTGGAGGTTATCAGTGCATTTTAGCTGGGGATTTTCTTGGATGCCATTTGAAAGCCTGTCACTTGCCTTGATCTGTTCCAGGGCTAGGAACAACTTTCGGGTAAAACGGTGCCCAGCTGGGTCGAGTTGAAAGTTGACTGATCCATAATCTGGGTCTCGCATCAGACCCAATACTGAAAGAATCTCCAAGATGTATCGGTCATCAGGATCAGTACAGTTTATTCCTGTGTCCTGTTGAAGTGGCAGCATTTTAGTTAATCCCATACGTGTGACATCTGAGCTGAAACTGGGTTCTTTGCTGATGGACGAGCTTTTCATATCTTCTTGGTCCCATTGAGACTCACTGGAGTGCAGTTCTCCAATGCCTGCATCAGGAGAGGATGTTAGAACAATTAAGCAGAATAGCAAATATTTAATTAAAAAGTGCGGGTTTACCTTCAAAAGCATTTGAAATCATTTTCACGGGAGAAGGTGATTCGTCTCCATATAATGTTGCATCGAGAACGGATATCGGACTCGGTTGTTCTGCTGTACTTATTTGAGGTTTCCCTATCTTTATGTCCTCTCTCAGTGACGCCGATGCTTTCTGAACCAGAGAACAAAAAATCAAATCATCCATTCAAACATAAAATAAGGGTGGTGATATTTGCAGGTTTTAGAAGACAAGAACATACCTTTACAGTCCAACTGTCTCCATTGTAGGTGCTCATGACTTCGGGTTCTTCCACAGAGCTAATACTGATATTACTCTCAGATTGCAGTGAAACAGAGTTATTTCTGTCACTCAACTCTCCCAGAATCGAACCGCCACTCATCTCACTTCTTTGATCATGATGGCTAAGGTGCAAACAGTTGATTCTCGACTTTTGCTTTCTGTCTTGAGCTCCAGAATTTCTCTTCTGCCCACCCAACTGACTTGTTCTCCTTTGAGAACAATCTGATGAACTGTATTTCTTCTTCTGCAGTCTCGGGCTGACAGTGTCCTTCGACGTGTCTCTGTCTCTACAAGTGACGCTCTTCTCCTTTGTAACTGTTCTGCCTGAACCGTTTCTCAGATTGATTCTCTCCTCCATTGTTGAACCATTCTTCGCCTTTTTGGTATCTGGTTTCATGTTCAAGATCAATAATGGCAAAGTCTTCGGTGAACTAGTCCTCTTGGCTGTGGGAGAACTCGGGCTTTCAGAGTTGATATTTCTCACGACTGCCGCTAAGTCTGGTCTCTCCTTGTGACCTCTGCTATCAGTACGAGTCCAAGGAGAAATTGTTGAATTTCCAACTTTCTTTGGAGTGCCCGTCTTCTCTCTGAACTTATCCATTGATTCAAGGATCTGGTTCAGAGCACGAAGATCCTTTCCCGATTTCCTGAACTCGAGCTGCGCCAACCTTTTCTCAGTCTCTCCATAATAAACAGAATGGTTGTTACTTTGTGGAGCTTCAGCACTTCGGTTTCCTTCTAGTTTCTTCCATGGAGCCTGCTCCACTGGAAAAGTTGAACCGGGGTTCGGTTTCTTGGGAAAATTAGCATGATTCACCGGCTGCGTGATAATTTCTCTATGATGGGAACTCCTCAAGGAACCCCTCGAGGTTCTCGATGATCTTGAGAAATCAAATGTTTCTCTTAAGGCAATCCTGTCAAGCTCTTCCGAGCCTGGCATTGAATCAGGGAGAGCTTCCAGACCCATCAGCTTTGCCACCACACTAGAATGTCTCCTGTGACTGCCTCGAGGTGAGTCCACAGTGAGTTCATTGTGGAGAATTTGCGGGGATCTGATAATGGAGCCTCGTTTGCTGTCTAATGAGTGCCTTGCCAGCTCCTTCAGCCTCGCATTTGACTTCAGCACATCTCGGGATTCCCTCCCATCATAAGAGTGACGAGGAGAACCCATGCGTGAATGTGCAATTGAATCAGTGAAGGTCCAATGTTTTCGGAAGTCAGGAATGACTCCTAATGATTCCTGGAGACTAGAGAATCTTGGCTTTGCAGGCTTACTAGGTTTCTGCATAGGCCTTGGAGAATCTATGTAAGTCAAGGTAGGGGAATCCTCTTTTTTCCCTGACTTTGTTGCAATGCCACGGACATCTATGTGAGTGGCGCGGGGCTGCTTCCCGGATTGATCCAAGCCATTTGATCCATGTAAAGTTGGGACCTGTGCAATCAGGCCTGGGTAGAGAGAGCAAGATTAGATTACACAATTCAAATGATCAAACACCGAGCATTGTTTCAGCACAAAAGCAAAGTGAAGTACCATCAGTAAGCCTTTTGTTTGGGTCCCTGCTGATACGCCGAGAGGACAGGAAGTGGTTGCGGCTGAAGACTTGGAAGATCCCATTTATACACCCGATTTGTTTCTGCACAGTGGAGTTATCATCGGCTATGGAGTGTAGAAGTTCAGCAGACATGTTCCCACCTCCCCAACTGTGTATTCTAAGCGACAAGCTCACGCACTGGTTGAATTCAAGACTCCTAGGAGCCTTTATGGAAATCTAGAGAGGGAGGATGGACTGGAGGAGGGACGAAAAAGGAGGAATGTCTTTGGCAAAAAATATCCTGCAGAATCAGGAGAGGTGTTTTACCAACGGAATGCTTTGTCCTTTTGGCTCTCCCTAGGAAAGTTTGAAGGAAAAGGGATCTGCTGCTATTGCCATGCCATTGCCATTGCCACTGCCACTGCTTGTGCTTCTTAGGGATATGAGGAGGGTGGAGAGTATTAATGCTGTATATGTAGGGAAATTTGGGATCAGAGAGAAGGAGGAAGGTGGAATGTGGAGCCTTGTGTCTTAAAATGTGGAGGTGAGTGAGAGTGACAAGGGAGAGCTTCTTAAAATGTGTAGGAACATGCTAGGGCCACGACAGGTACCATCGAATGGAAAAAAGTTATGGAATAGAATCGTTGTTTGAAACAGTACAACCCGAGTCCCAGGCTCTTTCTTGTTCATTTGAAGATGCCAGGATCCGGACTGGGATTGAGCAAGATTCCAAGCCCAAGAAACTGCAGAGTAAAATTGTCTTAAGTTTGACAGTAAGTCATCACCGTTTTCTGGGGAACATCTACACGGACCTCTTTAAACTGCTATAGATACACCAATTTGAACCTGTCAAACCATCTGTTTCCAACATCTCTTTAACGGTTCGACTGTGACTGAAACCAACATCAACCACGTGACCAAACGCTGCTCAGGTTCGACGAATGGTCCGGTTCTGGAAGATGGAGGAGGGAGTGATGTGGATGTTCGTGTGGGAGAAAGATCTGTATTTCTGGGCTCAATCTGCACCTTGCTCTCCTAATTTCTTCCACTTTCATGGGGACAGAATAATGTGGGGGATGATGAGGTGGTAGGTCCTGAGATGAGAGTGAGTACCTCTCCCTCTTTCCACCCATTGCCTAACTTTGACTTAAATTCACCAATTAATAATCATTTCACATGTTAATAAGAAGTATCACATTAATAGTCCTCATTTTTCAAAGAATGTATTATTAAGTGCAGATCCGTCATTTACAGTGAATAAATAATAATAATAATTTTAAGTGAAAAATGGGTTTCACTTTGAAACTGAACAATTTATCATGAATTAAATCAATTATAATTGAGAATTTTGAATGGTAAGTACTTATCCAATTCAATCTATTATTTAAATTTATGAATGATGTGACTAACTCTCATTTACCAAAAATCAATTACCAAACCATGTGGACTCCTGTCTGTGCACCTGAACTTTCACAATGAAGAGAGAGGGAAACAAGTGGGTAACATTTACACCAAAGCATCTCCCTTATCAACTGTTCCCTGCAATTTTTCCAATCCCCAAATAAATGAACTTTCTGTTCTTTTATTCATAATTAGGAAGGTGACTCAGGTTAATGCACTTCTGTAATTGTTCCCTTCTTGGGGCTGTGGTACTTAAATGCTCTCCCTCTATCTTCGTTTTCTAGCTAGATTACTCTGTTGTCTGACTTGATGAAGTACCGATATCAAATCAGAGTAAATGAACAAGTGGGCTCATCAAACTCGTCGAGAAAGATATAAAATGCACGTACGGTGAAAGGGAAATGGAAAAAACCGAACACGAATACTTAGAGCTAGGTAGAGGAGTGAACTGATGCATGTATGAAATATGCACATCGTCTCAAACTTAGGACTTTTCTTAAACGGGAGAGGTGTCAAATGATCTCGATCGGTTCACGTGGATTTATGCTAGCCCTCATTGATTATCATTAATTTTAACTTTAAAAAGAATCAAATATTTGTCTTTTTAATAACTGCGAATAGCGAATGAAATTGCCGTGCAATTAAATTATTTCCGTTTTAATATAAAATATTGATTGTGACTAATTAGAAGGTGACTTGGGCTACAACTTTTTATCCGCATGCTGGTGACTAAACCCCGACTAAGCTGTGCCAATGATTTCACATTATCGAGATTCCTTTCTTTTCTTAGAAAATCTCTATCCAATAATACAGTTGATCTCATTTCTTTGGAGAGCAACATTTCATGTAATTAGTTTCGTTACCGTAGCCTCCCATTATCCGAACCTAAACCGAGCCTGAGCGACTTCCCGAACTTTAGTGCAGGAAGATTAAAAATCGAAATCGAATTTACATTATTTGTAACCTCAAAATACCAAATTGGATAGAATTTTTATTCCCAGAGTATCTTAACAATCGTTCATCTGATTGCCGGATATATAATTGATTGATTGATTAAGGATTATTTGCCTAGTACTAATTATCCAAGAATTCTCTAATTTATCACGGACCATTTTTTTATCCGTAAAATTATAAACTATTCAAGAATTCTCCAATCTACCACAAATTTTTTTCTGCCCAAAAAATCACGAATTATCCTATATTTTTTCTAATTTACCATGTCGTTAATTTTATTGATAGTGCAAATGGAGTCTGGTGCGGTATCACATGCATATCCACCTGGTCATAAAAAAAAAGGAACATCTGTTTGCACATCTATTTGCATGTCTATCTTCATGATAAAATAGAGAATTTGATAATAGTTCGTAATTTTTTTATTGCCAGATGGATGCCACATATAATGTCATGTTAGATTCCGTTTGGACAATTAATGGTATACATCAATAATGAACAGAGATATCAACGGCGCGATAAATTAGAAAATTCTTGAATAATTCGTAATTTTCTACGTAAAAAATAGTTCATTAGATTAGGAAATTATTGAATAGTTTGTAATTTTTTTATAAAAAATAGATTATAATAAATTAAATTTTTTTGAATAATTCGTACTTTTTCTAGGCAAATAACTCATTGATTAATTATATGTAGGAGGAGGAGGAGCAATAATATGAAGTAAAGGGAGTGACGGTGATGGAGGAAAAGGGGATGCCGAAACCACATGGATAAAGAGGGAAGCATATCACATGATTGGTCTAATTGGCTCTTTGTCTTCTGCAGACAAGGGGGACCCTCGATCGATCGATCGGTCCCCACCACTTACTACTTGTATATATTACGCAAGCTCGAGTGCATGCGTATACGTGCATTAGCTAGGTTAACCGTACGATCCAAACTCGATGTCTACACATGTATATGCGAGTGTGTACACTATCCAAGATGTTACAAGTTAATTTGACCATTTCATCGACAATTCATGACTATCTTTGTACAAGCACGTATGTATTTGGCTCGTTTCATGTCGTGCCCATCAAATTACAAGCTGTAGGAATGATCCAAAGAATGCCTGTGGTGTAGGCTAAAAGTCAAGATTCCATCTTATCCTATGGTTGATTTGCCGGTTCAATGGTGTTTAATTAGAACCATCGATCACATGCTTAATCGAAATATCTCGTTACGTACGATTCTGCATCGATTTGACTCAAAGAAGATGAGTTGTGACTTCAATCCCTCGATTGCGCGTTTAGGGATGGAAGCTAAAATTACAGGAAATGCATGAGTTCTTGGTTGGTGGGTGGGTGGGTCCACGATCGCCGGTGTCTCTAACCTGTCCATACTCATGGCTATCATTGTGAATCTCCTCCACGAGATGGCATGTAGCTTAAGGTCCATCATGTCATGATGATTAATATCCAAGCCCATCATTGAAGGATGACATGGACGAGATAGATGGTAGAGAATAATATATACACGTGTAATGAGTTTTATGGCTAATGTGAATCGAAATAACATTGCTTCAAATCGACAGTAATGTCAGGGTACCGAATTCTCTTTCTCGAGAAACCCTAATTAACTGTCTCAAAAAAGGGCCAAAGGAAAGAAATTATGGAAAACTTTTCTTTTTTTTATATCACATGTGCAGGCTTGTATTTGAGTGGGGGAAGGGATGGGGACTCTTAATTTCAAGGTGGAGTGATTATCATGGCTGTGATAGAGGGAGAGATCATCAGAGATGGGGGATCGTGTTGTTTAGTCAAATGGATACCAAGAGCAATGTGCTGGCGACCTCTGAGAGGGAAGGAAAAGATGATGATGAGGAAGTGACGAGGACATTGACAGTCTCTGTCATAGAGTCGTTGCATGTGTGTGTCTGAAGTTAAATAGTGTCTGAACTGACGCTCATGCTTCTGTCAGGAGATGAAGATGTGCCAGACAGCTCTATTTACGTCTAACTTTGAAAAATAAAATCAAGTATGCATTACCCCTTTTCTCTTGTTTCCTCGTTTAGTTTTCTTTCTTTTTGGGCGTGCTATTGCTGTCACCTGTCATAGAAAATCTGTTATGTATCGTGTCGTCGTCCTGCGTTTCGTGATCGATGATAAGCTCAACACAAAGAAGCTCCCCTCTTAGGATGGGGGAGGGTGCCAAGATTTCAATTCAAAGATGCCCTCCAAGTCACAATCAAACGTAGAAAAATGAGGACCCAGGATTTAAAATGACGGTGCCACTCGGTCAGCCGACGATAAAATGTTGATAACACCTGTCGCGCAATAAGAAACATGAATGGATATGTTCAAGGGTTAATAGCCAAAAATAGCATTGCTCCTCCCCTTTATGTTCAACGCCTTGCATCACTAAAAATATAGAGGAAAAATGTCTCTTCTTAACATTGAAAATTGAAAAAAAAAAAAATTGATACAGGTTGATTGAGTTCAATTCCTTTCCTTGGAGAGAAGTTTCGTATTTAAATGTTGTGAATAAAAATAATTCATGAAGGGTCCGTTGAAATAATGCTATCCTTAACAGAAATGGCCATACGTCAATATGTGAGACAGGAATTGAGTATTGTCTCAATTGGGCCCATCATGGGCTTCATAGGACTGGGCCTCGAGTGTAAGGCAAGCCCAGGTTATCGGGCCCATGGACGGCCCAAGCCATTACCATTATAACCCATTATATGTTCTTACACCAATGTGCGTGTACCGGCATCTTCCAAGCACGAGATCGTGGGCGCATCATGTAGGACGTATCTTTAAAGCTAAGGAGTACAGTTAGGCATGGCACGGTCCAAAGTACACACACACGGGGACCTGCCACGTGTGAGCCTGTGGGATGATGGCTGGGATCATGTGCATGCGCCATATCTCTTTACCTTTACATGCTCGAATCGGGAAAATAAATTAAAAGGAGGGAGGGGACTGGAGTTTATTAATCAAAATGTAATGTAATTAATATTCGATGATGATGGCCGATTCAGTTCCCAAGAGCCAAAGGAAATTGATCAATCCATCGTACCCCAACTTTATTGGTACATTGTCAGTGGTCCCAAATGATCCGAACGCCGTGCCATATACTAATTGGTTAATTCAACTGGGACCGATTGCCCGTTAATTAGCTAGGAAATGATGCGTTATAATCATGCGTACATCATGCTTATGGCTCAATTGACCTCATGCTCATTAATCATTACGTTTTGCATCCCGAACCCCCTTTTTCCCCCTTTATTCATCCAGAGATAAATTCCATATCTAAAAAAATAAAGAAAATTTCGAGTATAAGAGATCGATCAATACGGTATCATCACTGCTTGTGCTCATACTTTTAGATTAGATGTAAACTAAACCTCTTATGAATCAAAGACATTGTTGCGGGCATGAGGGCCGGGCACGCGTTGTATTTAAGATTGACCAGAGTTTTCTCTTCTTCTTCGCAACCACTACCAGCCAACTTACAATTTCCCGCCAGTGCCTTCCCAGCCGAAAAAGGCGGCTACCCATCAAGAGAGCTTGGTAGCTGAAGCATTTAAAGATCACTTTTCTACGTAGTGAACGCATTATTACGTACATTATACATTGCTGGGTCCCCTTCAGGTCACCCATCGGATTTTCGGGTCTTCTTCTTCTTCTAGCTAGCTACTTGTTTTCGAGTTCTGAGAGACGCTCGAAGGTTTCAGTAAGGCCCGGTTGCAGTTTTGGAGATATGTAAAGAAGCCAAGTTTAGGGGTGTTAGGCTAGATCGACCCCCAAATGCTTCTCTTAGAGGAAAAAAAGATTGGGGGATATTGTTGAGAGGGGGTGTGAGAAGGGTATGGATGGGAGTGAATCTTGCCACGTTATCATTAAACTCGACCAATGATTGCTTGATACGTCATTAAAAAGTATAATATTATCTTTCTATACCAATTAATAATATTTATTTTTTAAGTATGACATGACATCTTTTATTCACGTGTTAAATAATTATTGGTCGAGTTCACTACGTTCTCAATGAGCTCTGTTTACCTAAGAATTTCTCGTGACAAGGGGTGGTTATGGTTTAGATACGTAGATTTTCAAGGGTGCGAGAGTATTTATAAAAGATTTAATCTGCCTGAAAACTGATGCGGCACGTACATATTCGCGGTAAGGATTGATATGACATGTCTTGTATAGTTAGTCAATATTCTGTCTTGCAATGGTGTGGTTCGAGGGTGTGACCGAGAGCAACTAAGGGTGCATCGGCGGATTTTTAGTTGACCGTCAGCCTCATCCGGTCACAGAACGGTCAGACCTGGAGTGTCGAGTTGGGTTGATATTACGGGTGTCCACATCATATGTGTATATATATTACTTTATTTATATATGCATATTACACATCAATCAGTCAAGTAATGAGAATCTATGAAGAATCCATTGCGTGCGATTTATAGAAGTGAACCTGAATGATATCAGTGGATACAATGTGTTGTACACATGACACACTGGCCAGGGTTGAGGGCACCATGCATGCATGCGTTTTCGGTATATGCATATATATATATATATATGGATAAAAATATGAAGGACGCATTGGAGGATCTCTGCAATTATGGAACTCCCTCGACTTCCCAACCTCCCTTGTGAGATGTAATATTGGACCTTGACCGATTGATATATGTCCTTTCTAGCCATGTCTGCCCACGAATGAAGAGATGCGAATAGGATTTGATAGATTCCGAGAACTATTCGTGCATTCGAAGTATAAATTCTTGTTCCACTAATTACCACTGTGGGTTTCTTTCCGAAAACATCCGATAAGATTTGAGATTAAGCCAAGTACAGTGTGCTCTATTTCTTTTTTTAATTTTAATTTGCCATGATAATCCGATAAATTTTTCACTTTTTTTTTCCTAATTATGTCGCTTGTCATTCGAAAGTGTAACGGACTTTTTATAATCTCTCGTCAGATGTTAATGCTCTGGGCATTCATTGAGGGAAGACCAGAGAAGAAATAACGGTCACTCGAGCCGGGACACCGGGGGAATTAAAGTCAACTCCAAATTTATAGTCCATAATCAATGAACATACTTTCAAAAAAAAAGGAAAAGAAAAAGAAAGAGCCGTTCGAAACTTCGACCGAACAACCTAAAAATCGGCAACGAGGAATCTTTCTGATCATTCTAAAGAGAATAAAAAAAAAGGGAAAGTTTGAGATGGTAATATAAATTTGTACCTATTTTGATTATTATAAACGGAACACCGTGCTGGTTAATTCCCTTATTTTTCTATTTTATTTTAGATTTATCGTACATTTTGTAAATGAAATTATTCAAGTTCCTACCATTAAACAATAAATATCTTTCAATATGAATTTTTCTTATTTGTAAAACTCGGTTATAATTTATTTTTACCAGATCCGATGAAATTTCCACGATGTATTAATCTATCGAAAGCTTTTCCTTGAAGAAAGAAAAAGGCAAAAAGAATATATAAAAGATGAGATTAAGCATCTCCGGTTAGGATAAAGAATAATTGCCGTGGCATTAAAAGGAGTGCATTGCTTCATGGGTTTCAGTTGCACTGCATTTGCACTCCCTTAAAAATTAAAAAAAAAAAATCGATCCTGATTCATTGGGAATGATACATTAATTATACAATCAATTCTGCTACAAAGATTAATAAATTTAATAAATTCTCTCAAATAAGATTTTGGATTCAAATATTGTGAATAACGAAAATTCATCTTATAAGAGTTTTACTCACGTAGTAGATCAATATGAAGCAATGCATGATAATTTATTCCTCTCAGAGGCACTGAGGAACAGTGAATGGGATTGGCCGAGTTGTATGGACCCTACTGCCTTGGGTGCTCTTCCATTAATCCAATCCTCTGTCGGGCATGCAATATTTAATACTTTTCTATGGGAATAAGGTGATTTCAAATTAGCAAAAGTTTGGGAGGATTTGAGAGCAAAGAAGCCTAAGGTAATTTGGCACAAAATTTTGCGGTTCTCTGGTCACATACCTAGAGTTTCTTTTATTAGCTGGCTAGCTATTCTGGATAAGCTAAGCACAGAGGGAAGGATACACCGTGGAACCAACGGACAAGTTTATATTTGTGAATTTTGCCATCAAGCCGTTGAGACCAGAGATCACCTATTTTTGGAATGCTCACTTATAGGTGGTATTTGGTATGAACTGATAGGTCGATTGAAGATCACAGGCGTAGTACAGGAGGATGGAACTGCGAGCTAGATTGGGCGATTGTTAATAGAAGGGAAAGAATGCTTAAGCTGTCATCTACAAATTAGTTTTCACTAGTTAGATCTATCTAATTTGAAAGAAGCGAAACTCGGGAGTTTTCAAGCACATTAGCAATCCATCAAACCAAATTTCGCCCTTCGTTTTGAGTTCTGTAAGATTTAGAATTCGCTCCTTGCCTCACGTATGACAAGAGTTAGCTCATAGTCATTTGATAGAATTCACTTAAGATTCATATAAATGCTTCATGAGACTCTTGTGTACAGTTTGTTTATATTACCATTTAAAAAAATATTATTTATAAATCCAAGAGAATAAATCTACTCAAGTACAATAATTTATCCAAGCCCAAGCTTTTAAAAATATTTTTAAAATAATAATAATAATAATAATATATTATTATTATTTTTGACTAAGTAACTTGTTGGGCAGGAAGCCTAACCCAAACACTAGAATAGGAAGCCCAAGCTGCCAGACCGAACAGCTCTTCACAGCTCGTATACATACAAACGCGCGTATCAATGTTCTGTCGTCTTTTCGTTGCTTTCCCTGAAGCTTCACCTGAAACCCGCCAACTTCGCCTTCTTCGACACCTCTCTTAAAAGCTTTCCCCTTTTTCTCTTCTCTCCCTATGAACTGTTACCCTCACAGCAGAAGCAGGCGCATCCCTCTCCCCTCTCTCTAGTCTCTACATGCAGCCCCAGCCATAGCAATGGGCAATCTCTGCGCCTGCCTCTCCCCCAGACCCGCGAAGAAGCGGACCCGGCCCGTCAAGCGACTCTCCAATGCAACCGCCGCTGCCGCAGCCAGCAACCGCTGGTCCAGGGTCCGATCGTCCAGCAATAACAAGCTCGATGACTCGGCGCTGATCCGGGAGCAGGCCCTCGCCGCCGCGATCCTCTTCGGCCAGCATCAACAGCAGCACAACGGCTCCCTCCCGCCGTTCGACCGCTCCGCCTCCCTCCGCTACCCTAACTCCTCCTCCTCCTCCTCCTCGAAGAGGCAATCCCTTCCCCGGAGCTCCAGCTCCCGAGCTCGGTCCCTCACCGATCCTCTGCTTCAGCCTCACCAGCTCGTTAACCAGGTGCGCATGCTTTAAAGAATCTTAAATGCTAATTGAATTGATCTCTGGACCGCTGGACATCAAGAAAACTACAGTTCCCAATTTTAACTTTACCGTCATGGTCATGAAATTTCCTTTCTTTGAGCTGATTGCCACTCTTATTCCTATATTTTGATCTCCGAATTTCTTGCACGTGTTGTTGTATTTAGGATTGAGAAATCCAAGGAGGAATTTTTTTATTCTTTGAAGTCCGAAATGTCGGTTTAAGAAATGTGGCTCCGACTGGGTAAATATGCGGTTTCTCTGTCTCTGTAGTAGCTATCGGTAATGGTTGTATTGACTGTTATTCATGGAGCTTCAGTTGCTATTTTGCCGATTTGTTGGTATATATCACTTTCTGTTGACTGAAATGTCGACGGAAAGTATAATACCCGCGTGCGGATGACATTTCAAATGAGGAAGGGATTCCATGGATAGTTTCAGGAAACAAGATATTATATTTTCACCATTGACACGTCTGATTAGAAGGATCAAATCAGCTTGATGGGTGCTCGGGATGAGCAGAATCTGCCAAGGCATTTCTTCTTGGCGGGATTCTTATTCCTACCGCTGCTAATAAGCTTACAGCTGGGCTGAATTACAATTGTGTATATGTTGCCCAAGAATGGCTAGAACAAATTCCGGTGGGCCCCAATATTTCAGAAATAAGTATCATCCCGCAGTTTCATTAATATCGAGTGCTTGCACCCTATAGTCTTGCTCATTATCCATCCTTGATGATGACTTGTGAGGTTTGACCCTAGTTATCTGTATCTTAATTCTTCTTTCCTGTTGGGATTTTCTGCTCTGTGATGTATTGCTTTCTCTGCCTTCTAAAGCGTAACATAGTTTGTGGTTTCGGGCTTGCCATTAATCTTCGTTCCTGAATTTGAGCCTTATGATTTATAGTTAAAGGGAAGTGTGGCTTATTAACCTTGAAGGGTTATCCCTATCTGTTTGCTGCAGGATGTGAAGATTGCCGACCTAGAAACCAACCATTTTGTTCTAGTTCATGGAGGTGGCTTTGGTGCTTGGTGTTGGTATAAAACTATAGCACTTCTAGAAGAAGGTGGTTTTGAGGTTACTGCAATAGATTTAACAGGCTCAGGCATCGACTCATTTGACACAAATGGTATCACCACTCTATCACAATATGTAAAACCGTTGACCGACTTTCTTGAGAAGCTTGACGATGGACAGAAGGTTTTCTTTATACTCCACACTGCTTTTCCTTTTCAACTGTCATATGTCGACACTCGATTGGGAACTTCTCGAATTTTCACCAGTTTGAGAATTCATGAAATTACTCTTACTGTTCTCTCCGTCTTCCAATCGTGCAGGTAATATGGTGGGACATGATCTTGGGGGTGCTTGCATATCGCATGCAATGGAGTTGTTTTCTCATAAAATCTCAAAGGCTGTATTCATTGCTGCTGTGATGTTGATAAGCGGGCAAAGTACTCTCGATTTGTTGAAGCAGGTATCTTCTTTTCCGTTATTACAACACAGTACTTCTGCTGATTTGATCCGTCAAAGGGGAAAAAATGAAGTAGAGATAGCGCCTTTTCTTCCTCCGATACTGAAGTATTCATGCCATTGCTTCGTACTTATGGTCAAAATTTCTCTGCATCAGGCCGCTGCTTCGAATGATCTAATGCAACAGGCTCAGATATTTCTGTACGGACATGGGAACGACCACCCTCCAACTGCTATTGAACTCGACAAGTCATTGCTCAGGGACTTGTTATTCAATCAAAGCCCTGCAAAGGTGCATTCAACTTTTCTCCACATGCAAGTCAAGATCTTAAATTCTCATCTTGCCAAAAACGCTTGTGCTTACAGAATAATGCTCGACTGATATCGGTTTTTGTCTAGGATGTCGCATTGGCATCTGTTTCAATGAGACCCATCCCGTTCTCTCCACTGCTGGAGAAGCTCTCACTCTCGGACACAAAGCACGGATCGGTAAGACGGTTCTATATCGAGACTCCAGAAGATCACGCCATACCCATCTCAGCTCAAGAAGCAATGACAAGCTCAGCCCCACCAGAGCGTGTGTTCCGCCTAAAAGGTGCCGATCACTCGCCCTTCTTTTCCAAGCCGCAGGCCCTTCACAAGCTCTTGGTAGAGATCTCGAAGATCCCGGCAGCCTCATAGCCTATACCACAATGTAATTCATCCGAATTGAGAGATTTGTTTCCTGTATGTAGATAATGCCTGGCATTACTACCAAAGATCCTCCTGAAATGTTTAGATCCTGTTCAGTCGAGGATCTTATACCAGAGAAATTTTGGTCGTGTCTTATTATTTGTCTCGTGGGAGATGTCAAATTGGGAGTTGTGTTATTCAAGATCTTATTGCTACTTTCATTTTTCTTTTTTACGATCCTAATAAATGGAAAGTTTCGACGATGAAAACAAATTTAGAATCTCTTTACTGTCGGCGGTTGCCTGCTAGGATGAGCTCGGTGATAATAATTTATTAAATTTCAAGTTCAAATGACATGCACTAAATATTTTGCATTTTAAATTAACTTTTTAATAGTTGATCAAACTGCAATTAATGAATTTAACGTGAGATATTAATTTGTTAATTAATAAGATATGCATTATCAATTTGATTTAAATTATGATATCTATGTAAAATTTAGAAACAAATATTTTTTTATTTAATGTGCGACTGACTTATATAAAATAATAAGGACGTGGATGGAAAAAAAAATTTATCATGACGGGAGATATTTTGAGAATCTATGTTAATGAAAAATGAGAACGTGGCTTACAGACGGCGAGTTAACGGCCGTCAAGTTTTCTGTTTGAAACCCTAATCGAATTGACGCAGTAGGATTTCTCTCTCTCCCTCCGTCCGTGCTCGGCTGCCTCGCGAAGACCCCCGAATAGCCGACTGAAATTCCGGAGAGATTGCAGAGCGCCGAATAATCTACAAATGACGACCGTCATACAGACCTCCGAGGAGGATCCCCAACTCGCCGTCGTTCGCTTCACTTCAGAGCTCGCCTGGGCCGATGCCGGTCCCGAGGTACGCCCTTCCACCTCTTCCTCGTGGTGGTCGGCACCCTGTTCCTTTTACTCGATTTTTATGGTCTTTGTACAGGAAGTTGGGAAAGTTAAATCTTTTTAAATTCGTGTTGAATTGGGCGAGAAGTTGATTTGGGTGTGTTGCTGATATTATAATCCAAGTTTTGGCATTTTAGATTGCTCCGATTCATCGGATTATGTTCTTGCGATTGGATTAAATTGTAGGAGAATCTATTGAAGATGATTTTTTTAATGGTTTCATGGTGGCATTTCAGGCTGCCAATCCCCAGGCTGAGAGATTGTGTATAGAAGCTCAGGAATATATGGTGGCAGGCAGGTGGTTAGATTTGGTTTCGCTGATGCTGACGTCGGCTGACTTGATATTCTCAAAGGTTTCTGAGAAAGGTGATGGATATTTCATTCTTCCCGAATCATGACATGGAAGAGGCATGTGCAGTAAAATATGGAGCTTGCTGACCACTTTTATGTATCAACCTTATGAGTTATGAAGGGATGAACAGCCAAAGTAGTAGTATCCTTTTTTTCATAATCTGTAACCTCTCTTTTCTGAGTTGGTTTTCCTGTTTATATTCTAGATCTTGAGTGTATTTTCACCATCATCTGCAATGTCGTCACGAAATTGGAAAACCCGGATGAAATACTTGAGATGGCAAAACTCATTTCTTCAAAGCTCTGTCAACAACCAAATGACAAGCCTGCACTGCGGTTGAAGATGTATGATGGCGTAAACAGTTGAAGGTTTCAGATTACTAAAAAATTTTGCGGCGGTTGCTTATTTATCTTCACTCTTGTTTCCAGCCTGTTCAATCTATACAACCTCTTGAGCATTCCATATGGCCGGTTTTGTGTGTATATGCAAGCCTTAAATTTGGCAGTTAATGGAACGGCGGTTGATCACATTGTTCCTTCTTTTAAGAGGATTGATAGCTTCCTGAAAGAGTGGAATCTTGATGTGAAGGATCGGCGAGAACTTTTCCTTGCCATGGCAAACGTGGCAAAAGAAAATAAAAGGTATGAGATCCGTGAGTTGCCAAATACAGTGCATCAGTACAGCATTTGTTGTTCCCCTTTATCGGTTATCTTATTCACTGAAGCTACCTGAGATAGACTGCCTCGTTTTCTTTCTCCAGTTCAACACAAGATTCTTTCAAGTTCTTGACCAAATATTTGGCCACCTTTTCCGGTGAAGATGCTGTTGCAATGAATGAAGCCAAGGAGGAAGCTGTTAGAGCGATTATTGAGTTCTTGAAGGCACCTGATGTCTTCCAGGTCCTCTAAAGTCTGCCAGTTTATGCCCTTGTTATTTATGGTGCAATCTGAGAATTGTTATGTAAAGCCTTTTGTATTAGCTGCCTTTTTTTGTTGTATTATTTTTTCCACTGGGTGCTCTTAGATGGCTCGCATTTATGTTGACAGTGTGATTTGCTGGATATGCCAGCTGTCAGGCAATTAGAAAATGATTCACGGAATTCTGCAGTCTATCGGCTATTGAAAATCTTTCTGACTGAGAGGCTGGATTCCTACCTAGAATATCAAGCAGCAAACTCTAGTTTATTGAAAGACTATGGCAAGTCTTTCTGTCTCTCCTCCGTAATTTTTTCTGCAGTATCTGTTATAGAGGCTGAATCTTGGTTGTAATGATGTAGGCCTCGTACATGAGGACTGTGTTACCAAAATGCGGCTTATGTCTCTGGCAGATCTTGGTTCAAATGAATCCGGCCAGATTCCGTATGCTGTTATTAGGGACATGCTTCAGGTGAACCATACTTTTTGGTATAGCTCTTGACATGTCTAGCTCGATGCAGTTTTAACATTTTTGTTTTTGCAGATTAATGATGATGAGGTCGAGTATTGGGTAGTGAAAGCAATATCTGCCAAGTTATTGGATTGTAAGATGGACCAGATGAATGAACTTGTCATAGTGAGGTGAACGTCACAGTTCTTTCTGTTGTTTGAATGCACAATTATTGTAACTTGCCCTTGTACTTAACTGTTGGTCATCCAATGCATGCAGCCGCTGCAGCGAGCGGGTGTTTGGGGAGCGCCAATGGGAATTGCTCCAAGCAAAGCTAGCAACATGGAGGGTATAGTATATATATCGCAATCTTCCCTTAAGTAATTTTGTAGAATAAAAGTCAAGCGAGGAAAGCTGTCATAAGGTCCCAGTTTTCTTCAGTCATGTACTGAGAAGTGAGTTATCCGAGTCCTTGTCATTCTTTTCAGGAAAACGTTGCCAGTGTCATCACCACCATTCAAGCTAACAAGATAACGGATGATGCCGCCCACACAGCTCAGGGACTGATGATTCGTTGAGAGTTTTCTTACCCTTATTGCACTTGCACGG
Organism: Lagerstroemia speciosa; assembly: GCA_037672795.1. NCBI lineage: Eukaryota > Viridiplantae > Streptophyta > Magnoliopsida > Myrtales > Lythraceae > Lagerstroemia > Lagerstroemia speciosa. The sequence continues at coordinate 7,739,736 of CM075297.1, forward strand.
TGAGTTATGCTGGTCAGAGAGGGATTTGTGTAATGTTACCTCTCTTTCCTTTGGCTGGAAAATCAATTGTTTTCTGGGATATTGCCGCAGAAAGATGGCGCTTTAGTTCTCGTTGCAATCATGTTAGTTGCATTGCAAATTTTGTCAGCATACTTGTTAGTCTTCGAAAATCAAGTGTTAGATATTTAGTTTGATGCACTTGGAGGACCCATTGTTGTGGTTAATACCATATAAGAGCTTGGAGGACCCATTGTTCTGGTTAATACATATAAGAGCGAAAGAAGAATCTGCATTTTCCAGGCTCTGAGAATGTTCATAAAAACTCTATGCTGAAGAAGAGAGAATCGCATAATGCTCGATGTTGATGGTGCTAGGAGCGAAGTGATACCAATAATAAGCCATCCAGCATCAGGCTTTGCCTGCAATACAAATATGAGATAAGAGTCATGATATTGATGCATTTACATATATTGAGGAGGTTTGATGTTATTGATGATCAAGAACTACTTATGCCAGAACATTCTATGCATCTATTGTTACGTGAGTAACACTCCCAGTCATCGTCCTAAGCTTTTTCTTTTTTTCTTGCAATCCATCTTGACCGTTTGAAAGGCTTTGTTCGATATTTTGGTGATTAAAATGAGCATGGGTAATGACTATTTGGGATACTAAACTTTGGACTGACAAAGTCTGGACCGAACATTTCAGTTGAAATAATAATACTACGCATTGATGTTTATGTATTCTATAGTTGATATGTGGACACAAAACTTGACATGGAAAAGGACATGCATCTGTTTTTGCTCACTTCTTCATTGAGCTCCCTTTGGAAAGGCTAAAGTGAGGTTTGCTGAGAGATTTGAGGTCACAGTTCAAAGAGCGATATATGTTGGTCAGAGTGGAAGAATCATTCATTATTCCATCTGTGGACAGCTTAGAGTCCAAGGAGACCACAAGGTCCGAGGTTTGATTCTTATCTCGTATTCCCTTATTTTCTATTTTTTTGCCAATTATTTTTAAGATTTATATATCTTATTTGTATACTGAAAAAAAAAAAAAGGAAAGAAATGGGAGACCTTTCCACACCCACCGGCTAGTGCGAGCATTCATCATCATGAGAAATGGGATTTGAATTAGGGGGTCAATTAGTGTGTGTGTGAGAGAGAGTGAGGGGTGAAAAATGGATGGAAAATTTGAGGAAGGGATGATTAGGCGAAGTTGAGAAATCATGAGTAGTGTGATGTGATTTATTAGGAACTAGTCACATAATTCATGCTTCGCACCGCACGGTGAGTACCGACGAATACGATGCGAACAGTGGCTAGGAGAGGAGAGGCTACATTATTATCATGGCCATAGGATAACACACAGCTTAGCTTTTGAGAATCATCAAAGATACGTATTGTAGGAGACAACACTACAGACATTTATGATTAGACAGGGAAGTTGCATAAATAAGATCGGGTGACGACACCAAGGGGATGATGATGCTTGATCTTGACGGCCTAATGTTGTGTAATAAAACTATCAGTTCCTGCCACAGTCGCGATTGAGTGGGTCACATTTTCTTATGGCTTTAAGGCTCGGCTCGGTGGTGCAGGAAAAGTTGCGCCGGTCCCTGCCTCCTCTGCCACATGCAGCCTTACCCCGGTTTTTGGTGCCTTTTGTGGCTTCTCCTACGTTCAGTGTCAGCTGGCCGAGGACTCTTCGTGCTCAGCCAAGGTCTGAGCTCGTCTGATCAAACCCCTCCAACTGAGGCTGTGCGTGAGCGATCCTGAGGTCACCACCATCAACAATATGATTGAACGATGTGGTGGTGTTGCCAAAGAGGATCCTCTGCTGCTGCACTGCAGCTGCTCCAGCACCAGCAACCGGAATCCACGGAGAGAGCACCGCTGCTGTTGCTGCTAATGCGAGAAACCAGCCGGGAGCTGCCTTGATAGTCGCACTCACACAAGGGTGTTCCTTCACCATTTCTAGCTTGACTGGTTGGTCTCTGACGGTGTCAACAGCTTGACTGGTTGGTCTCTGACGGTGTCAACTACTACTTGGGTTACATACATACATACATAAATATAGTACTAGATCACTGTTTTCTTTTGATGATGGCGATGCAAAACCACCATTTCTCCGCTCAGTCGATGGAGCTGCACTGTACTGCAATAACTCCTCCTCGGCCCAGCAAGACAGCAACCTCCGTAGGAAGGAAGCTTTTTATTGCGGGCAAGGAAAATCGCATGCCTCTACCTGATAAGTCATGTCTACGGGTGTGTCGGGCCTGGGGACCATGGATGTTGTCGTAACTAGCTAACCCTTTACGACTGTCCAGTCCTCATGCGTTATACACCGACGTTATACTTCTGTCGTGCAAAAAAATGACACTGGATTGAACTTTTTTCTCTCTTTAATTTGAGCGGTTGGTCATTTGATCAAATAACTAAATAAAAAAAAGCTTCCTTTTTTTTTTACCAACTTGTATTGGTCTAATGGTTCCCTTACTAGACTTCTAAATGAGTGATCTAAGATCGAATCCCAGGTTAGAAGGATTGACGGAAATTTTCCCAGGGATCACTGTCCGATTGCAAATTAGTCTCGATATACGTTTCGGCTAATTCGGGGATGTTGCGTGGTCTAAACTAAAAAAAAAAAAAAACATCCTTTTCATATATATATATATATATATATAGAAGATACTTGGGGGGGAAAAAGTCAGACATGTCATGGAGCATATATAGCGTGGAAAATGACATGCATTTGTCTTCGGTCGATTCTTTATTACTTCGACTATTCCTCACCTTCCAAATTAATTGAACAACAACCACCGCTGGAGGGCTACGGTGAGATTTAGTTAAGGGATGTGGTGTACGTACATCATAATATAGTAGTACACGTATGAAACTCCAATCAAGCCTAACCAGCCAAATTGATGGTTCAAGAGTATCATTTGAAATGAATTGAATCAAATTTAACAAGACAAGGGCTCATCGTTGCCAAATTCATATATAGCCTTTCTTCTATTCCTGGCAATGCATTATACATACACATAAAGTACACAATAAAAATAGAGAAATGGAGCCTTTTCTTTTCTATTCTTTTTTGCTGGATAATATGGAGACACGGAGTTACATTACATACCATAAGACGAGGCAAACGAGACCAAGGGGATGTCTAATGATGATATCCAATTCCAAGTCGAGTAAATCCGCCGCTAGTTTTCACGATTGAATGGGCTATATTTTGGGTGGGAACTGCCGGGTTGGGTGGTGCAGCTGCTGTAGCGCCCGTACTTGTTTCTGCCGCACGCAGCCCTATCTGGCTTAGCGGCGCTCCCTGTCACAGATTTGAAGTCGTACAAACTCCGGCGGATGACAGCGGAGGAGCCCACCATGTCCGATGCCATCTCGAACCCCTCGAGCTCAGGCTGTGCGTGAGAGATTGTGAGGCTGACGAACCCACCATCACCTCCTCCTCCTCCTCCAACAATATTACCGTTAACAGTATTGGTGGCGGTGTCCCATGATGATGAGTCGTTGCCGACCGTGATCCAATTACGCTGTTCTTCAGCGGCAGCATGAAGTGGAATGGAGAGAAATAATAGGAGTAGTGCTGCTGCTGCTGTTGTTGCTAGTGCAAGAAGCCGGGGACCGGCCTCGGTCGCAAGCGGGTGTTCCTTCACCATAATGGAGCTTATAAGCTTCACAATCGCTGGTCAGCCTAGCCTGTTATGGTGCTGGGCCAATCAACAGTTTGTGTATGACCTAGCGAAGAAGCGTTGGGGCGTGGTTGTGTTACATATACCGCTCTAGGCCTGCACTCCCCATCTATATATGTAGATGAGAGAGAGAGAGAGACAGAGAGATCATCTAGCCGGGGTGAACACTTCAATGCCAAGATAGATATTATCTTCGATGGATGGCTATGCTTAAATGGAGTAGTGATCAAGTGCCAGAAACCACGGGGCCTGGGTAACGATATTGACTTCGGCCTGTGACTAATAAGAGAAAGTCTTGTATGTAACGGATATAATATGTGACAATACTAATATGATATTGTAAATCAGTATAATTAAGTTATCTATCATCTTGCAATACTGTATTAGTACTGTCACGTGATGTATCTATTACATATAATACTCTCTCATGACCAAGAAGTCCTCGGCTCGATTCTGAGATTTTTCGTACTTCTTATTTGACTCCTGCACACCAAAACAAAAGACTGGCAATGCAATAATTGGACTTTTGGCATTGCAACTTCATCCGATATCGATCTCCAAGTGGGCGCGTGTTTCCACATTTTTGGAATTTTTAGGTTAAGGCTTTGTTTGGATTGAGGTGCAAGGAGGGTTATGGAGGGGAGGGTTATGGAGGGTTAAGTCTAACCCTTGTTTGGCAAACATGAGGTTTATGGAGGTTTATGGAGGTGTAAGTTCAGCCCTCGTTTGGGAATTAAAATAGGATGGTTATGGAGGGTTATGGAGGTTTATGGAGGGTTGTTTTCAACCCTCCATAAACCTCCTCCAAGCTAAATTTTCAACCCCCAAATTGGGGGGTTACGGAGGGTTACGAAATTCTCCGTGATGTCTACCTTTAAAAATCTCAGTAACCTTACACCTCCATAACCCTTCATAACCCTCCATAACCCTCCACCTCCATAAACCTCCATAACCCCCACCTCCATAACCCTCCATAACCCTCCCCTCCATAAACCTCCTCACCCCTCAATCCAAACAAGCCCTAAGAGATCCAAGAGTACCGTCTCCTTTACTCCTAGAAATTAAGGGTACAAAAAATTTTAATTAATTAAAAAAAGAAAAAGAAAAAGAAAAGAACTTCAACGTGCTCTAATTTTTGCGCGGTCCCTACCATACTGGGCTGGGCTCAGTCCAATTAATAGCCCAAAAGATTCCAGCAGACGTAATGCAGCACAGCCCCATGACCGGGTTTTGATCTCGTGGCAAACTAAGGGCGTCGGCTCCTCACTAGCAGCAATATTCTTCCCTCCGCCGCAGAAGGTAGGGCTCGGAGATGAGCACCCACCGCAGCCCACCAAAGCATCAGAACCGGTACGCGTGGAAGCCTAACGCTGGCCGCAACATCAACGAAACGGCAACCGATAGATTCTGAATCGCCCGCTTCTATATGCTTGTTTCGAACGAAAACATCATAAATGTTTCAGAGTTCTTATTTTCACGCCAAATTCGCCGGATGAGGCTGAAAAGAAAACTGAACCAGACGAGTCAATTTATATGTTGTAGGAGGTCGGAGGAAGGTTTAGGCCATTGTCAGAGATGACGGGAGTGTGCGGCCGCTGTAAAGAGCAGATCGAATGGAAACGCCGTTACGGGAAATATAAACCCCTCAGGGAACCTGCTAAGTGGTTCACTTTTCCCTCCCCTTCCGTCACCATTATGTCGTCTCTGCAATGTCTTTACCGAAGTTGATTGAAAATTTGCCTATTAAGTTGAGAGGGATTGCACTGTTCTGAGGATCTGCGTACATGCCAGTTCGGGACTACTTTGGTGGGTTTATAATTTATAAGCAATCTAATCGATATTTGCGGTCAGCTATGCTCGAAGAGGAATGTTCGTCAAGCTTACCACAACCACTGCACAGGTTTGTACCTCATTCATATGTGCTGCTAGTGCTAATTGGGGGAGAGCTGTTACTTCTTTGTCATAGAAAATTTTCAAAGATATGAGTAGTGGAGAAAGAGAAATTGATTTTATTCTTATGATTCCGATGTCATTTGGTTGTCTAAGTTTGTTTTAGGTTGTGCCAAGGACCAGAATGTATGTGCAAAGTGTCGTTGCCAGGTGCAGTCTCTAATAGCAAGGTATTTGGTTTAGATTCATGTCAAAAATCAGGCACAAAAATCTTGAGCTTCTTGAGTGTATCTCTCTTGTCTGAGACTAGTTTTATTGTATAAATATTGCAGAGATTCTTCTGAATTAGAGGTGGAGCAGACAATGCTTGAGGAGGTGGGCCGGAAAAAAAAATATATCAAGTACTTGTGTTTAACGTGAAGATAACAACTGCTTTTGCCTTTGACACTCTGGCAGTTTCGACATTTTGGTTCTTGCAGATTAATGATGATGAGGTCGAATATTGGGTAGTGAATATCTGCCAAGTTATTGGATTGTAGGATGGACCAAATGAATGAACTTGTCATAGTGAGATGAACGTCACAGTTCCTTTTGTTTGCATGCACAATTGTTTTAACTTGTCCTTATACTTGACTGGTGGTCATCCAATCTTGTAGCCGCTGCAGCAAGCGGGTGTTTGGGGAGCACCAATGGGAATTGCTCCAAGCAAAGTTAGCAACATGGAGGGTATATATAGTTATATATCAGTTTTCCGTTAAATAATTTTCTCGACACACATTCAAGCGAGGAAGCTGTCTCAAGTTCTCAGTTTTCTTCAGTCATGTTATGAGAAGTGAGTTATCTGAGACCCTGTCATTTTTTTTTCTCAAGGAAAATGTTGCAAGTGTAATCGCCACCATCCAAGCTAACAAGACAACGGATGATTTTAAAAAAAAAAAGGAAGATTTTTTCCCCTTATTGTGCTGGCGCGGGTGAGTTGTGCGGTCTGAGAAGGATTTATTTAATGTTACATCCCGTTCCTTTCGCTGGAAAATCAATTGTTTTGGAGGATATTGCTGCAGAAAGATGGGGCTTTAGTTCTTGTTGCAAGCATGTTAGTTGCATTAGAAATTGTCTGCAAACTTGTTACTACTTCAAGAATCAAGTGTCAGATATTTAAGTTCGGTATACTTGAGAGTGCCCATGGTTCTGTGTCAATACCATTACTTGATTGAGAAGAGCGAAAGAACTTGCATTGTCTAGGCTCTGTAAATGTTCATAAAACTCAATGCTGAAGGAAGAGAGGAGCACAAAATGCTTGATATTGATTCTACTAGGAGTGCGAATCTGCGATGGTATAATAAGCTATCCTGCAGCAGGTTTTGCCTGCAATACCAATATGAGATGCAGTCAAGAGATCGATATACACAGATATTGATGAGTTTAATATCATTGATGATCAAGAACTTGTGCTTAGAACATTCTGTAAATCTATATCATGCGAGTAATGGCAATGCTCTGATGTTTGTCCTAAGGTTGTCTTTTATGTGAGATCCATCTTGACTCTTGAAGGGCATTGCTCCATATTTTTAGGTGATCAAATTAAACACGAGCAAGGCCTACTTGGGATTCTCAAGTTCGGATGCGACAAAGTTTAGATTGAATTTATCCATTGAAATGGGTACTTATGTCCGTATGTTTCTAGAGCTTCTTGCATATAGTTGATATCCGGACACACAAGTTGAAATGTTACGGAACATGACATGTACTTGACCCTAATGTATATTTGCATTATTGTTGTACGAAATATTATCGAAAATGCACGTCTGAGGTCTGACAATCCAAGTAGATGTGAATTTAGCCAAATCAGTGCATTAATAACCGCAGAAATAAATCAGTGGTAGGTTGAGTGGATTGAATTTTATGGAGACAACTTAGGAATCAAATATAATAGTTGATAGAGATGGAAGCATGGGAAATTCAAATTATTCGAAGTCGGTTTTTTTTTTTTTATGATCTTAGTTCAGATCTTATAAAAAGGAAAAAATATATATATTCATCTTTGAGCAAGTTTTATTTTTTTAATGTATTGATACAAACTGAATCTAAATTATTACAGGATACTAATGTTGCATTTGGTTGGCTGGAATATGAATTCCTTTCCCGTGTTTGGTTCCCACGTTGAGTGTTATACGGAATAGTTATTACTGATGTTATACGGAATAGAACCGGAATGCTATTCCTCCCTCCCCTCGAGGAATAGGGGAATATAATCAAATTGATAAGAATGCCCATAAAATTTGCCACCGGCCCTTTCTCCCTCGTCCGCTAGCCGTCCGCCATCACCGTCGTCCGAGGTCGGCTTCCAATGACAAAAACCACAGTTTCCCGTCATTCTTGAAGTCGCTAAATCAAATCCAATGTAAAAAATTATTAATTTAACTGCGAATGGTCGTTCATTAAAAACCCCCGAGCTGGCAAGGAGGCGAACTGGTGGCAGACGGTGGCTAGACCGGCCTGGCTGTCGAGGGTGGTTGGGCTTGCTTGGGGATCGAGGGTAGAGCGGGCTCGATGGTGGTTGGGCTCGCTTGGGGCTCGACGGCATGGCAAACTCGACGGTGGGTGGGGCAGGCTCGACACTGGCTGGACTCGCCTGGGCTTAAGTCACGGCGGCTAACATGGTCGGAGTGGTTGCCGGGGTCGATCGGTCCCCTGGACTGCAGGTCACTGTGCTAAGAATTTTGAGGTGGCTGAAGACGACTGTCGTCTTCAGTTCTTAATTTCATATTTAAATTATTTTTTAATATATCATTTTAATATGTTCGGATGGTTTTGCCACTTTATTTTTAAATATTCTATTCCGTATTACTCTATTCTATTTAATCAAATAAAATTATTTCATCCTTCATTTAATTCTATTTCTAACATTATTCCTCTTCCTTATTTATTTTATTTTCTATATTCATTTCATTCGTGCAAATCAAACATATCCTAAATGATACATATCAAAATATAGGTAAGATTATGGGAAAGTTGGAATAAGATTTCGTAGCGGCGGTAATGCGATTTATATATTAGGATTGAAGCTGCTAAGGTGAGGAGAGTCTTCATTAGTTATCATGGCTTTTGAAATCATCAAAGATACGTATCCTCGAGGCTTTACAGACATATAAACCATGATTTATTATATTATCGGCACCCTGACAATTATCATTGCACATACATGAGTACAATATATATATTTTTTTTATCAAGCACCTACATTGTTGCACATATTCAGATACATGAACACTTACGTAATAAGACGATCCAACGAGTTGGCAATAGCAAAGGCGAGTAACTGTACTGCGCCACATTTATTTCTTCTTTTTCTTCTTCTTTTTATAGCTTGCAGCCTTCAGGGGGTTCGGCCCGCAGGTCCAGGAGGTGTAGCGCCTGAACCAGTTGACTCGACCACCGAACCGTGTGGCCGTATCCTGAACTTTCATATAAGATAATAACATATTATCTCTTAACAATCGCGACTGAAGGGGCCACATTTTCGCAGCGTCACTTTACTGGGATCGGTAGTGCAGGAAATGTACCGCCCAGACTTGTTTCTGCCGCACACGGCCCTACGTCGGTCTCTGGTGCCCAGTGTCACGTATGGATTAGTTCTCTTGACGACGGCAGCGGAAGAGCCCAGGTCCGAGGCCATGTCAAAACCCTCGAGCTGTGGCTGCGCGTGAGCGATGAACGGGAGGCTGAGGCACCCACCATCTTCTCCTCCTCCTCCTTCTGCTGCTGCATTACCATCAACGTTGCACAGTGAGGTGGTGTTGTTGCCGCCAACGGTGATCCTTTGCTGCTGCTCTGCAGCAGCTCCTGCCCCAGCAACCGGAGTCCACAGAAACAGCAATACTAGTACTCCCGTCGCTGCTGCTGTTAATGGGAGAACCCCGGGAGCTGCCCTGGTCACACACGGGTGTTGTTCCTTCACCATTTTCTAGCTTCACTGGTTGGTCTGTGATGCCTGGTGTCAACTACTTTGTGTTTGGTTGGAGGAGTCACCGAGCGAAGGGGGTTGTGTGTTATACATACAATATACATGCATGCATACATATATATAGTATTAGAGTGTTTTCTTTAATTTTATGATGATGGCGGTGCAAAGCGACCATCCTCAAATGGGCTTAACTGTACTGCAATAACTCCTCCTCGGCTCAGCGATCAACCTCCGCCGGAAGGGAGGTTTTTATTACGCGGGCAAGGAAGATCACATGGCTCTACCTAATAAGTCACGTTCACATCTACGGGTGTTTCAGGCCTTGGGGACCATGCATGCATATTGTTGTTGTAAACCCCCTTTTTTTTTACAGGGGAATATCTCTGCCCAGGATTATATATTAGACACATTTTTTTCCTTTTAATTTGACTAGTTAATTATAGACCGATTGATCAAGTCATTGAATACTCCGACGATTAAATCACAAAAGCTTTCTCTGCATATAGACACAAAAGTTGGCATGTCATGGATGGAGCAGTGAGGAAAATGACATGCATTTGTCTTCCCGCTCGATTCCTCATTGCTTCGACTAATCCTCACCTTCCAAATTAAATGGACGACAACCGGAGGGCTACAGTGAAATTTAGTGAAGGATTTGGGTATCAAATATATAGAGCATGATTTCTACTGGGGTCAGAGTAGAAGAGAAGACATATGATATAATACTAATCCATCTCAATCTGCTGTGCGTCGGCACCGGAAAACAACTCAGTGTCAGTGCAGCACTGCTTCATTTCTGCAGTTATCAGTGCACAGTGATGAAATGTGCAGTTTTAATTTTAGTTTTCATCGAAACAACAAATAGACCTCATTGATAGTTTATAGTTTCTATTGTTTTTCCAACAGATGGATCGTGGTCGAAATAGCCAAATAAAAAATAGTTTATAAGAGAGTGGGTACCACTATCTTATCAGCTTAAACTTTTGAGATGGATATGTACCCACACTCTTATTGACTGGGTGAAAATTTCACACTATTGTTTTTTCATCGGATCCATCGTGGTCGAAATAGCCAGATCAAACAGAAATTGGCTGTTGCAGGAAACATAAACGCCCGGCCTAAGTGAACCTGCCAAGCGGTACATACATACATACTCGTTTTCGTCAACGTTTTGCTGCTTCTACAATCAGTGGTGGATCTAGGGGCCGCGGGAGGGGCGATCGCCCCTTGAATTGAAAAATTTTATAAGATTTGATATAAATTTTATTTGATTTTATCCCCTTTTTATTGAATAATACATAATTCATTCCCTTAAATTCTTCACCTTAATTTCCTATAAAAGTTCGATCATGTACAAACTTTCTAGATCCGTTCCTACAAAATTGTCTTCGCCGAAGTTAGAACTGAAAATTTCCCTCGCCTTGACGTGGAATTGGTGAGAGAGAGCAGAGCTTGAAATAATCAACTGTACGTGCGTGAATTGAGGTGGGGGTTGTCCTCCTATGTCTATATATATATATATATATATATATGTATTCTATTGAAGTCTTCACCTTGCATGCAGAAGTATATTGATTACCATTTTATCCTCGAGAAATTTACATTTTCTAGGTTCAGATTGTTGTCTATTTATTATAATGAGGTAAATAAATCTAACTCGATATATTACAGTGTGTCAGCCAAGAGCACTGCTTTTCAGTAGGAAGCCAAGTATCTCTAACATTAATCATATACATTTTACAGATGATGAAGTCATCGAAGATATACGTATCGTGGCAGGGATTACAGCAGACATGCATGTACATAACGTATGTATATGTGTAATACATGCATGATTTATTTGCTTAAATATTGTTATCTGTCCCCCTGGTGTTATATATATATTCTCATGACCGACACATACATACGTAACGTACGTACGTACGTACATACATACATGTGGAATGTGGATATAGAGAATGAGACCAGGAGGATGCGTGCTAACTATTAACAACCCGCGCGCGTGAATGGGCTACATTTCTGCGGGTTATATATCTGGCTGGGGGAGGTAGTACAGGAAATGTAGCGCCCATTCTTGTCTCTGCCGCACACGGCCTTACCTGGTGTTTTAGTGGGCAGTGTCACGGTCTTAATTTTCGGGAGGAAGGCGGCAGATGAGCCCAGGTCTGAGGCCATGTCAAGCCCCTCGAGCTGTGGCTGTGCGTGAGCGATGATCGTGAGGCTGAGGCACCCACCGTCTTCTTCTTCTTCTTCTTCTTTTGCTGCATTACCATCAAAGTTGCACAGTGAGGTGGTGTTGTTGCCGACGATGATCCTTTGCTGCTGCCGCTCTGCAACTGCTGCTCCAGCAACCGGAATCCACAGAAAGAGCACTACCACTGCTACTGCTGCTAATGCGAGAAACCAGCTGGTAGCTGCCTTGGTAACACATGGGTTTTCCTTCACCATCATTTCTAGCCTCACTGGTTGGGGGTGGGAGTCTGTGTGTTATATACCTACATATATATAGTACTAGACCATTGTTTTCTTTTGATGATGATGATGGCGATGCAATCATCTTGTCAAGGTGCATTCAACTTTTCTCCGCATGCAAGTCCAGATCTTAGATTCTCATCTTGCCAAAAACGCTTGTGCTTACAGAATAATGCTCGACTGATATTGGTTTTTGTCTAGGATGTCGCATTGGCATCTGTTTCAATGAGACCCATCCCGTTCTCTCCACTGCTGGAGAAGCTCTCACTCTCGGACACAAAGCACGGATCGGTAAGATGGTACTATATCGAGACTCCAGAAGATCACGCCATACCCATCTCAGTTCAAGAAGCAATGACAAGCTCAGCCCCACCAGTGCGTGTGTTCCGCCTAAAAGGTGCCGATCACTCGCCCCTCTTTTCCAAGCCGCAGGCCCTTCACAAGCTCTTGGTAGAGATCTCGAAGATCCTGGCAGCCTCATAGCCTATACCACAATGTAATTCATCCGAATTGAGAGATTTGTTTCCTGTATGTAGATAATGCCTGGCATTACTACCAAAGATCCTCCTGAAATGTTTAGATCCTGTTCAGTCGAGGATCTTATACCAGAGAAATTTTGGTCGTGTCTTATTATTTGTCCCGTGGGAGATGTCAAATTTGGGAGTTATGTTATTCAAGATCTTATTGCTACTTTCTTTTTTCTTTTTTACGATCCTAATAAATAGAAAGTTTCGATGATGAAAACAAATTTAGGATCTCTTTACTGTCAGCTGTTACCTGCTAGGATGAGCTCGGTGATAATAATTGATTAAATTTCAAGTTCAAATGACATGCGTAAATATTTTGCATTTTAAATTAACTTTTTAATAGTTGATCAAACGGCAATTAATGAATTTAACGTGAGATATTAATTTGTTAATTAATAAAAATTGCATTGTCAATTTGATTTAAATTATGATTTCTATGTAAAATTTTGAAAGAAATTTTTTTTATTTAATGTGCGAGTGACTTATACAAAATAATAAGGACGTGAATGGAAAAAAAATTTATTATGACATGAGATATTTTGAGAATGTATGTTAATGAAAAATGAGTAAATGGCTTACAGACGGCGAGTTAACGGCCGTCAAGTTTTCTGTTTGAAACCCTAATCGTATTGACGCAGTAGGATTTCTCTCTCTCCCTCCGTGCTCGGCTGGCTCGCCAAGACCCCCCGAACGGCCGACCCGAATTCCGGAGAGATTGCAGAGCGCCGAATAATCTCCAAATGACGACCGTCATACAGACCTCCGAGGAGGATCCCCAACTCGCCGTCGTTCGCTTCACTTCAGAGCTCGCCTGGGCCGATGCCGGTCCCGAGGTACGCCCTTTCACCTCTTCCTCGTGGTGGTCGGCACCCTGTTCCTTCTACTCGATTTTTATGGTCTTTGTACTGAAAGTTGGGAAAGTTGAATCCTTTTAATTTCGTGTTGAATGGGCGAGAAGTCGATTTTGGTGTGTTGCTGATATTATAATCCAAGTTTTGGCATTTTAGATTGCTCCGATTCATCGGATTATGTTCTTGCGATTGGATTAAATTGTAGGAGAATCTATTGAAGATGATTTTTTTAATGGTTTCATGGTGGCATTTCAGGCTGCCAATCCCCAGGCTGAGAGATTGTGTATAGAAACTCAGGAATATATGGTGGCAGGCAGGTGGTTAGATTTGGTTTCGCTGATGCTGACGTCGGCTGACTTGATATTCTCAAAGGTTTCTGAGAAAGGTGATGGATATTTCATTCTTCCAGAATCATGACATGGAAGAGGCATGTGCAGTAAAATATGGAGCTTGCTGACCACTTTTATGTATCAACCTTATGAGTAATGAAGGGATGAACAGCCAAAGTAGTAGTATCCTTTTTTTCATAATCTGTAACCTCTCTTTTCTGAGTTGGTTTTCCTGTTTATATTCTAGATCTTGAGTGTATTTTCACCATCATCTGCAATGTCGTCACGAAATTGGAAAACCCGGATGAAATACTTGAGATGGCAAAACTCATTTCTTCAAAGCTCTGTCAACAACCAAATGACAAGCCTGCACTGCGGTTGAAGATGTATGATGGCGTAAACAGTTGAAGGTTTCAGATTACTAAAAAATTTTGCGGCGGTTGCTTATTTATCTTCACTCTTGTTTCCAGCCTGTTCAATCTATACAACCTCTTGAGCATTCCATATGGCCGGTTTTGTGTGTATATGCAAGCCTTAAATTTGGCAGTTAATGGAACGGCGGTTGATCACATTGTTCCTTCTTTTAAGAGGATTGATAGCTTCCTGAAAGAGTGGAATCTTGATGTGAAGGATCGGCGAGAACTTTTCCTTGCCATGGCAAACGTGGCAAAAGAAAATAAAAGGTATGAGATCCGTGAGTTGCCAAATACAGTGCATCAGTACAGCATTTGTTGTTCCCCTTTATCGGTTATCTTATTCACTGAAGCTACCTGAGATAGACTGCCTCGTTTTCTTTCTCCAGTTCAACACAAGATTCTTTCAAGTTCTTGACCAAATATTTGGCCACCTTTTCCGGTGAAGATGCTGTTGCAATGAATGAAGCCAAGAAGGAAGCTGTTAGAGCGATTATTGAGTTCTTGAAGGCACCTGATGTCTTCCAGGTCCTCTAAAGTCTGCCAGTTTATGCCCTTGTTATTTATGGTGCAATCTGAGAATTGTTATGTAAAGCCTTTTGTATTACCTGCCTTTTTTTGTTGTATTATTTTGTCCACTGGGTGCTCTTAGATGGCTCGCATTTATGTTGACAGTGTGATTTGCTGGATATGCCAGCTGTCAGGCAATTAGAAAATGATTCACGGAATTCTGCAGTCTATCGGCTATTGAAAATCTTTCTGACTGAGAGGCTGGATTCCTACCTAGAATATCAAGCAGCAAACTCTAGTTTATTGAAAGACTATGGCAAGTCTTTCTGTCTCTCCTCCGTAATTTTTTCTGCAGTATCTGTTATAGAGGCTGAATCTTGGTTGTAATGATGTAGGCCTCATACATGAGGACTGTGTTACCAAAATGCGGCTTATGTCTCTGGTAGATCTTGGCTCAAATGAATCCGGCCAGATTCCATATGCTGTTATTAGGGACATGCTTCAGGTGAACCATACTTTTTGGTATAGCTCTTGACATGTCTAGCTCGATGCAGTTTTAACATTTTTGTTTTTGCAGATTAATGATGATGAGGTCGAGTATTGGGTAGTGAAAGCAATATCTGCCAAGTTATGGGATTGTAAGATGGACCAGATGAATGAACTTGTCATAGTGAGGTGAACATCACAGTTCTTTCTGTTGTTTGCATGCACAATTATTGTAACTTGCCCTTGTACTTAACTGTTGGTCATCCAATGCATGCAGCCGCTGCAGGGAGCGGGTGTTTAGGGAGCGCCAATGGGAATTGCTCCAAGCAAAGCTAGCAACATGGAGGGTATAGTATATATATCTCAATCTTCCCTTAAGTAATTTTGTAGAATAAAAGTCAAGCAACGAAAGCTGTCATAAGGTCCCAGTTTTCTTCAGCCATGTACTGAGATGTGAGTTATCCGAGTCCTTGTCATTCTTTTCAGGAAAACGTTGCCAGTGTCATCACCACCATCCAAGCTAACAAGATAACGGATGATGCCGCCCACACAGCTCAGGGACTGATGATTCGTTGAGAGTTTTCTTACCCTTACTGCACTTGCATGGTGAGTTATGCTGGTCAGAGAGGGATTTGTGTAATGTTACCTCTCTTTCCTTTGGCTGGAAAATCAATTGTTTTCTGGGATATTGCCGCAGAAAGATGGCGCTTTAGTTCTCGTTGCAATCATGTTAGTTGCATTGCAAATTTTGTCAGCATACTTGTTAGTCTTCGAAAATCAAGTGTTAGATATTTAAGTTTGATGCACTTGGAGGACCCATTGTTGTGGTTAATACCATATAAGAGCTTGGAGGACCCATTGTTCTGGTTAATACATATAAGAGCGAAAGAAGAATCTGCATTTTCCAGGCTCTGAGAATGTTCATAAAAACTCTATGCTGAAGAAGAGAGAATCACATAATGCTCGATGTTGATGGTGCTAGGAGCGAAGTGATACCAATAATAAGCCATCCAGCATCAGACTTCGCCTGCAATGCAAATATGAGATAAGAGTCATGATATTGATGCATTTACATATATTGAGGAGGTTTGATGTTATTGATGATCAAGAACTACTTATGCCAGAACATTCTATGCATCTATTGTTACGTGGGTAACACTCCCGGTTATCGTCCTAAGCTTTTTCTTTTTTTCTTGCAATCCATCTTGACCGTTTGAAAGGCTTTGTTCGATATTTTGGTGATTAAAATAAGCACGGGAAATGACTATTTGGGATACTAAATTTTGGACTGACAAAGTCTGGACCGAACATTTCAGTTGAAATAATAATACTACGCATTGATGTTTGTGTATTCTATAGTTGATATGAGGACACAAAACTTGACATGGAAAATGACATGCATCTGTTTTTGCTCACTTCTTCATTGAGCTCCCTTTGGAAAGGCTAAAGTGAGGTTTGCTGAGAGATTTGGGGTCACAGTTTAAAGAGCGATATATGTTGGTCAGAGTGGAAGAATCATTCATTATTCCATCTGCGGACAGCTTAGAGTCCATGGAGACCAAGAGGTCCGAGGTTTGATTCTCATCTCGTATTCCCTTATTTTCTATTTTTTTGCCAATCATTTTTAAGATTTATATATCTTATTTGTATACTGGAAAAAAAAAAGAGAGACCTTTCCACACCCACCGGCAAGTGCGAGCATTCATCATCGTGAGAAATGGGATTTGAATTACGGGGTCAATTAGAGTGTGTGTGAGAGAGAGAGTGAGGGGTGAAAAATTGACGGAAAATTTGAGGAAGGGATGATTAGGCGAAGTTGAGAAATCATGAGAAGTGTGATGTGATTTATTAGGAACAAGTCACGGTGAGTACCGACGAATACGATGTGAACAGTGGCTTGGAGAGGAGAGGTTACATTATTATCATGGCTATAGGATAACACACAGCTTAGCTTTTGAGAATCATCAAAGATATGCATCGTAGGAGACAACATTACAGACATATATGATTAGACATGAAGTTACATAAATAAGATCGGGTAACGACGCCAAGGGGATGATGATGCTTGAGCTTGACGGCCTAATGTTGCGTAATAAAACTATCATTTCCTGCCACAGTCGCGATTGAGTGCGTTACATTTTCTTATGGCTTTAAGGCTCGGCTCGGTGGTGCAGGAAAAGTAGCGCCGGTCCCTGCCTCCTCTGCCACATGCAGCCTTACCCCGGATTTTGGTGCCCTATGTGGCTTCTCCCACGTTCAGTGTCAGCTGGCCGAGGACTCTTCGTGCTAAGCCAAGGTCTGAGCTCATCTGATCAAACCCCTCCAGCTGAGGCTGTGCGTGAGCGATCCTGAGGTTACCACCATCAACAATATGATTGAACGATGTGGTGGTGTTGCCAAAGAGGATCCTTTGCTGCTGCTCTGCAGCTGCTGCTCCAGCAGCCGGAATCCACAGATAGAGCACTACCACTGTTGCTGCTGCTAATGGACGAAAAAGTACCACTTCTGTCCATTTTTAAGTGTTATCGTCAACATTCTTTTCACGAAAATTCTTATATTTCTTGTAGTGATAGGAGAGGAGAGGAGAGATTACATTATCATGGCCATATGATAATATACAAAGCTCAGCGTTTGAAATCATCAAAGATATATATCGTAGTAGACATTACAGACATATAATTAGACATGGAGTTACATAAAAATAAGATCGGGTAATGGCACCACGGGGTATGATGCTTGACGGCCTAATAATGTACTTAATAAAACTATCATTTCTCCTAACAATCGCGAGTGCGTTGGTCACATTTTCTTTTGGCTTTCAGGCTCGGATCGGTGGTGCAGGGAAAGTAGCGCTTGTCCCTGCCGTCTCTGCCACAGTCAGCCTTACCCGGGAATTTGGTGCCCTTTGTGGCTTCTCCTACGTTCAATTTCATTGTCAGCTGGCCGAGGACTCGTCGTGCTGAGCCAAGGTCTGAGCTCATCTGATCAAACCCCTCCAACCGAGGCTGTGCGTGAGCGATCCTGAGGTTACCACCATCAACAATATGATTGAACGATGTGGTGGTGTTGCCAAAGAGAATCCTTTGCTGCTGCTCCAGCACCAGCAACCGGAATCCACAGAGAGAGCACCGCTGCTGTTGCTGCTAATGCGAGAAACCAGCCGGGAGCTGCCTTGGTAGTCACACTCACACAAGGGTGTTCCTTAACCATTTCTAGCTTCGGAGGCCTCTACCAAACCTTGCCGGTACCAAACCTTGGACTGGGACAGTCACGGCGCCGCGGCGCGCAAATCACGTCGCGCCGTGGCGCCGTGACTGTCCCCAGTCCAAGGGACGGTACCGGCAAGGTTTTTTAAAATTTTCCTTCTAGCTTCACTGGTTGGTCTCTGATGGTGTCAACTACTACTTGTGTTACATACATACATACACATATATATGGTCCTAGATAAAATTTTATAAAACCGACAAGGTGCATAGTACTAGATCACTGTTTTCTTTTGATGATGGTAATGATGATGATGGCGACGCAAAACCACCATTTCTCAGCTCGGTGGATGGAACTGCACTGTACTGCAATAACTCCTCCTCTGCTCAGCAAGACAGCAACCTCCGTAGGAATGAAGACTTTTACTGCGGGCAAGGAAAATCACATGCCTCTACCTGATAAGTCACATCTACGGGTGTGTCAGGCCTGGGGACCATGGACATTGTTGTAACTAGCTAACCCTTTTTCGACTGCCCAGTCCTCATGCGTTATGCACCGACGTTATACTTCTGTCGTGCAAAAAAATGACACTGAATTGAACTTTTTTCTCTCTTTAATTTGAGTGGTTGGTCATTTGCTCAAAAAACTAAATCACAAAAGCTTCCTCTTTTTATTTTTTTTTACTAACTTGGGCTGCGTAGTGATTCCCTTACTAAAACTCAAATGGGTGATCCCACGATTGAATTCCAGGTCAGGAGCGTTGACGAAAATTTTTCCAAGGATCACTGTCCGATCGCAAATTAGTCTCGATGTGCGCTTCGGTTGATTTGGGATACTGCGTGGTCTAAGTCAAAAAAAAAAACTTCCTTTTCATATATATATATATATATATGTATGAAAGATACTTAGGGGGAAAAAGTTGACATGTCATGGAGCATATACAGGTGGAAAATAACATGCACTTGTCCTAGGTCCATTCTTTATTGCTTCGACTATTCCTCACCTTCCAAATTAATTGAACAACAACCACCGCCGGAGGGCTACGGTGAGATTTAGTTAAGGGATCTGGTGTACGTACATCACAATATAGTAGTACACCTATGAAACTCCAATCAAGTCTAACCAGCCAAATGGATGGTTCAACAGTATCATTTGAAATGAATTGAATCAAATTTAACAAGGCAAGGGCCCATCGTTGCCAAATTCATTTGCTGGATAATATGGAGACATGGAGTTACATTACATACCATAAGACGAGGCAAACGAGACCAAGGGGATGTCTAATGACGATATCCAATTCCAAGTCGAGTAAATCCGCCCCTAGGAGTAAATATCATCACTTGTTTTCACGATTGAATGGGCTATATTTTGGCTTGTAACGACCGGGTTTGGTGGTGCAGGGTGTGTAGCGCCCGCACTTGTCTCTGCCGCACAAGGCCTCTCCTATTACCATTAACAGTATTGATGGCGGTGTCCCATGATGAAGAGTCGTTGCCGACCGGGATCCAACTACGCTGCTCTTCAGCGGCAGCATGAAGTGGAATGGAGAGAAATGATAGGAGTAGTGCGGCTGCTGCTGCTGTTGCTAGTGCAAGAAGTCGGGGACCGGCCTCAGTCGCAAGCCAAGTATATCTAACATTAATCATACTTTTTACAGATGATGATATCATCAAAGATGTACCTGTCGTGGTAGGCTTTACAGCAGACATGCATGTACATAACGTATGTATATATGCATGATTTATTTGCTTAAATATTATTATCTGCACCCCCTTGCTGTTATATATTCTCATACAAACATATATATGATCATGACCAACACATACATACGTAAGGTACATACATGGATACGTACATGTGGATATAGAGAATGAGACCAGGAGGATGCGTGCTAGCTATTAACAACCCGGGCGCGTGAATGCGTCACATTTCTGCGGGTTATATTTAAGGCTGGGATCGGTCGTGCAGGGAGTGTAGAGCCCATTCTTGTCTCTGCCGCACGCGGCCTTACCCGCGTTGGCAACATTCGCAATGTTCAGACCATCAGCCAATCTTCGTCGACGGAGGACTGCCGAGCCCACCATGTCGGAGGCCATTTCAAACCACCCCTCCAGCTCAGGCTGTGCGTGAGAGATTGTGAGGCTGACGAACCCACCGCCTGCTCCTCCTCCTCCTGCTCCTGCTGCTGCAATATTGCCGTTAACAGTATTGATGGCGGTGTCCCATGATGATGAGTCGTTGCCGACCGTGATCCAATTACGCTGTTCTGCAGCGGCAGCATGAAGTGGAATGGAGAGAAATAATAGGAGTAGTGCTGCTGCTGCTGCTGTTGCTAGTGCAAGAAGGCGGGGACCTGCCTCGGTCGCAAGCGGGTGTTCCTTCACCATAATGGAGCTTATAAGCTTCACAATCGCTGGTCAGCCTAGCCTGTTATGGTGCTGGGCCAATCAACAGTTTGTGTATGAGCTAGCGAAGAAGCGTTGGGCCGTGGTTGTGTTATATATACCGCTCTAGGCCTGCACTCCCCATCTATATATGTAGATGAGAGAGAGAGAGAGAGAGACATCATCTTGCCGGGGTGAACACGTCAATGCCAAGATGGATATTATCTTCGATGGATGGCTATGCTTAAATGGAGTAGTGATCAAGTGCCAGAAACCACGGGGCCTGGCTAACGATATTGTCTTCGACTTGTGACTAATAAGAGAAGGTCTTGTATGTAAGGAATATAATATGTGACAATACTGATATGATGTCGTAAATCAGTATAATTAAGTTATCTATCCCCTTATGATACTGCATTAGTACTGTTACGTAATATATCTATTACATATGATACTCTCTCGTGACTAAGAGATCCTCGGCTCGATTATGAGATTTTTTGTGCTTCTTATTTCTCTCTTGCACACCAAAACAAAAAACAAAAGACTGGCTATGCAATAATTGAACTCTTGGCATTGCAGCTTTATCCGATATCGATCTCCATGTGCGCGCGTGTTTCCACATTTTTGGAATTATAAGGTAAGGAGATCCAAGAGTATCATCTTCTTTACTCCTAGAAATTAAGGGTACAAAAAACTTTAAATTTTTTTTTAAAAGAAAAAGAAAAGAACTTCAACGTGCCCTAATTTTTGCGCGGTCCCTACCATACTGGGCTGAGCTCAGTCCAATTAATAGCCCAAAAGATTCCAGCAGACGTAATGCAGCACAGCCCCATGACGAGCTTTTGATCTCGTGGCAAACTAAGGGCGTAGGCTCCTCACTAGCAGCAATATTCTTCTCTCCGCCGCAGAAGGTAGGGATCGAAGATGAGCACCCACCGCAGCCCACCGAAGCATCAGAACCGGCACGCGTGGAAGCCTAACACTGGCCGCAAGATCAACAAAATGGTAACCGATAGATTCTGAATCGCCCGCTTCTATGTGCTTGTTTCGAACGAAAACATCATAAATGTTTCAAAGTTCTTATTTTCAAGCCAAATTCGCCGGATGAGGCTGAAAAGAAAACTGAACCAGACGAGTCAATTTCTATGTTGTAGGAGGTCGGAGGGAGGTTTAGGCCATTGTCAAAGATAACGGGAGTGTGCGGCCGCTGTAAAGGGCAGATCCAATGGAAACGTCTTTACGGGAATTATAAACCACTCACCTGGCAGGTTTTTATTGCGCGGGCAGGGAAGATGACGTGGCTCTACCTAACAAGTAACGTTCACATCTACGGGTGTTTCAAGCCCTGGGAACCATGCATGCATATTGTTGTTGTAAACCCCTCTTTTTCTTACAGGGGAATTCCTCGGCCCAGGATTTTATATATATATATATAAGACCCCCTTTTTTTCCTTTTATTTGGACTAGTTAATTGTATGCCGTTTGATCAAGTTATTGAATGTTCTGACAATTAAATCACAAAAACTTTCTCTGCATATTTATAGACACAAAAGTTGGCATGTCATGGATGGAGCAGTGAGGAAATTAAATTACATGTTTTGGCTCGACTCCTTTATTGCTTCAACTATTCCTCACCTTCCAAATTAAGTGAGCAGCAATTTAGTAAGGGATTTGGGTGTCAAAAGTGTAAAGCATGATTTCTGCTGTGGTTAGCGTAGAAGAGAAGAGAAGAAATATGATATGATACTGATCCATCTCAATCTGTCGTGCGTCGGCACGGGAACAAAACTCAGTCTCAGTATCAGTGCAGCACTGCTTCGTTTCTATGGTTATACGTATGTTATGTACTCTCTCTAGTCCTCCTGCCAGTAACTGGACTTTTGGCATCATCGCAACTCTGTTAGCTGCATATATAGCGACAACCCATGTGCGAGCTCGCTCCCTCCCCCCCTCCCACGTCATTATTGCACATCGAGACAACGCTTGGGATCAATGGGTATGGGATGGATTTAAGGCTACGTGGAGCTGTCCAACTTCCCAAAAACCACTCTTTAACTCCGGAAAATCTCCAAGATATGCGGATGCAAATGCATAAACAATGTGGGCTGGGTTCAGAAAAAAGATTTTTTCTAATGTGCCAAAAGTTCAATATTCTTAGGTCACCGCCACTGCCGAAGGTGGTACCTACATACATATACACGTACACGTTTCCCTCCAGTTCGGTTCCGTCAACGTTGTGCTGCTTAAATGGATGTAAAAGAGAGACAGAGAGAGAGAGAGAGAGATAGAGATCATCTTGCCGGGGTGACCGCGTCAATGCCAAGATAGATACTATCTTCGATGGATGGCTAAGCTTAAATGGACTGAAGTACCAGAAATCACGGGGCTTGTATAGGTGATACTGTCTTCTACCTGTGACGAACGGGAGAAAGTCTTGTATGTAGTAACGGACATAATACGTGGTAATGTTGATACGTTATCACAAACTAATATAATTAAATTATTTATCGTTTTACAACGTCACATCAATATTATCACGTGATATATTCATTACATACTATACTCTCTCATGACCTTAAAAAAAAAAAAAAAGGAAGGCTGGCTCTGCAATAATTGAACTTTTGGCATTGCAACTTTATCAGGTACGGATCTG
Organism: Lagerstroemia speciosa; assembly: GCA_037672795.1. NCBI lineage: Eukaryota > Viridiplantae > Streptophyta > Magnoliopsida > Myrtales > Lythraceae > Lagerstroemia > Lagerstroemia speciosa. The sequence continues at coordinate 7,763,131 of CM075297.1, forward strand.
CATGTGCGTAAGTTACCAGTTAACCCCACATTGTCGGAATCATAAGGTAAAGGCATCCAAGAGTATCTCCTCCTCCTAGAACGGGTAAAAAAGAAATTGCGTCACTTTTACTAACGAAAAAATGCCATCAAGTTGCATTATTCAAACTGAAACTTATAAAAGGAATTAGATGCATTTGTGATTTTCACTTCCAATACTCCTTTCTCCTTATTTTTCTAATCTAAATTCACCACTCTCTTTTTTAACTGGAAAATTTGAAGAAGAAAAAAAACCTATAAAACTATTTATATGGTCGAGAGAAAAACTTTAATTATTTATTTTTTAAAAAAAATGAGAAACTTCAACGTGCTCTAATTTTGGTGCGGTCTGGATACGAAATGGGCCTTAATTTCTGTAATGCCTCTCATACTGGGCTGGGCTCAGTCCAATTAACAGCCCAAAAGATTCCAGTAGAACGTAATGAAGTACAGCCGCATGACCAGGCTTTGATCTCGTGGCAAAGCGCGTAAGCTCCTCACTAGCTGCAATATTCTTCTCACCAGCGCAGAAGGTAGGCCTCGAAGATGAGCCCCCGCTGCGGCCCACCGTAGCATCAGAACCGGTACGCGTGGAAACCCAACGCTGGCCGCAAGATCAACGAAATGGTAACCCATAGATTCAGAATCGCCCGTGTCTGTGTCCTTGTTTCGAACGGAACATCATAAATGTTTCAAAGTTCTTATTTTCATTGATAAAAAAAAAAAAGTTCTTATTTTCAGGCCAAATTAGCCGGATGAGGCTGACAAGAAAACTGAACCAGACGAATCAATTTCTATGTAGTGGGAGGTCGGAGGGAGGCTCAGGCCATTGTCAGAGATAACGGGAGTGTGCGGCCGCTGTAAAGAGCAGATCGAATGGAAACGCCGTTACGGGAAATATAAACCCCTCAGGGAAGTGGTACACTTTTATCTCCCCTTTCGTCACCATTATGTCGTCTCTGCAATGTCTTTACCGAAGTTTATTGAAAATTTGCCACCTTGACTTGAAAATTTTCCTATTAAGTTAGAGAGGGATTGCGCTGTTCTGAGGACCTGTGTACTTTTCAGATCGGTTCTTTGGTGGGTTATATTTATAAGCAATCTAATCGATATTTGCAGTCAGCTATGCTCGAAGAGGAATGTTCGTCAAGCTTACCATAACCTCTGCACAGGTTCTTACCTCATTCATTAGTGCTACTAATTGGGGGAGAGCTGTTACTTCTTTGTCGTAGAAATTTTTCAAAGATATGAGTAGTAGAGAAAGAGAAATTGATTTTATTGGTTATGATTCCGATGTCATTTGGTTGTCTCAACTTGTTTTAGGCTGTGCCAAGGACGAGAATGCATGCGCAAAGTTTCGTTGCCAGGTGCAGTCTCTAATAGGAAGGTATTTGGTTTAGATTCATGTCAAAAATCAGGCACAAAAATCTTGAGCTTCTTGAGTGCATCTCTCTTGTCTGAGACTAGTTTTACTGAATAAATCTTGCAGAGATTCTTCTGAATTGGAGGTGGAGCAGAAAATGCTCGAGGAGGTGGGTCGGAAAAAAAAATACAAGTACCTGTGTTTAAAGTGAAGATAACAACTGCTTTTGCCTTTGACACTGTGGCAGTTTTGACATTTTTGTTTTTTGCAGATTAATGATGATGAGGTCGAATATTGGGTAGTGAAAGCAATATCTGCCAAGTTATTGGATTGTAAAATGGACCAAATGAATGAACTTGTCATAGTGAGGTGAACGCCACAGTTCCTTTTGTTTGCATGCACAGTTATTGTAACTTGTCCTTATACTTGACTGGTGGTCATCCAATCTTGCAGCCGCTGCAGCGAGCGGGTGTTTGGGCAGCACCAATGGGAATTGCTCGAAGCAGAGTTAGCAACATGGACGGTATATATAGTTATATATCAGTTTTCCGTTAAATAATTTTCTCAACACACATTCAAGCAAGGAAGCTGTCTCAAGGTCTCAGTCTTCTTCAGTCATGTTTTGAGAAGTGAGTTATCTGAGGCCCTGTCTTGTTTTTTTCAAGGAAAACGTTGCAAGTGTAATCACCACCATCCAAGCTAACAAGATAACGGATGATGTTGCGCATGCAGTTCAGGGACTGATGATTCGTTAAGGGTTTTTTTTTTTCCCCGTTATTGCACCCGCACTGGTGGTGAGTTGTGCGTTCTGAGAGGGATTCATGTAATGTTACATCCCTTTCCTTTGGCTGGAAAATCAATTGTTTTGGAGGATATTGCTGCAGAAAGATGGGGCTTTAGTTCTTGTTGCAAGCATGTTAGTTGCATTAGAAATTTTGTCTGCAGACTTGTTACTACTTCAAGAATCAAGTGCCAGATATTTAAGTTGGAGATACTTGGGGGTGCCCATAGTTCTGGTCAACATTACTTGATTGAGGTGAGCGAAAGAACTTGCATTGTTTAGGCTTTGTAAATGTTCATAAAACTCAATGCTGAAGGAAGAGAGAAGGCACAGAATGCTCTATGTTAGTTCTGCTAGGAGTGCGAATCTGCAATGGTATAATAAGCTATCCTGCAGCAGGCTTTGCCTGCAACACCAATATGAGGCATTACAGCAGACATACGTACAGTGGGAGGCATTACAGCAGACATGCGTGTACGTAACGTACGTGTGTAATACATGCATGATTTGTTTGCTCAAATATTATTAGCTGCACCCCTGGTGTTATATATGCGCATGCATACATATTTATGACCAACACGTACATCCGTAACGTACATACATGCAAGCGCATGGACGTAGAGAATGAGACCAGGAGTACGCGTGTTAATTAGGACAGGGCCTCTCACCGCGCGTAAATGGGCCACATCTCTGCGGGTTACTTTTACCGCTCTTATCGGTCGTGCGGGAAGTGTAGAGCCCCGTTTTTGTCTCTGTCGCACGCGGCCTTACCCCTTTTGTCAACGTTCCTTGATATGCTGGCATAATTGGGGCTAGCCAATCTCCGTCTACGGAGGACCGCCGAGCCCGCCATGCCTGTGTCGGAGGCCATCTCAAACCCCTGCAGCTCAGGCTGTGCGTGAAAGATTGTGAGGCTGAGGCACCCACCGTCTCCTCCTCCTCCCACAACATTACCGCTAACAGTACTGATGGTGGAATCACACGATGATGAGGCATTGCCGACCGTAATCCAATTATGCTGCTCTTCAGCAGCAGCATGAAATGGAATGGAGGGGAAGAATAGGAGTAGTGCTGCTGCTTCTGTTGCTGCTAGTGCGAGAAGCCGGGGACCGGCCTCGGTCGCAAGCGGATGTTCCTTCACCATAATGGAGCTTATAAGCTTCACAATCACTGGTTAGGCTAGCCTGTTATGGTGCTGGGCCAATCAACAGTTTGTGTATGAGCTACCGAAGAAAGGCCGGGCCGGGGTTGGGTTTCATATACCACTCTAGACCTGCACTCCCCCTCTATATATTTAGTCGAGGATCATCTTCCAGGGGCGAGCACGTCTACGCCAAGATAGATATTATATTCGATGGATGGCTAAGCTTCAATGGGAGTGATCAAGTATGAGAAACCGCGGGATTGGATAAGTGGTATTGTCTTCTACCTATGACTAATGAGAGAAAGTCTTATATGTAACGAATATTACACGTGACAGTTCTAACGTGATATTATAAATCAATAAGATATTAATTTATTTATGGGTTTACAATGTCACGTCAACACTATTACATGATATATTAGTTACACAAAATACTCTCTCATGACTAAGAGATATTCGATTTAATTTTCGTCAACGGGATTTCTTATACCTCTTTATCTCATGCTACTTACGTTATCTTTTAAGTTCATGTGTCTCTGTTATTAAAAAAAAAAAAGCTGTCTTTGCAATAATTGAACTTTTGGCGGCATTGCAACTTTATCAGTACCGATCTCCATTTGCGTGTGTTACCCCCACACTGTTGGAATTATAAGGTAAAGACAGCCAAGAGTATCGTCTCCTTTACTCCTAGAAATTAAGGGTACCAAAAAACTTTAATTAATTATTTTTTTTTTTGAGAGAGAGAGAGAGAGAGAGAGAGAGAGCTTGAACCGACGTGCTCTAATTTTTGTGTGGTCCGGATACGTTATGGGCCTGAAGTTCTGTGATGACTCCCATATTGGGCTGGGCTTAGTCCAATTAACAGCCCAAAAGATTCCAGTAGACGTAATGCTGCACAGCTGCATGGCCAGGTAGTATCTCGGGGCAAAGCGAGTGAGCTCCTCACTAGCTCCCAAATTCTTCCCTCCGCCGCTGCAGCCGCCACCGGAGCTAGGGCGTGAAGATGAGCACCCGCCGCGGCCAACGAAGGAAACTTTCAGACACAACACGTAATAATACTGATAAAATGTCTCAAATTAATATAATTAAGTTACTTATTATTTTGCCATACTATATCGGTATTATCATGTGATATATCCTTTACATACAATACTCTCCCGTGACTGGAAAAAAAAAACAAAAAACAAAAGGCTAGCTCTGCAATAATTGAACTTTTGGCATTGCAACTTTACCAGGTACCGATCTCCATCCATGTGCGCGCGTGTCCCACATTTTTGGAATTATAAGGTAAAGATATCCAAGAGTACAAAAAAAGTTAATTAGTTTTTGAAAAAAAAAACAGAAAAGAAAAGAACTTCAGCGTGCGCTAATTTTTGTGCGGTCCGGATACGAGATGGGCCTGAAGCTCTGTGGTGACTCCCATATTGGGCTGGGCTCAGTCCAATTAACAGCCCAAAAGATTCCCGTAGACGTAATGCTGCACAGCGGCCTGGCCAGGTTATATCTCGGGGCAAAGCGCGTAAGCTCCTCACTAGCTGCCAAATTCTTCCTTCCGCCGCTGCAGCTGCCACCGGAGCTAGGGCGTGAAGATGAGCACCCGCCGCGGCCAACCGAAGCATCAGAACCGGTACGCGTGGAAGCCTAACGCTGGCCACAAGATCAACGAAACGGTAACCGATAGATTCTGAATCACCCGCTTCTATGTCCTTGTTTCGAACGAAAACATCATAAATATTTCAAAGTTCTTATTTTCACGCCAAATTTTTCGGATGAGGCTGAAAAGAAAACTGAACCGGACGAATCAATTTCTATGTTGTAGGAGGTCGGAGGGAGGTTTAGGCCATTGTCAGAGATAACGGGAGTGTGCGGCCGCTGTAAAGAGCAGATCGAATGGAAACGCCGTTACGGGAAATATAAACCCCTCAGTGAACCTGCTAAGTGGTACGCTTTTACCTCCCCTTTCGTCACCATTATGTCGTCTCTGCAATGTCTTTGCCGAAGTTGATTGAAAATTTGCCACCTTGACTTGAAAATTTGTCTATCAAGTTGAGAGGGATTGCACTGTTCTGGGGACCTGTGTGCTTGTCAGTTCGGTTCTTTGGTGGGTTTACATTTATAAGCAATCTAATCGATGTTACAGTCAGCTATGCTCGAAGAGGAGTGTTCGTCAAGCTTACCACAACCTCTGCACAGGTTAGTACCTCATTCATATTTGCTACTAAGTGGGGGAGAGCTGTTACTTCTTTGTCATAGAAATTTTCCGAAGATATGAGTGGTAGAGAAAGTGAAATTGATTTTATTGGTTATGATTCCGATTTCATTTGGTTGTCTCAATTTGTTTTAGGTTGTGCCAGGGACCAGAATGTGTGCGCAAAGTGTCGTTGCCAGGTGCAGTCTCTAATAGGAAGGTAATTGGTTTATATTCATTCATGTAAAAAATCAGGCACAAAAATCTTGAGCTTCTTGAGTGCATCTCTCTCTTCTGAGACGAGTTTTGCTGTATAAATCTTGCAGAGATTCTTCTGAATTAGAGTTGGAGAAGAAAATGCTTGAGGAGGTGGGTTGAAAAAAAATTAATATCGAGTACTTGTGTTGAAAGTGAAGATTACAACTACTTTTTCCTTTGACACTGTGGCTAGCTTTCATGTAGGCAATCAAGAATGCTCGAGAAAGGGATAGAAGAACTCTGCTTCGTGCTGTAAGTCTCCATCATTTTTCTTTTCAGCTAAATGAAAAGGTTCATGTCCTCTCTGAATTCTTCTTGGCTGAGCTCGTTTGCAAGATTTAGTTTTTCAGTTATTGTTTGTTGATATTGGATTTAAAAATCCTTGGAGTTTGCCGGTTAAGATACTACATTACTTTTTCATGCAACCTGAAGAAGGCTTTTTCTTTTTTTGGTTCATTTTGATAGATGAACAAAGGCAAATCTAGTAATTCGGGCAAAAAGGCGACTGAGAAAATAAACAAGGTTGGAGAATTATTCCCTACTTCATCACTCGATGACTATGCCAAATCGCGGCGAGCCGGTGGTGAGAGTCATGATAATGATGACGAGAATGAGGAGAAAGAAGAAGAAGAAGCAAGAGAGGAGGAAGATGAAGGCGAAGGCGATGAAGATGAACGAGGGGATGATAGTGAAGAAGACTCGGATTAGTTTAGTACAGTATAGCATCTTGTTTGACATTCATTATCATCATCCAAGGGTCTTTTGCACTAAGATCCATAGATGGTTATGATCGGATAGTTTGTCCTTTTTGCTGTGACATGTTCCCTGGAGAATGATCATAGAGTTTAGTGATAAATAGTTTCTCTCGAATGTTGAAAGTTTTTCAAATTCCGACTAAGCGCATGTATTTCTTCTCTGTACGTTCATGGAAACTGGGAAAATTCATCTCCCTCTTTTAAGTTGTTTCTTAAACAGCCTTGTTATGTAATAGTTTTTCCCGATTTCTGAAGCATTAATTACTACTAATGACTTAGAAAGAGGATCTGGTCTGGGAGTGCTGCCGTTCTCCACCTCGGATTAAGAGTCTCGGGTTCACGTGTCTTTATTCTCCATTCTTATGTCCTATCCCTTTCAGGCGTCCAAAAACCTTAACTTTCAAGAAACGTGGCAATTCCATGAGTTGGATTGGAAGTGAAAATAATGGGCTGAGATCAGATTGTTATCCTCGGTCCCCTGTTGGGGCTTCCTATCTGTCTCTGCAAAGGTGGGCTCTCGTTCATCAAAGAGGTCATTTGACTCAATCAGAAAAACATGAACACTATTTCAACATTTTCCTAGGTTCCTTTGATTGTCATCGTCTCACCAATCCGTTACATTTTATGCTATTTTTAACCTCTTCCAAAAAAAAAAAAAAAACACGGCCTGGATCAGCCTATGGCTCGTGCTCTCCTCAGCAGGCACAAAGACTAAGGAATGATTCATTCAGTTTGTTCCAGTTAACCTCAACGTTTCACAGAAGAAAGAACGGTCGGCATAAGAAGGTAACTGTATTTACCTAACTTGTACTTTCTTTTTGGGGTAGAAATAGGGTGATTATAGTATATAATAAAGCAGGACTTTACATATCCATGCATATATTCCCGACATATGTAGGATAAGCGGTACCATGACAGTCAGCCACTAAAATATCACATAGTCCTGGGGGGAGGGGACTCCCAGATCCACATTCCTCCCTGGCTGTCTTCACCAAAAAGTTTGCTGCTCCATTTGCTTCTCGATACACTTGGCTCGTTCTACATTCCCTGAATTCGCTAACTAGTTGCCTACATTGCAAAATCATTTGAAATAAATGCATGTTTGAAGAAGAGCTGCTCCAAATTTGATTGTGCAATACCTTGGCATCCAATTCTATATATAGATTCTAGATGCCTATCCGACTTACCAATCTTAGGCCATCCCATAGAGCCCATCCTTCTGCCAATAATCCTGAAGCCTCTTATCCATCGTCCACGGTTATCCCGGATATATAAGGCCCCTCGCTCCAGCCATTCCCGGATTTTTTGAGACCGAGCCATCCCACGAGAATTTGCTTTTTGCACATTCTATGTGGAACCACAGACATGGCATAATATTCAGCTGCTCGCTGAAGACAAAGTTCATGCAAGCTTCGGTTGTGTCTCTTTTTCTTGAAGAGTTCGACATTTCGTTGTTTCCACAGCAGCCATAGGGCTTGTGGAAAAATAAATTTTCATGGGATGTTCAGTGAGTGTGCTTCGTAGCCCAAGCCATTTTCCCAAACCCATTCACTAAAAGGGGCCCTGAAGGTGGCCCTTTTTGACTGAGGTGCCCCAAGCTTTCGCCAGAAATCGATCGCTGTCGGGCATTCCCTGAAGAGGTTCAATTGACTCTTCTTGTACATTACAAGCTGCACAAGTTGGGTCAATATTCATTCCCTGATGAGCCAGGTTTTCGGCTGTAGGAATTTTCCTGTGAGTACACATCCACGAGAACAATTGGATTTGTGGATGTGTATTGGTTTCCCAGAGCCATTTCCATCCTCCGTCACTTTGCCGTGGATCCGAACCACATGCTAAGAGATGTGCTGATTTCGTGAAGAAATGCCTAGTGGGGGAATATTTTCATACTTGGACATCTTTCAAATCTTCAGATATACAAGATGGGGTGCCAATCAAGAGTTCTCTTATATTTTGCCGGAGTTCGAAAGAGATTCTCCATAAATCCCACTCCCACTCAAGGCCTTTAATGCCAGCCACTGTTAAGAGTAACTCATCCCTTTGTAAGGGGCCATGAATCAATCCACGCGATGGTTCATCTCCCATCCATGTGTCAGACCATAAATTGGTCTGTCTACCATTACCAACCACCCACTTGTACCCAGACTGCATAAATAGTTGCCCCAGGTAAGGCCTGAGTAATTCAAAGAATTTTTTGGGCCAACACGCCCATTTTGATGGTTTAAATATTTTACCCGAATTATTCGAGCCCAGGGCTGTCCTCCCTCTCAGTCCACCAAGCAAGACTCCCCAGGAGTACAAGGTTTCTGCCTTCTGTCTTAGAGATTCCTAGTCCTCCCAGCTCTCTCGGGCTGGTCACCACATCCCAGTTTATCGCATGTACCTTTCTTTGGTTGTCCGAGGAGCCCCAAAGAAAGTCTCTATTAATACGATCCAGAGTCAGGCAGATTTTCTGAGGCAGCATGGTGCATTGCATTATGCGTGTGGGTAGCGAGTTCAGCACCGAATTTATCAAGGTTACCCGATCCATTGGTGATAGGTATCGACCCTGCCAACTTTTACTTGTGAGCGAGGGAGTATGAAAATTGGAAGGGTTTCGCTCAACTTAGACTGGTGAAAAGGATTTAGTCAAATCAACAAGGATTCCTCCTCCTCCTGGGTGGAAGCTGTTTCTTTCCAACATGTCAGAAATAATATAAATAAATAAATATTATTACGTATGTTCATCGGGAATTTGGGCGGTGATGGCAGGCATCTTTGACGGTGATAGGACAGCTTATATTAATTAACCTACACCTTAGGTTAATTTGACAACCAAAAAAAAACAGTGATTATGTTAATCAGATTAATTGTTTCGCATTTTCCGATGATATATCCACCGCACACCGCATAATATGATAAAAGAAGAGGTATTGCCACGACCAGGATTACACCAGGCGACAATCAAATTAAAACCTTAATCCCGACTCATTCATATCATAGCACCGTTGCTCGGGTAGCCTGAACACACCCGAGAGAAGCTACATTGCCGCAAAGACTCCTATTAATTATAGGAAGAAATCTCATTTCTAAGACCGGATTGATCAAGTGCGTGCTGTTAGTAACGCGTATCGAATTTTTTCACTATTTTTTTCTCCAACAATATCGACTAAAATCTCGTATTAGAAATCGGTGCCTGTTTGTAATAAGAAGCACATGTTAATTTTTTTTTAATTTATTTTGTAGTGGATTGGATTTACAAGGAATAAATTAAATATATATGTGAGGAGCATGTGAGCAGGTAGATTAGGGTGGGCAGGCATGCAGGCATCTAAACATGTGCTCCCGATTGTTTAGATGACCATTTTTCAAAAGTAGATTTTGTAATTATTCACAGTATATTTATTAATTATATACATATATATATTAAAGAATATATGTTTTATTCCCAATTTTAAAAAATAAATAAAACTGTTATATATTAGACTGACCATTCATAAAATATTGTTTTCCATGTTGCTTCGTGCGGGTATAATGGGCTTCATGTTATTGGTCCTCCAATCAAATAATTAATTAATTAATTAATTTTACCAATCTTTTTTTTTCCATTCAGTGCCTATTATTCAGATACTCAATAAATCACGACGAATCCGACTTCGAGTATAGTTAGCCCATCGAAACTCTCCTAATTATATGAATTTTCTTCGTTTGCAATACTCGAATTCGAACTTATTTAAGAAAAATCGGTATACCAAACCACCTCGGATGAAAATCTCGCGTAAGCGTTGGTCACTAGTTCCGTACACATGTTCTATTATTTCTATTTTCTCCATTCCTTTTCTTTTTTTCCCCTGAATTAGGGTTATTAATCAATTATTGATTTTCTAATCTTTATTAGTGGGGAGTTGACCATGACGGTCATTGGACCCTTTTTTCTCCTCGAGCTTTGCTACGGTTGATTTTGTCTTTTGACATGAACAGATTCCAATCGATATGATTACACATTCATATCCAAAATGATTTTAGGCTACACATAGGCAATTAGGCTCGTCGAATCATGCAAAAATACTAATATTATTATTATGAATCTCAAATATCCTAAAAAAACATTTTTTGAGAAAATTTATGTGGGAACTGAACAATGGTCCCCGGAGGATTATTACAACAGCCAAGCAAACGAGATATGGAGATCAAGAAATGGCCAAAGATTTCACACATGGACTCTTTCTTCTCCTTCTTGTTGTTCTATGCAAATCCCATTCCAGCTCAAAAGCTGAGGAGGGTTGATAGGAAGTGGCGGATCTGACGAGATTCTGCATATTCCGATACGATGAGGGCAAGTACGTACGATTTTGTTCTAAGAAAAGTACGATTATACATAGTTAAGGACATCATCGGATATGTGACATTGGATCTTTTAAAAGTTGGGTAGCTGAATGTCGGACTACTAGTTGATGAGCAAATCGGCAACTTGCTCGAAAGAGATGCATGTAGGGGGCAAAAGATCAAAGGGGGTAACCCCCACGAAGGGGACTCAATTTGATGTGGTTGATAGTGAGGCATGACGACGGCACTTTTATATTTCTACAACGTTAAGGTTAATTAAGATTATTCGATACCTATTTATATTGATAAGATCTCGTGTTGAAATATTATAAATCGATACAATCTATTATCCTGTTACTAGACCGACTATGATGCTCAAATTTGGGTCGATCAAGATTGATTGAACTTTTAAATACGAAATTGATAAATCTTGAAAGGAGGGAAGGAAGAGTAGGAGAAAGGGAAATGAACCAAGGGGAGGGGGAAAGTTGGGAGTAGATGTTCAATGTGAAATCTCTCTTAGATCCTGACATATGTAAAATTATCACAGTTTTTAAAAGTTAACTTTATATGTGTTAAGATCTTAATAGTAATTAATAGAGTAAATTCATTATGTATATCGCGCACTGAATAATTACAGGAAAGTTGGGGGCTCACTGATAACCGTCCGGTACCTGTCCGACATTGGCCTTGGCCCCCTCCTCTTTCACTGTCGTACCGAAGGACGACTGCGATATTCCCACGAGGGGGGTAACATGCTCTTTCCCCATCATCCCCCCACCTCCATTGCCTTTGTTCCTTAGGACACCACACCATCGGTCCTATTATCAATACCAAAATACTAGATTTACCATTTTCCCTATATTAATCATGTGATAATTTCATCGTCAGAATCGGAATCGTCAGCGTGTGTACGTAGTTAATTATATGCTCATCATCAGATCATTTCCGATTCGATTAGTTGCTGTATGACCTTAGTTGGCGTTCCTTAGTAATAGATATTATTGAAGTTATGCCTTAAAAAGGGTTGCTCTTGATTTAGTTCTGTCATTCTCTCCGGATAATGAGCAGCGTGATCGATATTGGCTGATCTTGTGGATACGGCTCACGACCTTTGTGGTACCAAAAGGAATCAATGTGGGCTAGAGTTGAAGGAGATGATCAATTAGAACAACAAAGCATGTACACAAATTAATAAAAGAAGAAGGAAAAAAAAAAAAGAAGTGTATAGATAAATTAGTAAATTAAGGGAGAATATAAGGATGGATGGGAAAGGAACAAGGGCAAGCTGGACAGGCAAATGGGGGCATCAAACAAACTGGAATGGGGACCTTAACACATGGGGGTGGGGGTGCCCTCTGTTTGTTTTATGTTTCCCAAAAAAGATTTGAAAATAATCTTACCGCAGAATGATCGATGTGTTTAAAAAAGATGCGTATTAATTTCTACGATGAGCTCTGCCCGTTGATCATGTCAACTTCATCGGAACATAAATTCTCGTTTCACCTGATGAGATACGATCAATCATGGAAGAATTTCGGGCTTTCTTTCAATTTTTTTTTTTAAGGCTTCGGGTGAGTGCGTAGATCCAGAGCACCCTCCAACTCCAAACCCATAAAAGAAAAGGCTAAAGACAAATCTCTCTCGTGCAAAGTGTTGGTTGGAAACACACTCGCGGGGCATAACACCTCTTAATAAATTCTTCCTTAATTCTCCTCCATGATAATTTATCTTCTTTCATGTATCACTGTCCAACAATATCCGAATGTTGTGCCCCTCAACACGTAATGACATAGCAGTGAATCCAAGGTGTTGTGATCATCTCTTCGTTACGTTGCTTAATTACCGTATCAGATCAGGATCGAATCCGTATCGCAAGGCTCATACATGGCTTGGCACGCATTCTCTTTGAAAGAGAAAAAGAAAAAAACCTAGAATTAGGAAATGGGCGACAAACCCTTCTGATTGTTGTCGAAGACTGAAAGAAAGTTGCAATGACATATGCTAAAGACATAACATAATAATAGCTACGTGCACAACAGATCATGTTGCATACGTTAACTAATTAATTCTGATACAACAAGATTAGAGGCATCATCATGAAAATGGGATTTTTGATTAATTAATTAATCATAGTACCCAGGAATCAAGACACATGCAAATGTTTTAACACAGTGATATCATTTTCGATCTCCAATAAAAAAATTTTAATTTAATACATAATTATAAACTTTTTTTAAATGTGAAAAAGTCAGTCCCCTGGGCGGAGAGTACGTCCAACAACTGAGCAAAGACTATGGACCAGCACCCGTGAATCCCCTCCCTGCAAAACATAAATTTTTTTAAAAGAAAATGAATTAAGAAAGAAACTATTGCAGGAAAAGAAAAGGCCCATTCCAATCCAGCAGCAACTCGACTGACCGATGAATCAAAATATACAATTAATATGATGCGTGTTATTCGAAACTCCAGCCTCCAATCATTCAAGTTCTTTTCAGTACGAGAGGTTGTTCGGGTTTAAAGAGGATCGAGTTCAGAGACAACATAAAATAAGATCGAATCCAAATTCAAAATTTCTTAATTTAAATCAACTTTAACCCGATCGATGAGCTGCACAGCGTTGGCACGAATCTCTGGGATCTGAGCAGTGAAACTAAAGTTGCTGTGTTCCGGGATCAAGAAAGACCGTTTAACCTTTCCGACAAACATCTAGTTTAGGTTAATCTGAAACAAGCCAATACACCGACTCAATGCACACCCACCAATCATATTGATTAACTTCGATGAATTTGGTGATGGACCGAATCTCTTATGAAACGACAAGAATATTTATTGAAGGATGAGATATTTGGATTGGAATTGCAGGGAAGCTTCGGGCCCATGAAGTTGACACTTACCCAAGCGAAAAATGAAACTCGAGAGAGGAGAAGGTAATAATACAAGAAAGGAAGAAATATCGGGGGATATGCAGGAAAATGGAAGAGAGAGTGCAAGTCATTGGAAAGAAAAGAAGAAGTAAAAAGCAGACAAATCCATCAGTTTCACCGATTTAAAATACACGTTACATGTCTGTCTCCTCTTTTCTTTTCCTGGTTTTTTATTATTATTATTTGAATAAGAACAGCTGACCGTGTGGATCCGTCATCCCCACACGTGCAATCAATCTTCACGAACTCAGAAATCAGAACTCAGAACTCTCTCTCTCTCTCCCCCCTCCTCCTACTCCCTGTGATCGATGCCAAAAGAGCTATAAAACAATATAGCCGAAGCAAAGGAAAAAAAGAGGAGGAGCTACAAAACAAGGGAAGCTGACATCTCTCTTATTCGCCAGTCTCTCCCTTGGGCTCTCTGTCTCTCTCTCTCTCTCTGCCCTGCTTCCCCTCTTTTATTTTTCGGGCAATTTATGAATCTCTTTTTGGTCCCGTCTTTCAATTCAATGTTTGGATAAGAGGAGAAACTCCTCCAACAAATCAACCAACTCTATCTAAAAGATTCGGAGATGAAAAAAAACAAAAAAGGAGTTCGATATAATTCGTTCCTCGTCAATGAGATCTCTTCAACTCGTTATCATTTCCTTTTTTGTTAAGACTTTGTAACAAGTAGTTTATTCTGATTGGGTCTGTGAAAATCTTTCGAACTCATCAATCCAGGAAAGATAAAGTAGAAATTTAGGTGTGGGTGACCTCGAACGTGGAGGTAACCAAGGAAAATGGATTTTTCTTGCCAGCGTTAAAATCACATGTGGAGTGAAGGTACGTGGTACATGGAAAGTGTGGATATATTCAATTCAAGTCGATGAAGGGAAGTTGTGTGTGTATATATATATATATATATATAATATATAATATAATGAAGAAGAAAATGAAAAATATCCCCGCAAAAAAAAAAAAAAGAGAGAGGACAAAAGAAAGGAGAAATGGAGCTGGAATTGAGACGGAGGGATCTTGTTTTTGAGCATTTAAAGGCATGGTTTGGTCTGCTCATATCGGAAAAGAGCTTTAAATTGAAATCTTGCAGACAACATCAGTGTGTAGGATACAGCCATCTCCATGGCTAGGGATCGAGTTTCAAGCCCTAGCTTTTGTTTCCCCTGTCTCTTACCCTTTTTTCTTCCCTGGAAATCAAGAAAAAATGAAATATTAAAATTCGATTTAATAAATTTTTTTTTAATTTATAAGAATCTTAGATGTTTATCGTTTTGTTTCCCACTATGTTTCTCACATTTTTTGGTAAGTGAAATGGGTTGTGCTTTTCATTGAAAATTATGAAGGAAAATGATATGGAATGCATATATATATGTGTATATGATATGGACAATAAAAACAAGGGAAATAATGTGGGAAAGGTGGGGGTGGGGGAGGGAGAAACGAGAGGTACCCATTTTAGGCAGGAAAAAGCACAAAAGACCAAAAAAGAGGCCCTCGTGCAACTGGACTTTTTTGAACGTACATCCCCCTAACTTTATTTGTTACTACACATATACTTACACCTATACATATACACACCCATATATATATATGCCCATGACCTCGAATGTCTGTGATTTAGTACTGTTTGCAAAGCTGCATTTGATATTTAATTTGCATGTCTGCCCCTGTCCCTCGCACCTGTGCACTCGAACATGTTGTATGTATATTGTTACACTTGCGTTATATATGAATCTCGACGTGTGTGCATATATATTAATCCCGGGGACGGATATCTCTGTCGGGTGAGGAACGCAAAGCAAGTATCCATCGAGAAGTTGCCGAGAGGGAACGTAATATGATGCCACGACTAATCAAACATAAGGTGGATGTGGATGCCTAATGTTTGTATCGATCTATGGAGATTGAGGTCTACTTGGGTGTGGGTGTGGGTGTGGGTGTGGCCGCGTGGGTCTGGCACTCTCACTCTTGACTTGGCCGTAGATTTGCATTTTTGGGGAACGAATTATTGAAGTGAGTATCCGCTGTTTCCACACTGTTGTGTCTCATGGAATTTTGTACGTGCGTGCACAGCAACTCTACATCTTTCTCTCTCAATGAATTAATCTGTATGATCACTATCGACCAATTGGGTGTCGGCAATACTTCCCATCTCAATAATGCAAGGGGGGGCAAAAATACCTTTGCCGTATGAATTAGGCCCCCATAGAATTTATGAGCAAAATTGAAGCTTTTTTTTAAATAATATTTCGTATTCAAATCTTATAAAATGAAAAAAAATTCATGATTAAGAAAATTTTACCTCAATCAAGCTTGAATCTTTAATAGGATTTTTAGATATCGGGTGGTACCCACTAAAATTAAGTATGTGAATAAATATTAAATATTACATGTCATGTATGGAAGGTTTCCAGGACACCGAGGCAAACTAAATTTGGACAGCTTTCTGAATCTCGTGTGTCTTAATCTAATGGCTAGAACCTCTCGTTCTTCAAAGAGATAAGAAAGAGTATGTAACAATTTCTGTCCATGCCCGAGCCGGTCTTCCAATCTAGTTATTCCATTACACGTACGATCGCGGGAAGTGAGTCCACGACGAATACTAGAACCCGGTTGAATAAAAATGAAAAGAACCAGCTCCTCGTGGACATGTTCGAGGGCGGCTACGATGAATGTCGTCAAGGTTAAATAATTGCGGCTTCGCATGTAAGAAGTGGTGAAGGGGGAATCGGGGGGAGACACATATGTAATGAATGAGAGATCCCTATCGGAGGATCTGGCAATGGATCCGCACTTTCCCTTCAAGTCCCTATCGACTCCCAAACTCTAGTGCCATGCATATGGAGACATGTCCTGTCGGTTTCACAAAAATAATTTCAACAGTTCCATGAGATACAGGGCATATGCAAAAAGAGGAGAACAGAGAAAGAAGAAGATGATCCAAAAGCATGCTATTCTTCTTGGCCGATTCTCGATATCCTCGGTATACGAGCTCGTACACAAGTACCGGCTACACAGACTCGATCGTGTGGTTTTCCTTCACGAGGATGTACGTAGGTATATAACATCGTTGTCTCGATCAAGTTATATATTCTTGTCGTATGTGAATATGTAAGGCAACTAATTGTTCCAGTATACATGTTCGGGATCCTCTCCAATTGGCACGAAAGAGCGTTGTAACATGTGCGATTGATTGGAAGAGTTGATGAAGAAGATCAAGGATTTGTACACCCCACTGTACGGAAGCCGCCCACGGCCGGGACATGGAATGCGCACGTTCACACAATCTTTATAGCTAACCTAACACAATGACATTGCACCGGATAAAAAGGCAACAGCACTCAACAGTTCCCTTTTTTCTAGAGCAATATTGTCATGTTATGTCCCTCTCTCCCTCTCTCTCTATGTTTTTTTTTTTTTTTGCTTTTGCTTTTTCTTCTTTGAGGGATTACAATCGACCATTACACGATCTGTTCGGAATCCAATAATAGAGCAGGAAATTGGAATTCGGATTGTCTTCGTGTGTATGAGGTTTTGATGGCTGAGATAAGTACAACGTGCAGCGATCGGATAGGTCAACTCGTGTTCTAGACCATGCACGAGGATGTTCTTCGGGGCTGACTGCTCCTGTAAGATCTTCCTAAGGGTGTTCCACGGGCTGTTCGATTTGGCATCCATGAATAGAATGATGAGAGCAATCATTTCAAACTCCGATTCCATAAGAGAATACCGTGCATCTCATAAAAGAAGAAGAAGAAGAAGAAGGGATCTTATTTGACAGGATGGATAGATCAAGATATGAGGATGCCGAGTTAGCTGCCCTCAAATTTCGGATTGGTACATATGGTGGAAGTGTGATTGGTTGAGCAACCCGTGAGAGCCAGCTTTATGGTCCAATGATTGAAGCAAAAAGGAGAAAATATTAAGACAGGGGTATATGATGATTGTATTCTTTATTACATGTATCAAATATGATTGGGAAACAGAAGGGCACTCTGGCCATTTGGAAGCTAATCATAACCCCCCAAAAAAAAAAAAAAACACACGCACGCACGCACGCACGCAAGGTTTCTTATTAAGTCATAATCTCTCATTCATCCATTTGATTTGATTGGTTGATAAGCTAGTTTTTATCCTCATGCATTATCATTTCATTTCTCTTCTCCATTATCACTTAATTCCACATACATTACCTGGCAACCTTGCATCTGATTAAACTCTCTTCCTTTGTTTTTTTCCTTCGCAGCTTTCGTATATTTGGTGAATAGAGTATATCCACAGTTGATAAATAATGTTATCTAAAATTGATTTAAGTGAGAGTTCGATATATATTTTTACTTAAATCAATCAATTATGATTAATTATCAGTTATCAATAATAAGGAGAACCGGAAAGATTTTATAAAATTTTTCCAATAATGAATGGTTATATTAGTATTTGGTACAATTTTAAAACTCTTTAAGCAATGCCCACACCATCGGGTTTGTTTGTCATATCTGTCTGCTGGAATGGAATCTATAGGTGTACTAAATTTCCCTACTAGATTATGTCTATATTAATGCTGTCAACGCCACTGGGGTTGCTTTGGGAAACACAGTTTCTTGAGAATGCAGACATATGAATGAACAGAACAGAACTGAGCAGATGAAAGGGAGGTGCAAAGGGGGCAAGAAGTCAAACCATGCAGAAGGGTCAGAAGGAAAATGGCAGTCTACAATGCCTCAAAACTCCCATTACACCTTTAAAATGGTTCCATTCTTTGCTGTTAAATTCGAAAAACCACGGTCAGAGATGCCAAGATGATCCAAAGCCACCAGGAACAGCTAGGACAAAGTACTCGTATTTTTGTCAAAGCGCTTATACTTTGTCTTAAAGGTACTCGGTGAGCTGGTATCGTAGTTACTATTATTCTCGTCCTAAAATTTAATGGTTCGGATTCAATTCTTGTAAAATATGATGTTTCTCTCTAATCCTCCCTTCCATCCCCTTTATTCTTCTCTTTATCTTAATTTCTTCCAATCGATCCTGGTGTAGGTTGAATTGTAAATACCACAGAGGAGAAGATACACTTCTCCTTCCCTTAGCTCCTTCATTTTCTTAGCAGACATGTGAGGGAGGGGACTTTGGGGGACCTTTGAGTGATTTTATTATTTGGTTCATTCGAAAGACAGGAGTTGTGCCCTCCATGTGCCTCTCTTATCATCAGCTCCTCTCTATCAGATCCATGGGACTCGATTCAAATCAACGACTGACCATGAAATAGCAATCTCAAATCTCTAAATTATTCTCGAGGTCATAATTCCGGACCTTCATGCGAAGATCTCCAATCTTTCTCTTCCGCCGACCCGGCTCGACCCCCTGATTGCTTGCTTGATGAGTTACTTCGCCCGGTCCCGTGATCATTATCTTATCTCTGACCACCCGGTGCAAATATTCAACAGCAAAGTTACTTTTTCTTTTTCTTGGAGGGCGGCGCCAAGGTCCCCAAGTAAGAAACAGACATTCAAGGCCGAGATCTTGAAGAAATCCAGTTGGTTGTTGATTGCACGAATGCATACAACTTTTAGAAAAGGAGAATTGACGTGGGCGGATTAAGATGGTTTGAAATATCTTACTAAGGTCTTGAGATCAGGCAAGAGTTTTAACTCTAAATGAAGAAGATTAGTACAAAGTTAAATTAATTATAATTTATTAGACTTTTAAATATCCAATAATATATATCAAAAAAAATTTTGAGAAAAAGATGGACAGAGTGGAAAGGGAAAAGACCGATTCTTCATTCAATTAGAACAGTGAAGCTTCCAACTATCTGTCAAATTGAGCGATGTTCTCAGTTATTTTATGCAAACAAGAAAAAAATATAAAATTTTTTTGGGTAATAATTAATTCCTCTTTTACCTGTACAGTGTACAGGCCTTGCAGGAATAGGAGGGCCCTCCCCCTAAGTATCATAGACTGCAAGTTACTGAACATTAATCACTGTCTTTAACAGTTGGATGTCTACTTGGTTTCGTATCGAATGGTCCTCCCACGGCAAGACGGTGGTAATTCAGTTATTTAAAACTCATTTTTATATGATTTCATGATGTTAAAGTCTTGGATTTGAATGAATCTTACGTGCTCGTGCCAAAATCATCCATTAAAATCATAAAATAGTTAAGGAATGGAGCCTTGATTACTCACGGTCAAAGATAAAAATTCAAATGTTAGTCGATGAGGTTACTACCCTCCTTTAGTAAGGTATATAAGATTTCCATAGTTTCATGTCGGATTACGGCGTTCATGTCGTGGTCTACAATCTAGCTAAAGCTTATATTATTTAATTACTGGACTGTTCTACAAAATAATCATATCACGGGATGTCAATAATTCTAGATTAAGAAAAGAAATCTAACGATTCGCAATCGTTTTCTCTGTTTACTTAAAGTCTTGCAAGTGAGCCGTTGGATTTTCCATAGTCTAGCTCAACCACCTCTGGAGGACTACAGAGGTCTATATATACTCGTACCTTGTGACATAAAACCAGACGAAGTCCATAACATTTACATCTCCTCTCTCCCTCTCTCTCAAATCCTTCTTCCTTCCTTCCCTTTCCTGTTCCTTTAAACAGCTGAGGGGGGCTCTCTGTTAGTTCGGAGAGAGCGAGCGAGCGAGCGAGCACCATCATCAATGGCTTTCTATCTTCTGCTCCTGGGAGCACTGCTCTGTTTGCTCTGCCTCTCCACTGCTCTGCTCAAATGGAACGAGCTGAGGTACAGGAAGAAGGGCTTGCCCCCTGGCACCATGGGTTGGCCCCTCTTCGGAGAGACCACGGAGTTCCTCAAACAAGGTCCCAACTTCATGAAGAACCAGAGAGCAAGGTGATTGATTGGTTCCTTTTTGACATGTTCTTATCTCTTCGATACTACTCCGTTCTCTGTTTTCATCATCATCATCAACAAATCTGTTTTCATACAGGTACGGGTGCTTCTTCAAGTCCCACATACTTGGCTGCCCGACAGTTGTGTCGATGGATCCTGAGATAAACCGATACATCCTGATGAATGAGGCGAAAGGGCTCGTCCCGGGTTACCCGCAGTCGATGCTCGACATTCTGGGGAAATGCAACATTGCAGCCGTCCATGGCTCCACCCACAGGTACATGAGAGGTGCTCTGCTCTCGCTGGTCAGCCCCACCCTGATCAGACAACAGCTCTTGCCCAAGATCGATCGCTTCATGAGATCCCATCTCAGCGACTGGGGCAACTCCATCGTTGACATCCAAGAGAAGACCAAGGAGGTCAGTTCGATTACAATAACTGAACCGCATAAGAAGTCTGCTCTGCTAAGCCTCTTTTGTTTTACTGTCTCATTGTGGTCTAACTTGTGCTGTCCATTTTTCCTCACGTGTTTAATGCAGATGACACTTCTTTCATCTCTGAATCAAACCATCGGAATCGAGTCGGGATCCATGTCAGAAGCGTTCAAGTCGGAGTTCTTCAAGCTCGTTCTGGGCACTCTCTCGCTTCCCATAGATCTTCCAGGGACAAACTATAGACACGGGCTTCAGGTAATATTTCTCCCCAGAACAACGCCCCATTTCCAGGTTCCTTTACTCTCTGTATCTGAGCGAGTTAAGTTGCCTGGATTTTTGCAGGCAAGGAAGAATATCGTAATCATGCTGAGGGATCTGATGAAAGAGAGGGAGGATTCCATGGAAACTCCTGACCACAAAGACATGCTTAGTTGTCTCATGAGAAATGATGAGAACAGACAGAAACTGACAGACGAAGAGATAATTGACCTTATAATCACCATACTGTACTCTGGCTATGAGACCGTCTCCACCACTTCCATGATGGCTGTGAAGTACCTCCATGACCACCCAAAGGTCCTTCAAAAATTAAGAGTAAGTCCCAAGTTCCCAACTCCATGAAAAATCCAAAAAAAGAGAGGAAATTCTTTCCTCAGGTCTGGGTTTCTCATGCATGAACTATGTGCACTTGTGACCAGGAAGAACACTTGGAGATCAGAGGGAGGAAAAGACCGGAGGATCCGGTCGGCTGGAATGACCTCAAGTCCATGCGGTTCACTCGTGCGGTAAGTCACTCACAATCATTTCTCGCGCTTCCTCGTTTCCTTGCTACGCCTCTTTCGAGTTGAAGCCGAAGTAACGTTTTTCTTCTTGTTTTTTTTTCCTGCTGTCTCCCTTGTGCAGGTGATATATGAAACTTCGAGACTGGCTACTATTGTGAATGGGGTTCTTAGGAAGACCACCCATGATATGGAAATTAATGGTACGTGCTTTACATTGTGATCACTCTCAAAATGCAGTTGTCTAGCTAGTAAATAATCAAACTACTCACGGGTTAACTTACCGTTCGATTTGGTTTTGCAGGATTCATCATTCCAAAAGGATGGAGAATATACGTATACACGAGAGAGATGAACTATAATTCGTACTTGTACCCGGATCCATTAGCTTTCAATCCTTGGAGATGGCTGGTTCGTAGACCAAACCAAACTTCCTTTTCCTCCCCTAACTGTGTTAAACTGTGTACAATATGCAGTAAACTGTGATCTGAGACAAAAAAATCTTGGGAATGCAGGAAAAGAGCGCAGAGTCTATGAACAATAACTTGATGTTCGGAGGAGGGACGAGGCTGTGCCCGGGGAAGGAGCTCGGGATGGCCGAGATCGCAACATTCCTCCACTATTTTGTAACTAGATACAGGTAATACAAATGGAAACTTAGTTTTTCAAATATTTCCCCCATGAAGGTGAAGTTTAGCTGAAGGATTTGTCTGGTTATTTGTGCAGATGGGAAGAGGTTGGAGGGGATAAGCTAATGAATTTTCCGAGAGTGGAAGCTCCACATGGTCTCCACATTCGGGTTGAATCTTACTAACCCAGACTTGAGAAACTCTTGGGCTGAGCGGCACCACCACGCCACATGGTGCATCTGCCCACTGAAGGGCTGACATGTGTCAGCACTGCTGATGTGGCCGCACACGTGACACCATACTGACATGAGTCAGTGTTTCGTTGGGCAGATGCACCACGTGGTATGGTGGCGCCGCTCCGCCCAAGAGTTTCTTTCAGACTTGACTATGTACCACTGTACAGTGAGGAAGAATGAATATATCGAGAAGAGAGGAGGAGGAGGAAGCACACTCCCTTTTTTGTTTTTTTGTACAAATGATTTAGTATTTTATTCTAGGCAGATTTTTGGAGAAGTCTCAATGGGATAAAATCATAAAACATTCCCCTTCCAGCTGGACATCCATTCTCTCTTTCCGACTATGAATAAGATCAAAACCTATTGGCAAAAGATCAAATTCGGGAATTCTTAAGCTCCGATCGAGAACGACAATACTGTATCGGGACTTCATTCTCGTGCCTTTTCTCCACTTCTTTTCCCTTCATCTTTCCACTTTCATATCATTTCAAGCCCATCTTGGTTCCAGAATGAGGTCTCTGAGCCCATTGTGGCGACTCGTAGGTGACAAGTTTTCGGGCCATTCCGATCCGATCCACCTCAGCAATTGTTCAGGGGACCACTGGACAGGGAGCTGTTCCATGCGATCATATATGTTAACAGGAAACAAATTATTTAGTGGAAAGACTTTCCCTTTATCCTCGGACCTGCGGTAACAATTCACCATATATTATTCCCTTAATAAGCTCCGGTGAAGGCCGACTTCACCGGAGAGTCGACTCCTTTTCTTTTTATAAATATTCATTCATGTCCAGTTCGAAATATGCATTCCAAAACCATGACTCGTCTCTTATGCCTCTCCATCTTCAATACACCGGTGCTTGACTTCACTCGAGCATTTGAGGATTAAATCGTACCGTTATCTTCGATTCGACTTCCTTTCATGTTTGTTGATTAATAATTTACATGGGGTGAAATCAGAGGTTTGAGTTGATCAAGCAAGCGATCCGTCGGGTATTCTTTCTTGGGACGTAACGGGAGATGATGTGTTTCGGTGGTTTTTTCAATCAAATTAAAATAAAAAGTGCTGGAAAAAAAAACGTGCTTAAATGAATACTCTATTGTTTGTAACAGTAGTCATGTTCGCAACAAGATACACGACAGTGGAAATAAGAAATAATCCACCAAGATGGAAAATGCAACAAAATTGAGATGCCTCGAAGTATAAAACTCCTAATGTGATCGAAATTGTCTTCTCTTCACCTTCATATCCGTCTATTCGAAATTGATTTACTTTCCCAGTGTGCCTCGGCCAAATGATTCAATCATATCCATAGATAACATAACACGTTAAGTTGTACTGGTACAAAACTTTTTTAAAAGAATTTTCATATTGATATAAGTTTTCCTTTAATTATTTGATAGTACAAAACCTTACAAAAAGTATCTCACTTTAGTGCAAATTATTAACTTTTTTTACTTAATAACATTAATTTTTGCGGACATGTCATCATCCAATATAAAAGCAACACGTGCATTCGTGGTGCGTTGATATAATATTTTAAAATAAAATAAATTTAAGAAAATAAACAATAATAATAATAATAATTGCATTGGCCTTTAAAAATATTTTTAAATAATAACATCTCCTTTTCAAATGAAATACTCATTATCAAACATGTTCCACTTTATTTGCTTACCAATTACATTCACCAGTAATTCGTTTCCATGAATTCATGTTCCTAACCAACCACATAATGATGTTAACGAACATGTCGTTCATTGTAAGAAAGGAAGTTATTCTAAGTATATAATCCAAAATTAACAAATAATGAAAATTGAACATAATTCAGATTTCTTAAAAAAAAAAAAATCTACCAACCAAATTACCAAATATGGAATATGAATCCTAAATTAATAAATAACTTATAGAGTGATTGTATTGTCAATTTATAAATGATACATTGAACAATAAAAATGCAAGATAATCCCACAAAATGCAAAACACATAAAGGTCAGACAGCAAATACTCCTCAATCATACAGAATATATGAACACAAAATTTCATACTAGGTGCTGTATCATCTCATTTTCAAAAAAAAAAAAAACTCAAATGATCCCACTCCATAACGATGCGGTGAGGAAAACACCAAAATAAATCGCTCTAGTTAGTAATAAATAGAGTGATTGCTCGAGTGATATAATTCACACGTTTGTGCATTTAATACAATTTGATCGTTACTTCCTCGTACCGAATGATGGGATATGATCACGCAGGAAGTTCTCCTCGTTTCCTGAGAATCACAGGTTGTGTTTACCGTTATCCTGGGAGTGGATTTTGGCTGTCTTAATGTGTCTGTCTCAACCATGCATCCCTAAAACTGCAAATGCCTATATATATATATATATATATATATGCCTGAGTTTTTCCGACATAGAACCACCACACAAGGACCATAAGATTTCCATCTCTTGGTCTCAAATCCTTCTCTTCCTTTCGTATCCTGTAAATAGCTGATCGAGGGGGATTAGTCAGCTGGGAGATCAGAGAGCGATGGCTGACTATCTTCTGGTCCTGGAGGCGCTCTTGTGGTTGCTCTGCTTCTCCGCTGTTTTGCTAACATGGAATCAGGTGAAGTATACTTACCAGAAGAAGGGCTTGCCACCGGGCACCATGGGTTGGCCTGTCGTTGGAGAGACCATACAGTTCCTCAAGCAAGGCCCGGACTTCATGAAGAGCCAGGGAGCAAGGTAACCCATTCCTTTTGATCACGTGCGGATTAATTCCTTTTCATTTATTTATTTATTTATTATTGTTGAATTTTTACTTGTTAAGAAAGACTAATCACTTGTTGAAAAACTATAAACAAAATTTTAACAACATCAGTTATTCGCGTGCCGCCATATATCAATTTAGATTTCTGGGTGTACATGGACCCAATCTTTTTTAAGCCTACTTGAATATTTAACATGATGTATTTTATATCGAAAAGTTAATGAAAAGACTTTTGCAATATCGGATGTTTTCGAATAGACATTCGAAGAATAATATGTCATATGTAACCCCTGTCCTTCCAATGTTAATGGTACTATATAATGACCGTGTTTTATTTATTAAAAAAAGAAATTTCAGAATATAAGAAAATTTGATATTATTATCTACACGCTTAATCTTTTAAATGAAATGGGGAGAAAAGGGAATTGTGTGAAAAAATTTAAATTAATTGACTATATCTTTATATATAGGTTTCTTAATTAAAAAAAAAGAAGAAGAAGAAGAAACAACATAGTCATTACGTTCCTTTAATTAGTAACATCATTGTCCCGTTAACCTATTTATAGCGATACAGGTATGGGAGATTCTTCAAGACACACATTCTGGGCTGCCCGACAATCGTGTCGATGGATCCCGACATGAACCGATACATCCTGATGAATGAATCGAAAGGGCTTGTTTCGGGTTACCCACAGTTGATGCTCCACATACTGGGGGAAGGCAACATCGCAGGTGTCCATGGCTCCGCCCACAGGCACATGAGAGGTTCTCTCCTCTCACTGGTTAGCACCACCATGATCAGAGCAGCTCTTGTCCAAAATCGATCAGGTCATGAGATATTTCCTCGCCGACTGGGGCAACTCCATCGTCGACATTCAACAGAAAACCAAAGAGGTCGTCTGGTCTCGATTACAATAACTCACCTAAACCGCAGATGATGTCTCTTATTATGGATATTTAATGCAGATGGCATTTCTTTCATCTCTGAAGCAAGCTATTGGAGTCCAATCAGAATCCATGTCGGAAGCGTTCATGGCAGAGTTCCTTAAGATATTCCTTGGAACCATCTCCCTGCCCATAAACCTTCCCCGGACAAGCTACAGACGAGGGCTTCAGGTAATCGTTGTCCAAGAAAACACCTCCTGATCATCTCCGGTTCCTACTTGATCGTTTTTTTCCACCTTCTGATCTCTCCTTCTGTGTGTTTCGTGTGCATTATACAGGCAAGGAAGAACACCATAAGCATGTTGAGGAAAATGATGAAGGAGAGGAGGGCTTCCATGGGAATTCACGATGACATGCTTGGTTGTATGATGAGAAACGTTGAAAACAGACAGCAAATGACAGACGAAGAGATAATTGACCAGGTGATCACCATATTGTATTCGGGGTTCGAGACCGTCTCCACGACTACTATGATGGCTCTTAAGTACCTCCATGACCACCCAGACATCCTTCAAAAGTTAAGAGTAAGTCCCATCTCCCCGACTCGATTGACAAAAATTCCAAAAAGAAATGAAATGTTTTCTTTCAGTTGCCTCATCAGTCCTTGGTTAATTTTTCATGCATGAACTTTGTGCAACCGTGACCAGGAAGAGCACTTGGAGATTAGACGGAGGAAAAGGCCAGAGGATCCGATCGACTGGGACGACCTTAAGTTGATGCGGCTCACACGTGCCGTAAGTGACTCACAATCACTTCTTGTGCCAGCTATTTGATTTGAAGATCAAGTAAAATTTTCCTTTCCCTGCTCTTTCCCTATAATGCAGGTGATTTACGAAACTTCAAGACTGGCTACTGTTGTGAATGGAGTGTTCAGGAAGACCACCCACGATTTGGAACTTAATGGTATGTTGTTTAGCACTGCGATCCCCCTCGAAATGCAATTGCCCAGATAGTGGTAATTGATCAAACTATTCACGGGTTAACACTGTTCGATTTGGTTTTGCAGGATTCATCATTCCAAAGGGATGGAGAATATACGTATACACGAGAGAGATGAACTATAATCCATACATATACCCGGATCCATTAGCTTTCAATCCATGGAGATGGCTGGTTTGTAGACCAAATATTGTTCTTTTCTTCATACTGGAGAATGTAGTGGACATGCTGTATGACAGATCTAAGTCGAAAAAATCTCGGAAATGCAGGAGGATAAGAGCGTGGAGTGTTTGAACTATAACTTGCTGTTTGGAGCTGGGACGAGGCTGTGCCCGGGGAAGGAGCTTGGGATAGCCGAGATCTCCGTATTCCTTCACTACCTTGTAACTAGATACAGGTAATTAAGCAAATACACTCCCACAGAATTACCTGAAGAAGTAGCCAGTTGATTAATTGAGCCTTCATCTCTTTCTTTTTTTTTTTTCTTGGGTTATTGCAGATGGAAAGAGGTTGGAAAAGAAAAGCTAGTGAAGTTTCCGAGAGTGAAAGCACCAAATGGTCTCCACATCAGGGTTGAGCCCTACTAACCCAGACTGATAACGTGCTGTACAAGAGGACGAATGAATGTCAAAGAGGGGAGGAGAAATCATAGACTTTCCACAAATAATAAAAATTTTAGACAGCTATTTAGGCAGGTCTAATGGAATAAAGCATTACCCTTGAGTTGGACATCTTCTTTTCGTCAAATGTAAGTTTCAGTTACGCTTATGATTCATAATATGTCTCAGAAGAATAAGGAATGCTAATAAATTTAGGTGGTGTTTAATAAAATGCAAAGATGAATACTTAAATTTTTTGGTGTATAAGAAGTTGTAACAATTAAGTGATTTTATCATTCTCTCTCACATAAACACTAATTTTATATATATATATATATATATATATATATATATCTGTGTCTGTGTGTGTGTTGCATGTATGGATGAATCGATCATACTCTGTATTTTTTTTCTAATTTGGTGGATCGTATTCCGTAACTTCGATATGAAGACAGGGAGAAATGGTGCAGTGCAGTGCAGTGCAGTGCAGCTTCCTTTTTCATGATTTTTGCATCCACACGTCAAAGACTATCGGGAATGCCAAAACTAAGACCCTGAGTCGTGGGATCTTCATCATGTGCACAGGACGTGCCATGCCGAATGCACATCAACAATGAGACAAAAAAAAAATTAAAAAAATTCAGCTATACACATCTGAGGATCTTTTATCAAGATCTGCAATTCAATTTACTCACATATCTGTTACGGTTGATACAAATGCAGTTTCCATAGAAAAAGAAAGTACGAGTGAGTTAATTAGCACATGATAAGAACGAATCGTGATCGTTTATAAAGAAGATTAAAAACCTGTGGCTAATATGAACCTTTTGGGTCTTGAGGTGTAGCCTAAAGTCTTGAAGTTTGAAGACCTGATTTCGATGGTTAGGCTGCCTAATTATTAGATAACATAGTTGTGTGGGTGTTAAGAGTTAGACCCTATTACTTCTTCCACGTTATCAAACGCGATAATTTCGGGGGTGAACTCGAAAAACTCCAAATCCTTTTGACTCTGTCATGAAATTTTGGTAAGGCCTTGGACATGTCAGATGCTAACACCTACCAATCTTTTTGCGTGGTGAGGGCTGTTTGGGGATACACATAAATATTCTACACATAAATGTTCTAAACATAACATATAACGAGTTCGTTATGTAAATTACCGATCGAGATTAACTCTTAAAAATTATGAAAATTTTACGTGTGATAATATCCAAGAGACGCTCGATACGTATCAGGCACCAAATTTTTACTCAGTGGATGTAACATTGCCTTCCTTCTCGGGCTCAAAGCATATAGATGTCTCAAAAGTAACTTTTTTTCCTTCCTTTTCATTTTTATTTTCCCATTTTCCAAATGTAGTTTTTAGTAAAAATGTGTTTATTACTATGTTCATTTAAAAAATTCTGTGTTACTTGACATAAAAGAAAGTTATAAATTAAAATGTCAAAAATTATTTGAGCAATACAAAAATTGTACATGGTAATTAAGAATAGTCAAATGAAAATTTGAGAAAAAAGGGAAATAATAAAGAGAGAAAGATAGCGTCACATCCACTATTAATGTACTGAATAAGGATTGATCGAGTTTATATATAATATGATAAATTCGAGTCTCGACTCATGTAAGAATATGTCCGAAAGCTATCAGAGGCAACACCACAAACGTCGGGGAGGGCTCTGCCCTCTCAACCTCAGTTTCTGTGTTTGAAAGAGTCAATACAATTGAATTGATTCAAAAGGAAACGCCCAAAAATCGAAAGCCAGAGGGAGGCTAGCACGTTTCCCCCTGCCTTTCCCCCACCACCACTCTTGCCGCTCTCCCCGGCTCCTCTTCACATGCTTCTCCCTCCATCCCTTCCCTCTTCCCTCCTCACCACCTCCATAAATTCCTCCACATCCTCTGCTTCTTCTACTACCACCTCCCTCTGTCCCCACCCCACCCAAGACACCCATCTCACTCCTCTTGCTACTTTGTCGTTCTCCTGTCTGTTCCTCTCACAATGGCAGCAGCTGCCGCGTCCGCCGCCTCGACCAATGCCAAGCCCGCGCCTGCCCTCAAGGACGAGCTCGACATCGTGATCCCCACCATCAGGAACCTGGACTTCCTCGAGATGTGGCGGCCCTTCTTCGAGCCCTACCACCTCATCATCGTCCAGGACGGCGACCCTTCCAAGACCATCAAGGTCCCCGATGGCTTCGACTACGAGCTCTACAACCGCAACGACATCAACAAGATCCTTGGCCCCAAGGCCTCCTGCATCTCCTTCAAGGACTCCGCCTGCCGCTGCTTCGGCTACATGGTCTCCAAGAAAAAGTACATCTTCACCATCGACGATGATTGCTTCGTGAGTCCTCATCTAATCCCCGTCACTTTCAAGCTTCAATTTTTTCCCTTTCAATGGTCATTGCACTCATCATACATTCGTGGGTGTCCATAAAGCATTTGCAGTAAGTAGCATTTCAGGATCTATAAATGTGATGTTAAGATCTATCTGTCTGTGATCTTCAATCACCTAGACATTCTCATGTCATCGGATATCCAGATCGGGAATTCCGCGTATATTGGGATGTTCTTCGTTTTGCCATGTGAATGGAAGATCCCCATCATAGAAAGATATCAATTTTATAATATAAAGTCAAAACTATATACTGCACTTTGTACCACCCGGGATGATCACTAAGATCTGCTCCTTCCTTCCTCATTGGCTTAGGTCGCTAAAGATCCATCAGGCAAGGCCATCAATGCCCTGGAGCAGCACATCAAGAACCTCCTCTGCCCATCCACTCCCTTCTTCTTCAATACCCTCTACGACCCGTTTGCTGATGGGGCAGACTTCGTCCGTGGGTACCCCTTCAGCCTCCGTGAGGGTGTTCCAACCGCCGTTTCCCATGGTCTCTGGCTCAACATCCCAGATTATGATGCACCCACACAGCTCGTGAAGCCTCTTGAGCGTAACCAGAGGTAAATATTATTTAGCTTTTCCATTCATTCCCCATCTCATGTTTTCAGAAGAAAAACAGGACAGCGTAGAACATGGAGTAAGATTAATACCACTGTTTTAACAGGTACGTTAATGCTGTCCTGACGATACCCAAGGGCACACTTTTCCCAATGTGCGGTATGAATCTGGCATTTGATCGTGAGCTCATAGGTCCTGCGATGTACTTCGGCCTTATGGGTGACGGGCAGCCCATCGGCCGATACGATGATATGTGGGCAGGCTGGTGCACCAAAGTACCTTCTCTTTGTCATTACTTCTGTTTTCATCTCTTTTTGCTATCTGATATGCGATTGAAGGGAAGTTCCTCAGATCAGGAATCAAATGAATGGACCTGTTACGTTGGAGAGTTTTAAAAATTCTCAATTTTGGTGTGACTGTGATACTTAACAAGAGATACCGTGGAACCTTTCAGGTGATATGTGACCATTTGGGGCTCGGGGTGAAGACTGGGCTGCCATACATATGGCATAGCAAGGCGAGCAACCCATTTGTAAACCTTAGGAAGGAGTACAAGGGCATCTTCTGGCAGGAAGAGATCATCCCATTCTTCCAGTCGGCTTCCCTCCCCAAGGACTGCACCACTGTCCAGAAGTGCTACATTGAACTCTCCAAGCAGGTCAGGGAGAAGCTTGGCAAGGTTGATCCCTACTTCGAGAAACTTTCCGATGCCATGGTCACCTGGATCCAGGCCTGGGATGAGCTCAACCCACCCAAGCCATCCTCTAAGCTCCAGAATGGCAGCGCGAAATAAAGCTTGTAAACTCTGTCCCTAGCAATAAAAAAAAAAAAAAGCTTTCATTTCTTTTTCCCCTCCGACGAGGATTACAATATCGAGCCTTGTAGCTTTGCTCCCCGAGTTTCGTGATAAGAAAAGGACTTCATCGATTTCAGGGATTACTAGCTGGAGATCTTTTTGACTTCTGGATATGTAATCTTAGTTTTTTTGGAATTTGAGCCATGCTGATGTTTTGTTACTTATAGGAGAATAATGATTTGGGGTGTTGTGTGCACATCGTTGCTGCTACAACCTCCAAGTTCCATGTACTTGCTTGTTACAATATGATGAATCAGTAAACATTTCGACTTCTGCCGTTCCATTCAGTTTGCTTCGAATTCCCTTTGTTAATAATGGTCATGCGTATTCCCAAGAGAATTATACAAGAAGATGTGATGCGCGAAGATCCAACATTGATGCTATGGCTAGAATTTCACCCCGATCTCAAATTAAGCGTTCCAAGGTTAGGTCTCTTTATCTTAGGTGTGCAAACACAGGTTACCTTCAACGGTGGAAACCCGTCCAGCATTTAGAAGGGTGGACCAAACCGAGAGTTGAGTTCAGGTCACCATCCGAGCCCAATGGCAAGAACATGCACCGCTTGCTCTGTCCACGTGCTCCAAGACGACACCCGGGCTGGGACCGAATAGGCAAAGCCCAGGAAGGGGGTGTTTTTGGTTTAAGTATGGGCTGGGCCACCCCGTATCCGGTTCCGTGAAATTCAATATCAAGGCTCTGCCAGCTCTCTCGATCAGTGGTAAAGCCAGGCCGGACGTGAACCCGGCCGAGAGTCGTTGCAAGGAGCCACAGGACACGGGGCGAGCTACGAGATCTGGCGGAGGCATGCATAAGCTCGGTGGAGGTTGCAGGAGGAAACATGCTTTCTCGGTACAAGGCAAGACGGCTCTTTTTCGTCGTCTGGCTTAGAAGGGCTGCTGAGTGATGGATGATGAGGCCATTGGCGTCGAGATTGATGAAGATGGTGAATTCATCTAGGCAGCAGTCTAAAGAGTGGATATTGATGTTTTTGTCTTTAGGTTTGACGCAAGAAAATCTAAAAAGGGAAATTTACGAGTTTCATTGAAGGAATGAATGAGGAGATAACTAAGTTCCCTGTTAGATTAACAGTTGCTTGGGTAGCTCTGGAAGCATGCATGCCTGGAGTTCCAAATGCAGCGACAAAACGGATTTGATGCAACATTATTATTTTTAATATGAAATTGAGGGATCATAAACTCGATACTTATAAGTGAAATTCCCTACTCACTTTAATCTCTTCTCCGGTAAAATATACAGAACAACATATTCATGGAGTTACCGGACTAATTTGCTCTTGGAAATGGGTCGCTGTTTCCATATGTTGGAGTTCCATTCCATTGGGAAGTAAACAATCAATTTTATTAGATTGACCCATAAGACCAGTTATAGCACGTCTCGATATTATTTGTAGATAAACTTAATCAGGAAAGGAAAACATTTGCAACTTTAACCGCTGCCTGACCCACTAATTAAGCTTAGAACTAATATTATGTCGGATAAAGTTGGTGAGATGAGATCATTAATTCTAGTACAGTGTATTGGATCCATCTAGAAGCTTTACAATATTCCATAATATCTTTTTTTTTTTTGTTTCCCATCCGGTATCCGGTACCCGAAGGCCCGACTAATCCGGATTCGGGGTACTGTCGGGCGGTTTCCCGGGAACCCCTCCCAAGAAGGTTTGCTGATATTCCATAATATCTCACATACATATACATATATATATATATATGCCCTTTGTAGGATAAGATAAAAACGTGGTTCAATTAGGGTTGGCGCTTTGAAATCATTACCTACCCTTGGCATAGCATGATAATCACTAGAATTAGGGTTAATGCGATTGACCAACCAATAACAAGCCCACGCTTGGCACATTCCATCTTCTCTTCTAATTACATGGATAGAAGCATACTTTGAAGGGGAACTCTAAAGGGAGAAGGCTCTCTCTCTATATATAATATATGCCATTCTTCTTCGAGTAGTTGCTGTTGTAATCTTCGAAACTTTTAGAAGATCGACCTTTAAAAATGCCATTGATCACTATCTTTTCGGGGGCACCTTTGCATTATTTAACCATTTTTTGTTGCCCCATCATCGCCTATATATAGGCACGAAGGGAATAAAATAAAATTTTTTTATTATGATTGTGATTCACAAATCTAGAAAAGATAACGTTGGATTAAAAGAGCACATGTAAAATCTCACAAGTAAGAATTGAATATGAGATCTTTTAATCTATAGTCGATAGTGATATCATTATAATATACCTAGTTTTCTGATATGAAAATAGACGATTAGAGTATATGTATTGATAAATATATAATTGGATCGACATTCCATTTTGTATTTGCAGTCGATAAGAAGTGACACATGTTAGAATCGGTGACTCACCACCCCTCTTTAGCATATTAGCAATATAATATTCACCCCACCTTGCCATTAGTGGCATCCTAGAAACTTCATACTTTGATGCTATTATATTATTAATTACTAGGTTAACTGTCCGTACTTCGCTGCAAAAATTCGTGAAATATTTTAGATGTAATTCAAAATGAAGCTCATGAAAATAAATAAGTATTCTTTGCATATATATTTCAATTTTTTTAAGAGGTCTATTTATAATAGATAAGACAATCAACAAAAGAATCGGACAAGAGCACAAAGTAGAAATGGTAAAGAAGAGGACAGAGTTAGGAATGACGTGGCATAATAAGGAAAGGGCTGTAACCTTCCTTTATACAAAGCCAGATTTTCTTAATCGCATTCGGGTACTCGCTCTCTCCATCCTCTATCGACATTTTCCTTTAGTATAAGTATATATAGATATAGAATAGATAGAATATATATTTTAATTGAAAAATTTTATGTAATACATTATTTTTTTAATTAGATTATTGTGTTTTTGTATTGTTAGAGTATTTTGTTTCTCGAGACGCTATTACACTCTTTTCTTGCTGTAATCACATTTGGTACCCATAAATAAAGTATCCTTAAATACGAATTTATGATAATTGAAGAGTGAGGTTCAGCCATTTGCCCGTTTAACAGACTAATCTAACAGCTCATGATCAATCATTTAAATTAAAAAAAATGTGATGAGTCATAATCATTTTTTCATATCAATGGTGTTCCGTGCTATACCAACCAACTAATTCACCGGACTGTATGATACCATGTGAAATTTTCCACCCGGCCCATAAGAGATTGGGCCCATGTCCATCCCAAAAGGTCAAGCTGATAGGATGGTGGTACCTGCTCTCTTATAAATCGGGTTTCAATTATCTATTTGTCTGATGTGGGATTTATATCTCAACACCCGCCCTCACGTGACAACGTGTTCACACTTGACACGTGCCCTTAAACAAGACCCGTTATTAATCTTCACATACCGGCCCTGAGAGAGTCGAACTCTGAACCTGACCTACTGCATGTAGTTAGCTTATCGATTGGTCTGTCCTTCGAAATTATAATGATTTTTTCATTTATTTAACAATACATGATAACAAATTTTCCTATCAAAAAATATAGTATGCGTGAGAAAATTAAATATATCATGCTATGGACACGTGTATTTAATTTCTTACAATAAATTAGTAACTGGTTTTCTTTCTTCCACATCACCCAATATTTCCTTGAAACTCTCTTTTCCTCCTTTGTGCACTCGAGAGTAGAAAAAATAATCCTACTCGCCACAGGTTTGCTCCTTTATTATTCTCCTTTAGTATGAGTACTAGAAAAAGAACCCGCGCCACGCTGCGGTTCGATATATCTTTTATAACGAACTGAATGAATTATATTAAAGTATAGAGATAAAAATGATTATGTCATTTAACTCACACTCAAATATCTTTTTTACAAACAAATGTCGTTTATTTAAAAAGAGCTATTTATTATTCGCATGTTTATAATGCGAATATTTTATAATTTTTTAATACCAGTGCAAGAAATAATATACATTAAAAATAAATACATAAATGTAATATTCATCTCTTTCCCACCAATATATTAATGGTATATTATATTCATGTCCAATCACTTATATTAATAGATTATTTATTTTTGTATAGGTTAATAAATAATTTCATTTCATTTCTAATAGGGGACTCGATTTTCCTAAATGAAAAAAGCTCATTCTCTTGATATACTCATAAAATTAAATCCAGAATAAAAATAAAATGCATAAGTTCTATTCTTGTATTCAAAAAAAAAATTTTAATAATAAATTATTGTATTAATATTTTTAGATAAATATTGATTATATTTATTGATGATACTTATTTATTTTAATAATATATTCTATTATTTATTAATATAAAATAATTAAGAAGGAAAAAAAAAAAAGAGAGAGAGGTGGGTCCCGAGAGTAGGGAAATGACTCCCTACTCTCCCCATCTAATCACTATAACATCCTCTTTTAGCTTTATAAGAATAGATATGGATTATTCATATAGTAATATAAAATAATAATAATAATAATATAGTAATGAGCACTCTAGGGCATGAAAATCTTCAAAGTGCATGTGAGCTGGATTATGTAGAGACGACAGATGGGCATTTGCCATTGGACAGGAAGCCGCTTTCGAGTAAACGTCATCGATCCACTGATTATTGTATCATTGTAATTTGATGCACATGTATATGGGTACGTGGTCTCTTGGTTCTTATCGTATTGCGAAATTGTGGCCGATTAAACCATATTGTGGAAGCAATAACATTAAGGCGCAGTACACAGTTTGTTTTTTGTTTTTTTTACACGGAGATCTCGCATGTTCACTCGACCGTATAATAACACTTGCACACCCTGTGAGACTCCCACTCATCTATTCCGTGTACGGAGCACGGACGATTCTCACATATGGACCGCATTTGGTGGATGTGACGCGAGCTGGATTTTCCCTTTGCCATTCTTTTTGTCTTTTCCGCTTTTATTATCGAACGGGAGTGTAGCTCAGTTGTACTTGTTTGGTTCCGATTGGAGGAGGCAGCTCATGCGTGGTTGCAATGTTTGTACGCTGGCCCCGACAAGAATTGGATTCAAGGATTCCAAAAGGCTGCAGTGGAGGCTGAGATCATCTGCACGAAGAGTTCAGTTCATAAAGGATCTGATGATATGCATATATAAGACGGGGAAGCTGGCTATGTAATAGCTATCTACTTGGCAGACAAGTTTGAGACAAAGAACATCAATAATTGACTCGGAGGTGAAGATAAGGAAATAATTTGATCCGGGACGAGGTTTACTGGTGATGGACATGGCGGCAATGTCGGGGTGGCAATCATCATCAACAGTACTCCACGAGTATGGCCAGCAATTTGGAGGGTGGAGGAAAGGGCCATGGACTGCTGAGGAGGATAGGCTGCTGTCGGAGTATGTCAAGTCCCACGGTGAAGGCCGGTGGAGCTCAGTTGCTCGGTCTTCAGGTACGTGATTGCCATTTCTCGAACATCCTTTTCCTTTCGAGTGTTTTCTCCTATCGTTCATCGTACTGTGTGCCGAACAGGATTAAACAGGAGCGGGAAGAGCTGCAGACTGAGGTGGGTAAACTACTTGCGGCCAGGGCTCAAGAGGGGACATATAACACCTCAGGAGGAGGGCATCATCATCGAGTTACATGCATTATGGGGCAACAAGTAATGTTTTAATCGTCAATATCGATCATTATATATCATCCATATTGTTTTGCGTGTGTATGTATATGCTTTGATTCATATGCAGGTGGTCGACCATAGCTCGGTACCTGCCGGGAAGAACGGACAATGAGATAAAGAACTACTGGAGGACACACTTCAAGAAGAAGCCCGAGAAAGCCTCCCACCACCTCAGGCAAGAAAGGCGGAAAGCTCAAGCGGTTCTTCACAGGCAACAGATGATGGCTCATGACTACCAGCAGCAACCTCGAGATCAACTGGCCAACGCTGATATCCATGCAGATCGTCAGATAAGGGGCGGCAGTGAAGCAGGCAAAGGACAGGGGGAGGACTTAGCGGCGGCTTTACAGCCGGCTGCAGAGGATAAGTGTTGTCCCGTTATGGTCTCGGCTCAGAACACAGGTGCAATGTCGTTTTGGCCTTCGGAGTTTGTGGGAGAGGATGGACTCTGGGGAGGGCTGTGGAACTTGGACGACGACCCACAGCTGGGTCGGGTGGAGAACGCGGCCAACTGCAACAAAACGGCCATGCAAACCAAGCAAATATGATTTTTAATAATAACAATGGGGCTGGAGTGTTCACATACGCAGGGGATGCGGGTGGTTTCTGCAGCAATGCAGGATACTACATTTTCTAGGAACTTCTGTAGAATATCTGATTAAATTTGTATGGTCGAAATGGAGAGTTCAAACTCAAATAGCTCCAGTGGTGGGTTGATAGAACTTGTATTGTCTCAACATGCCCAATAAATATATGCAATTGCTTACTAGTGACCATTACAGTGTCTGAGATCAGTTTCTCTTGTTTTGCTCTGGAGGGGGAGAAGAGGAAGCAAAAATTATGGCCCATGAAGGTAGCAGGTGGGGAAGAAAAGTGCAAGGCTCAAAGAATTTCATGCAGAGAAGAGGAAGCAAAAAATTATGGCCCATGCAGGTCTCGAACCTGCGACCTTCGCGTTATTAGCACGACGCTCTAACCAACTGAGCTAATAGGCCGTTGTTGACATTCGGCTTGGGATGTAATATATGAATTATATTATTGTATGAGGAGAAGATAAGGTTGTGGACGAGCCAAACAGTCAGCTGCAGCAGGAGGAGGAGGAGAGGCGGTATGGAGAACATAACGGCGAGCGAGCTGGCAGGTTTCGGGGTTGGGACCCTGCTTCTCTGTGCCACGATCGCTGCCCCCAAGATCGATTCTTTCATCTCTGCTTCCCAGCGGAGGTAACTTTTCATGTCATTGCCTTCGGGGACCTCTCCATTATCTCTCTAACTCTTCCGCTCTCTGGATTTACCTGCGTTTTTTTGTTGGGCTTCGAGAAAGCATTTTTTTCCCCCCCACAAAATGGCGTCTGCCCTTTACTTCTTTGTGTTTCTTTTTCACTTAATTGATAACGTGTGTGATTCGCCATGAGCTACCGTAGTTTCTATTGGTCTAACTGGGGAACAGGAACACCCATTTCTTTCATTACACAGAAATCCCTTGAAAAAGCTGCGATTTTGAGTAAACTTTTATGCTATTGACTCGCTGGCAAGCATTCTTAGAGTTATCCGCTGGCAACAGCCTAGGCTTCACGGCGACACGGTTGTTTGGGGGTGCGACAGGACAGCCGAGTGGCCAAAAAGATCGAGGATCGATTCCTTTATGTGCCTTTGTTCCTTGCCGGCACACCATCAGTCTATTATGGTGCTCAAGAGAACTGGAAATTGAGCTCTCTGATTGAGTAATTTTAACGGTCCCACTTACTTTCCTTCTTTGAACACTGGAACTGAGTTGAGATCATCATTTCTAAACCGATGTCCTCATCAGTGATTGCCGAAGTAAATACAGTAGTAGTTATGCTTTTTAGCTCAATATGCATAAGTTATTTTTATGTGGATGTATGTCTTAGGTTCGATATCGGTATGGAAGTACACTGTTCTTCTGCTGGCAGGGTTGTCTTGCAGAGGGATTATATTAGATCCTTTAGATACTAAAACTGCTCGATCTTCTTGGTAGCAAAACAAGGCAGTCGATCTTCTGTTTTTCTGTCTTTATCTTAGGTTAGCCACGAGCCAATAAGCTACTTCACTATATACCTCTATCACCATTGAGCTCGAGCACTCTAGAAAACAAAGAACTGATACAGGTAGAGCAGGTCCTCCCTTTTGTTGGATCTACCGTGATGAAGTTTGGCCCTTCTGTTTAATCGTAGTTTGCTGTGTTCCTGTGCTAATACTATCTCAGGCGATTTGACATGTTAGACTCTGCAGAACGTGCCTCTGAGGGAATAGCAGGTGTACGTAGATTCTCAATTTTTTGTTACCTTTTTTCTTTCTGACATGGGTTCAGCGTATGCGAATGTTCTTCTCATCAGGAACTGGTTTTGATTCATCTGCAGTTCTCTGGGTATGTGCAAGAGATGCGGTGATCTGAGGTTAATAGCATGCTCCACTTGTAAAGGAGTTGGATCAGTCAGAGCGGGCGGACCCGTCAGGTTCGATCTCTTGGATGACGTATTCCAATCTCTCGGTGGTGCTGAATTGGATGCCAGGACGACTCGATGCACAAAGTGCCGAGCGAAGGGCCACTTCCCTTGCCCAGATTGCTCTGCATCAAAGTAAAACCCAAACTGTGGTCAATGTCCACTGTCTCTGAGATGTCATATGTATATGCAGTCGATACTCATCTCGTCCGGTCTTTTCCTTTGTAACTTTCATATTGTGGCCCCGTAAAATTTCATCTGATTAGAAAGAAACTCCAGTTCAACCTCAACTTGTGAGCTTCCACGGTTCTTTTTTTTTTTTTTTTTGATCAGAGCTTCCACGGTTCTAAGCTCGAGTAAAGTGGCTCAGCGCTACTCACGGTGAGAATTTGATCGATCATTTTGTCCCAGGATGAAGATGAATTCATGCTCGGGCGTTTTACCCGAAACCTTGGACGGGCTTAATGTTCTGGCGTGGGCGAATAATTGAAGAAAAATGTCAAATTTGGAAAATCA
This sequence comes from Lagerstroemia speciosa, assembly GCA_037672795.1. Classification (NCBI taxonomy): domain Eukaryota; kingdom Viridiplantae; phylum Streptophyta; class Magnoliopsida; order Myrtales; family Lythraceae; genus Lagerstroemia; species Lagerstroemia speciosa. The sequence continues at coordinate 7,803,489 of CM075297.1, forward strand.
TTTCTTGTCGGAGGAGTCCGACGGAAGCCAAACGGGGAATACAGAGGCGTCGTCCTTCCGGTATCAATAGGCGACACGTGTCCCCACAAGACAGTCCCCGCCGTTTTGTATTTTCAATTTTTTTAACGCTTGTCACGACCGACCTGTAGCAGCTCGACACTTCATCGGGACTGATTCGTCCGTTCCGTTGGCATTTATCCGAGGATGCCCCGACCTCTTCTCTTCCATTGGTAGAAACGACGGCGCACCGGAAATCCGTCACTGTTACATCGCATTTCTCTCCGGGGATTTACTGTGAAATTAATTTGCCTCAGTCTACAATGCCTAATGTCTAAAAATTAGCAATTATTCTAATAAAATCGATCTATTAGGTAATAAAATTCTCATGATTATACTAGATGGCTTTTAGTTAACGCAATCTTCATGCTATGAGAGTTAATTCACGTGTTGATATTGACTTGGTGGGCTGAAGATTAATTTACGTGTCAATCCACAAGATGTGCAGGACAAGTTATCGGTTCTTTCTAACCCAAAAGTACCATGTCAAGCCGGACTATATTAATTTCATCTTTCTATATGAAAATTGCTAATTTATAGTGCCAGGTCAACTTTTATTTATCACGTCGGTAAAACCTGATTGATATTAAATTAATACGAAATCAAAAAATTTGTTATAAGAATGATAAAAATATGTATTTTTTCACACTACCTGCTTTTTTTTTTCTTTGGTAAAAAAAGAGAGAGGCGAAGGGCTGGGAGAGGTTTGATTTTGTTAAGTTGCGTGGTGGAGATGTTCGCCAAGTTAGAAACCGACACGTGGAGATGCATTTTAAGGTAAGTGACGAAGCTCTGATGCATCTGAAGACAGTGGAAATGGCACGCAATAAAATTTAGGCATGAACCGATGGTGATATTGGTTGACGGGATTCGATAGCTGTCATTATTTAACTAAGATCTTGTATTTGAGTATTATAAATAAAAAAATTTACAATTATGAGAATCTTATCTTGCAATAACAGATGCAGTTAGAAGCTGAATAAATCATAATCGTTAGATATTTTATCAGTATATTCTATCCATTATCCAGGTGTAAGTTGAGTCGTCGGTTATAAGAGATAAAACCTTCCTCATACGAGAATTCTTTATTTACAAGACTCGAATTCGAAACCTTATCTAATGTGAAGAGATATCTTAATATTTCAATCATCTCGTGTTGGTCAACAGTTCGACATTTAAATATAAGGGTACACGCCAAAAAAGACATATACATACGTAACGTAGATACATTGCACGACGTAGATGCAGAGCTCTTTAGAAAATTCTGTGATCTGCACGAGATATGCTCGTTTAGCCCCACGCGCCACGCAGGAAAAGCGGAGCAAGAGCACCCATCCATCCGTTGGGAAGAGTGAGGTGCACTCACTGGCATCGCGCGTGCATTTCCAAGAAAGGAAAGTGATGGAAAAAGAAGGTAACAGTGGGAGCTTGCATGAAACTGGAAAACAACACCAAACCCTAACTACGGCTGGTGCTGTGTGGGTGTATATATCCTTCTGATTAAAAACACAGACCCCACTGTGCTCAGAGATGATCGTGGTTCTGGTGGTGGTGGTGATGATGATGATGGAGGATATATGATCCATCCATTAATTAGTCTAACCAAATAGTAGTAGAAGAAGTTGAAAAAGAAATAATATTAGAGAAGCAACCCCCCATTACAAATCAAAAGCTTTCATCTTTTCCCCATATCTCTCTCTCTCTCTGTGAGACTTAGGGTTTGTAGTTTCACCCATTTGGTTACATTTGATTACTGACTTCAGAGGAAACAGGTGCCCTTTTTCGGTTTCTTTTTCTACTGTCAAGAAGGGGGAGATACAGGTGGGTCGTGGGTGTTGTGAGAAAAAGGGGAGATCTTGCAAAAGAAGAGAAGAGAAGAGGGAAGTGTGTGTCGGGAGGAAGAGGAAATTGATCAGTAGTAGAAGAAGAAGAAGAGTGTTTATATGGTAAACATATAAAGAGAGAGATCAGAGAGAGGCAGGGAACTAGAGACAGATCATCATGGGGAGAGGGAGAGTGGAGTTGAAGAGGATAGAGAACAAGATAAACAGACAGGTGACCTTTGCAAAGAGGAGGAACGGTCTGCTCAAGAAAGCCTATGAGCTCTCTGTCCTCTGCGATGCCGAGGTTGCCCTCATCATCTTCTCCAACCGCGGCAAGCTCTACGAGTTCTGCAGCTCCTCCAAGTATATATACATATAGAATTAGATATATCCGCATCAATTTTTTATTAGTTTTCTCGTGCTCATCCATTTTGTTTGGCCACAACTTTTAAATTTGCACGTTTTCTTGTTGTGTTTCATAATCTTAGTTCTCTAATTGTTTTCTATGTTCTTTAATGGAGGGTCTATGTTAGATCTGTCATTCTCCAGTGTTTCTTTACTATCATTTCATCACCTGATAAAACACAGCTTCAAAATTGATTTTTTTTCTCTTTCTTCGAGTTCTGTTGTCACAACTTAACATATTAGATGTAAATGCTTTGATTTTGATGAGATTACTGGTTATTATATTTTTTTTCTTTTAAGGGAAAAAAAACCCTCCTTGTCTGTGCACTAACAGATTTGGCTAGTGCAACCTAAATTTACGAGTGTAAATGCTTTCTGATTAATCTGCATCATCCATCGGGTAAAAGGCTCTTAAATGGAACTAATATCTCCTGAACGAACTTATGAGGACGGACATTTATCCAAGAATCGGGCTCGACTCATTCGATCTTGCTCCATACTCCTTTCTATTTGCTCTTCAATAGTTGTTATGGGTGTAAGTTGGCCTACAACTCCACTTATGAACATAATTCTGATCGGCTTTTGTACAATAGTCTTTAGAGATTTCAGTTGCCTTTTGTTGGGTCAGATAAAAATGCTATCTTTTTGAATACCATTGTCCAATTTATAAATCACTTTGTAAATTACTTCACGCACGTTGCAGTGAATTATGAGTGCATTCACTTATGCGCGCGGAAAACAAAGATGAATGAAAATAAATACTGGAACTTGCATTGTTATATCTTAATTCTGCTATGCTGTCTCTAGGATATTCAAGAGACAGAATATTTAAGTTCCTCAGATGAGATTCACAGTTGCAATTTATGCCAGCATTGATATATTTCATTTTTCAATTCCAGTTGGAAAACTGAGGGAAAGCTTTCATGTTTTTGATTGGGATTATAACTCAAGCGTTTGAGCTGTCTTGTGCACTAACCAGTAACCAGTCCTCTCAGCGTACTAGTCAGTCCTTCCATGGAAATGCTTTACATTTCATATCATGCCATATTAGTGCTTGTTCATATGCAGTGAGTCTTCCGCGCCACTTTGGTACATTAACTCCATCTTGACTATGCCATTGTTACTGCAGTCGATCACTGGAGTAGCCTGATAGTGATAGTTATCTACTTACATTAACACCTCTACCTGCCTGCTTTAATTGATCAGCATGCTCAAGACCCTGGAGAGGTACCAGAAATGCAGCTATGGATCTGTAGAAGTGAACAAACCGAACAAGGAACTTGAGGTTCATGCACTGACATCGACTCTCTATTGATTCGGTTTCATTTTCTCATGATATAACTAGCTATGGACCTCTAATTATCCTATCTCGTTCCCCGTGAATTACATAATTCACATCATGCAATTGTTGAATCATAATTAATCTTGAAGTGCCTGCAGAAAGTTTGAAAACCTGGAATTCCTCTTCAGTCATTGGGTTTCTATCTTCCTTCTGCGTGTTAAAACAGGCAAGCTACAGGGAGTACTTGAAGCTGAAAGGCCGATTTGAGGCCCTTCAAAGGACTCAGAGGTGATCACGATAAATCTAGCAGTAGTTAGATTAAGCTAGCTCATAAGAATTTAATCGTTGAGTGGTTTTCCTCCCACTACTCCATTTACACTCCGAGAATTTCGAGTTTACATGTTCATCTTGATGAGCTCCTGCTGGTTCTTCCTTAATATAAGTATCTGCAAATTCTCACTAACAATGTTTCTTTTTTTCCCTTTTAAAACTGGTTGGTTGGATGTTGAGAGAGTTCAGGAACCTTCTTGGAGAAGACCTGGGCCCGCTGAATTCCAAGGAGCTGGAGCAGCTTGAACGGCAGCTTGATTCATCCTTGAAACTTGTCAGGTCTACCAAGGTAATCAATCTAAACTTGATACTTAGAAAGTCTCTTTATTTTAGATATGTGTTCTTTGTCATCGAGAATTCCCAGTGCCTTTAACAAGTCTGATCCTGCCCTGCTCACAGACACAGTATATGCTGGATCAGCTTTCCGATCTTCAAAGCAAGGTTGGTGCTTTATAGAGTGTAATTTTGGCATAGAAAGAAAATGTAAATTTGCTGCCCATTAGAAAGAATTTAGAAGTTGACAAGTTAACTGAATTCCCAGGAACAACTGCTGATGGAAGCTAACCGAGCTTTGGCAATGAAGGTAATTCCATTGCCATCTCACAAAGTTTTCCTTTGATCATTATCTGAAGCAGAAACTTTAAGTCTTTCCTGTACATGTAAATGTGCAATTGTTGAAATGTTTGGTTGTGTTACGGTCGACGAGCACACGTCCTGAAATTTACTTGTTTTCAGTTGGATGAACTTTGTGCGAGGAATAACATTCGACCTCCATGGGAGGGTGGAGGAGAACAGGGCTTGCCATTTGGTTATCACCATCAGAGTGCTCAGTCTCAGGGATTTGTTCAGCCTCTTGAATGCAACCCCACATTACAAATAGGGTGCGCGATCAAATTCCTTTTCTTGTGTTTTGTTGCCCAAGAAGTCATAGCCGGAAAACGAGAGAACCATTTCCCTTCAGTCGCCTTTTCCACCTGCAAATGAGGGATGCTGCAAACTGCAGGTTTTTCCAGTTTCAGCTGAAATGAAAATGGGTCTCTTTGGCTGTGGAGAATTGTCAGAAACTAACTCTTAAGTTTTCCATTTTACTACCCGAACTAAAACCGGGTTTAGATCGATGCACTGAAAAAACATGTTTTTCCTTGTTTTATGCACTGAAGCTATTTTGATCTGACTCAACTCCATGGTGAATTTTGCAGGTACAATCCAGGGGAAGCGGATCCGATGACCAGTGCAGCAACAGCTACTCATTCCCAGCAAGTCAATGGGTTTCTTCCAGGGTGGATGCTCTGAATTGTCACCCGTGCTCTCTGTGAATCCTAATCCATCCTGCATCCCGTCTACGGGACTCCAACTAGCTAGTCGGATAATCTGCACCGTATATCATTTTAAAAATATGAATTGAAGAGCCACTTGACTTCTATGTAATCTCGATGGTTTTTTTCTATCGAGTTATAAGCAATATCTACGGTTCATAAAATCACAAGACCATCGAACTCCTTAGTTATTACGTATAAATCCTGATGATTTTGCTGAATGATAACTGTTATCTCTCTTATGGCGATCAGATTTGTCCGAATTACAGTACCAGTTGATACCGAATAATGAAAAAGTGTGCAACACTCTACCATGAATGTTGTGACTGAAATCTCCTTTTGCATCGATGGGAGGTGTTGTTGTATACCGAAATCTCCTTTCAGAACTAAAACTTGTGACTTATAATAATGCCAATCCATGAAAGAGCACTTTACAGCTCGAACATCTTAGACGTAGCTCCACGATCAATAACTCTTCCAGTATCAGATTGCAGTCATGTTAAGGTTTTCGTGTCTCATCATCGGACCGTATTCGAACCATCTGTTTCGCTGTAGATTTTGATTCCCTGGCTTAAAATGGCAAGAACACCTTTTCGTTTTCCTAACCCAAATAGGGAGATATATACATCAATTAGCCAAGTGGGGGTGATGGCGACAAACATGGTGAAGTCTTTCATCGTCTTCTTCTATACGTCTCTTAGTCATGACAACTTGGCACTCATGGAGATCTCGACATCTACAAGTCCATTATGTAACGATGAACGTGGTCAAATCTTAATTTGCATTTCGCGAATGGAAAAATTGAAAGAGTTATATACCCTTTAATAAATATAGCAAGCTCGAATATGAATTAATCAGGACCATTAGACTTATATATATAAAGTGATGCATACCAAAAGAAACCAATGGTATACAACTCCCACGACAAGAAGAACCAAAAGTAATAATTGAATCATTCCAACGTGTCCTTTAATGGTGTAAGTTTCTTGTCAAGAATAGTTTCAACAAGTTGTTTGATATGTTTAATTCAGTTAATTACGGTCAACCAACCAAAACAAACCAATTTTCTAAATAATTATTAAATAGAATAATAAAAATATCAAACTAAAATTTATGTATTGTATTTTTTTAATTAATCGCCAATACAATTACGTATTTTAAAATGATTAAATTATAGGATAACATGTTTTTTTTATCGAAATAAAAGGATAACAGGTCAATCGAATTATCTTTTGAGCTAAAATAAACACAGTTGAGCCTTTGATATTGTCAACTAAATCGAACTGGGTATTTTGATTGAATTATATTTAAATCGTTTTTTTGAACATAACCTTACCATGTCCACTTGAATTTTTAGGAATCCGCCTTTGCTGATCACAGCTGTCTCCCTTTCGAAACAGAAGGCGTAAAAGTCCCCTAATTTTGTTAAAGAAGTGAGATGCCTCGAGTCCAAGCGTTAAACGCGTCTCCATAAATATGCCCGACACGCATGGTTGCAGTCTCACCGAGCGCCCATCTGACAGCAACCGAGATATGCGTTTAAAAAGCAATTGTTGCAACTTTCTCTTCCTCGCTATTCGTCGTTTCTCAGTCTTTTCGATCGTATTTTTATGATCCTTTGAAGATGGTCCCCGGTTAGCCACAGAAGGATGCTCATGAGGGGCTTCTTTGTTAGTAGTACGTTTGAATTATTTAATTCTTTTCGGATAGTTGAGGTACTATGGTCCCCGAGAATCTTTAAATTTTTGGGAGTACAAAATTGCAATTTCGTGTATGTACAAACATTTATAAAAATACATTTTTGGGCAGCATTTGTAAGATGTTCCACAATTACGTACTGAAGGGACCACTAACATGGGAAAAAAAATCAATTTTGAGATCTTATCCATAAATAAATAGAGAATTAATACAAATGATTCAGTTGTCCATTAACATAAAATTTTAATACTTATATAATCATATATGTCTCGTTTTTCTTAGCAACATGGATCCGGGAAACTCATCCGGGAGCGAAACTCAAATAAAATGATAATATAATAGATTTAGAATATGAAATAGGATTATTAAATCGTTAATTCTGATTCTAATTCCGGTTTCGATTCTAATTTCCGTACTCATTTTAATAAAAACAAGCGGGCCTCCGTGTAAGCTTAAGAAACGAGGGTCGAATCAAATTGTCGATGAGATTAATTTCTAGCATGTATGGGCGGTGATTTGATTGACAGTAAATATGGGACAGGGGGTGTCCGGTCGGGGCCGGGCCGGGCCCTGTTGGGTTCTGAATGTGAAGTGAAGCGACTAGCCGAGCACGTCGTACGGACCGTCTGTTCCTCGTAGTCGTAGGATGAGTGAGGGACTGACTTGTGGACTTGTGAGTGGCCCAAAATTGAGAGATAACGACTATTCAGTCCTTCCCACCAATCGAATCTCGACAGCACATTCCTTCTGACACCCCACCCTGGTTTTCTTGACCACCCCGGCAACCCTTTTTCTTGATTTCATGGGCTCGTCTTTGTGTTTATATGAACCTAGAAATTATTACTTCGAAATGTTACCCGCAAGAATTGGATGCCAGAGCTCTCTATTTCAGTTCAGTTTTACGATAATATTATCGTATCAAAATCTTTTTATAATATGTATTATATAATATGTAAAAGTTCAATAAATTTGTTTAATTTGTTTAGTATATGAATATGTTTAATTTAAATTGGGGAGTAGTTAATCCATTACAAAGTAAAGTTATGACAAATTTATGTATGAAATTTTTTTCATTTATAAAAGTAAATAATTTTACAAAAAAATGACCATACAATCCCATTGATGTACCAAATCCCTTAGGGAAAAAAATGGAGAATGTTCTCCAAAGCCTAATATATTTTCCATTTCCACGCAAAAGATGTTCTCCGTGCCTGCCTCCCCTCAAATACCCGAAGAAGCACTCAAACCAGCACATATATAGAAAAGATGCTCACTACCACACTGGAGCCCCATGGCTATTAGTATTACATCATCTCTCCGTCTTCGCCTTCACGTTCCACTCTCTCCTTCCTCCTCGTAGCTCCTTTTCCTCTTTAAGATAGATACTGGGCACTCACCCTATATCTATATCTAGGGTTTCCTGATAACCAGCCGGGTGGTCCGATAATAGGGCTTATTGATGAATTGAATTCAGGAGAGATCACCGATCGTGTGGACGTGTATTCCATAGCCATGGGGAGGGGGAGAGTTCAGCTGAAGCGGATCGAGAACAAGATCAGCCGACAGGTGACGTTCTCGAAGCGGAGGACGGGGCTCCTCAAGAAGGCGCATGAGATCTCCGTCCTGTGCGACGCCGAGGTTGCCCTCATCGTCTTCTCCACCAGAGGCAAGCTCTTCGAGTACTCCACCCAATCATGGTAACCAACAACGCTTAAAAATCTTCCATTTTTGATCTGCAACTGCAATCAACCAATCTTTGCATAATAGATGCTCAATTGTCTGCATCGGAGATCCTTTTTTCCATTTACTTTTTTTAGTTTGGCCAGCAGTAAAACGGTTTACACTATTTTTCCTAGTAATTAATCTAGCATGTTTTTTTATTATTACTATTTCTACAACTGTTACTGATATATTACTACTATTTTTTGATGGTCTAAGCTGATAATTAATTAATATATAGGATTGTTCACTCTCAAGAAATGGATCTCAGCCTGAGATCTCTATTGAAAACCTAAATAAGTTGAGCACACACAAACAGATGTGTGTGTGTGTGTATACATATTGTGGGTGGATCCTTAATTATATAAGTACTGAGGATCTTTGTGAAATTTAAGTGAATAAGCAGACGGAAATGCTGGTGAATCTTATTATTTGCGATGGTGAACGATGCATTTGACTTGGTGGTGTTTGTTTAATTTGATGAAAACTTACAGTAAACTCCATACAAGAAAATACAGTGTTTAATTACAATGTTGATCATATTTATGAGATTAATTATGCGAGTTAAAACTTTACAGTATAAATGGTACAATCAATTCAGTGTACTTAACGAGTATAACAATCTTGCGTTTTGACCTAATTAAACCTAAGAAAGTTTTGTTATATTTGAAATTTTCGTAGTAAGTTTTACATTTTCGCAGTCTAACTTTGCTCCAACCACAAGCCATGCATCTTACAGTCGGCTCAACGAGCGAAACAAAAGGGAAAGAGTCTAAATAATCAACTCATTTGAGGAGTGAGATGGGCAGTCAACTGTACCAGTAAATATTCGTTGTGTATCACAGAATAAATTCGTTGTGTAAATATTTATCAGATTTTAATACTATAAAATATTTTTTATGATTATTAAAAGTCAACTTTACACATGTCAATATCAAAATGTTTATTTACACGACGAACTCGTTATGTATTATACGTTAAATATTCACTCGAATTGTACACAATAATTCCCAGTACAATTTTTTCAGTATTTATCAGTTTGTACATCTATCTCTACACACCACCTCTATGACTAAAATTCTGTCACACAATGATAGAAGAGTTACGCGACAGGGAACAAGTCGATGTTGAAGTTAAATTAATTTAAATTGAAACATAGGTTTCTTGGATGTCAGGTCTAGGTCTAGCTGGTGCAAGACTGCAAGTAAAAGAAAACCTAGAGCACTGTGTCAAACATGGGGGTTGTAACCTAGTATTGTGTCCTCTCACACCATACCTTTCTGGTGCATAAATACGAGTCAGCCAGACCTCATTGATCGCATGTGTTTTCCCGAAAAGTGCTGCAAAGATGAGTGCGTCGGTTAACAATGTATAAAAAGCAAGAAGCTGGTGTCTGAGTTTGTAGATGCAACTCGAAATTCTGCATTGCAGTTCGATTTCCATCGGAGAAGATCCAAGGCAATGGCACGATTAAGATAAACCATGATTTCGTGATCACCGATAATCAGTACTAATCATTTGTAGGGTTTAATTTTAAAATTTTTTTTTCTTGAATGAAGTCTTTTTAAGAGTTTGGGATAAAAATAAATCTAATTTTCTGCCCCAAGCGTACGTGTGATGTAAACATCTTATCTGAGATGACGACTTAGTACAACGCATGACAAGATATGGGAAAATTTTAAGTTTGATTAATCCATGTATACTGATAGCCATGGCTCTCTAAGGTTCATGGATTCAGTAATATTGGCACAGCTTGGATGGAACTTCTCTGACAAAAACAAAGAAAGTGTGTTCCATACAATTACTATCGTTTTTGAACTGAAATCAAAAGTTTTGGATTCGATACTTGTCAGTTGTTTTTCATGTGGCGCTTTATTCTCTCTTTTTATTTTGTCATCTTTTAAGTTTACGAGATTCGTCTATAACCCGAAAAAATAAGTCATAACTCAGAGAAAGTTACCTGGGTCGCGTGAGAAGACGATCATGTGCTAGTGGATTTAATCGGTCTGCTCTTTTACTGACCCTTTTATTCTCATTCTTGATGTAGCATGGAGAGAATCTTGGAACGGTACGACAGCTACGCGTATGCAGACAGACAGTTAGTTGGAGCTCATCATCCTGAATCTCATTCTCAGGTACATTTATAAACAAACGTGCTTCCCCGAAATTCGCGATGCATGTCCCCCAAGTGGATCATACCGGAACCTGAACGCTTGAATCCCTAATATGCTGGGCACTAATGGATAGAAACATTCGTGTTATTGTCATTATGATGACAACTGTGATCAGACACTCGATTCTAATGTCGTGACGTGACTGGAGGTTTGCTCGGCGTATTACGACTGTAGTTTTCTCAATCTTATGATGGTTTGTGTAGGGAAACTGGTCATTTGAATACCCTAAGCTCGTGTCCAGGATTGAAGTCTTGCAGAAGAACATAAGGTGAACTCTTGTATAAACATGCACCGCATCTAATTGCTGGTGCTATAAAGTTTCTTTATGTTCATATAGTTCATGCTGTGGACCTCGAGCTCACATTGACTGCAGTTCAGCTAACCGTGATCAAGTACAACATAGTTGGTATATGGCCAATTCATGTGTCTGATATATAAATGTACTCTTCGGCTTCGGCTTCGGCTTCGGGTGTTGGATGGAGATGCTAGTTTTATTCTTCCTCTCCTTCACCTTTTTGGGTTGAATAATTTAGGAATCTGGCTGGAGAAGATTTGGATCCACTTAACCTGAGAGAGCTTCAGTACTTGGAGCAGCAGCTTGACACAGCTCTGAAGCGAATTCGGACTCGAAAGGTAGCTTATGTATTCTGATCTCTTCTCTTGAAGCCCTTTTACGTATCAGTTGGAAAGTTGTGTTTATCAGAGACGTATGAACTGATCAATATCGAGCAATCATACATCGACTTATTCCTGCAGAATCAGCTGATGCACGAGTCAATTCACCAGCTCCAAAAGAAGGTACATAATAGACGGATTTATTATTAAACTTCAAAGCCAATCTGATTCCAAACCGTGTTAGGTGGTGAGTTCCTAATTCTGCAGGTGGATGGTAATTCTTCTTCTTCTTACTAGATATAGCTGTGGACTGGATGATGCTGTGGACTTTTTAGTGGTTATCATTTTGGATTCTGACTCTTCATGAGACAATTAAAATCGTGATGCTCAATGGTATTAAGCAATACCCGACCAAAAACAGAGAAAGGCTCATCCGGAATTCCTGAGATAGCCAGCTATCAGCTTTATTGTTGAATTTTACCAGCCTCAGCTTGATTCTGCAGAATTCATGTGATAATAGTTAGGAATCTACCGTTGACAGCATCTCAGTTACATTCTTCAATCCTTTGACATCTGAATACGGATCAATGTGGAACAGGAGAAGTCTCTGCAGGAGCAGAACAACATGCTATCCAAGAAGGTGAGGGCCCAGGTTAAATTCACCTTGCTCTTTCACGTTTTCCAATTGAATCCGCCTTCATTTTCCTTGGAAATTAGTTCTCACATGCATAACATCTCCTCTGCACGGTGATCTATCAGGTCAAGCAGAACAAGAAGGGGATCTCCGAGCAATCACCATGGGAGCAGCAGGGCCTTGCACTGGGCAACCCTGCCTTTCTGCCGTCCCATTCACCTGCCACCCTTCATCTTCCTTCTCCAGCCATTGGGTACTACTCTCTCTCTTCCCATCAATCTGCCCTCATTAACTGTTAGAGTAGTGCAGACTCCTTGACCTCTTTTCTTTTTCCTCTGGATGCAGCAATATGTTTCCGACCAGGGTGGAGAACGAGGCAAGATCTCGAGCACTCATGCCACCTTGGATGATTAGTCATGTGAATGAATAGATCGAGAGTTCTTTACCACTATGATTGGCCGGCATTTGATAAATCTTCAGCCCTATGGGTGTTTGTTCCAAAAGCGAGATGTAGCTATATAGTGACAAACATCTATAAATCTACCCCCATTCGCCTTGTAAAGCTCCTAATGTGCAATGAACTCTTCGAGATGCTACTATTAAGAAAGCAGTTTCATGCGCAACCTAGCCTCAAGACACCTTATATTCTGAAAAAATGCTTCAGTTACTTGGATATGACCCGACCACGGCTTAATTTCAGAGACCCGTTTCAAGCTCAGAAATTTGAAGAACGAGCATAGGAACCAAATCTAACAGAGTAATGAAGAACATGGAGATTCATGTACAAGGTTTATTGCATTTACTCGAGTGTAAGTTCTGTCATCAATAGCTTCATCTTCAGTTCATTCTCAGGATCAACTAACGACCGGAAATAAGAACCAGTTTCCTCGGTACAGCAATTGCCTAATCTGAAATATGAATGAATGTGGACAGACTGAAACCCGTCCAGTAATCACATTTTACCGATAATCTCCAAATGTTCATGTTCACAATTGCCCCCATCGAGCAGATAATATTCCCTGCAAAAGAAAAAGAATCAAGCATCAACAAAATCGGTTCGTGATTACTGACTCAGATGTATGACCAATAATGGTGTAAGGGCAAGAAAGGAAACCATTGCCCTTTTGCTTTTTCACCACAATACAAAGTGTGGAGAATGGCTACCTCAATCTTTCACAGAGTCGAGCTAATGCATCTGATCCAGTCCGGGATGCCACATCTTCAATTAGAGAGACGTTGGACAAAGTAACTGAATCTGCGAGACTAAACTCGCAGAGCTCTTTCAGAGAGCAAGCATCAGTAAGGACAGCAGAGTGACCCCCACCAGCAGCCAACTTCCGAACCTCCCCAACATACCTTCATACAAAATAAGAAGCACACTCATCAACACATTAGGATATGCATGGTTGTCCAGATATCTAATCAATGAGGTGGGCAGCATGGTTATTGTACCAGTCCACTGGAGACGGGTACCAGGCATAAATAGTTTTCTGATTAGCTGCTTGCCCATAGCTGTTATAACCCCATCCATGAATCCTACCATCCTTAGTGCAAATAAGGGTGTGAGAATGCCCACAGGCGACGAGTTTCACTCCCTTAGGTATGACCAGAGCGGGGATATTCTTAAGGAGTGGGTCTGACTCACTGGAAGTGCATGAGAAGAACCCACTCTGGGGCCCGAGGCCCAACTGTCCGGCCTGCCCACCTCCCCAGGCATAAAGGGCACCAAGCTCAGTCACAGCGCAGGTATGGACACCACCACAGGATATATCATTGATCACAATCGCATCGAGGGCAGCCACTCGTCTTGGCAACAGCTCCTTGTCCCCAGACTGGAGTGAACAATGCCCAAGCTGCCCCATGCTTCCTAGGCCCCATGTATAGCTGCAAAGAAGTGACAGGCGACAATCAGTTTTTTCATGATTGAAAATAAAGCATAGAAAGATGCATTTTCGGCCTTGTGTTCTGGAAAACTAGAGAACTTGTCCAGCTCTATTCTTCAGAGCAAAAAGGAAAAATGCATTGAACTTAACTTCAACAACAGTTTTAATTTCTACCACGTCTTGCACATCGTTTATTTTCCCTGACCTCTCTACGCAGAAAAATGAATATTTAGGAGATTCCCAATGTTCTGAATTCAGCAAGGACAAAATAGGAAAATCTGAATTGATAGACGAGACAGATTGAGAGTAATTGAGTCATTATATGGAAAAGCTAGGGGATGAGAAACTTGCACATAAGATGCATCCAGTTTCCAGCATTATAGGTCTCCATATGGAACAGGACATTCAGGTGAGAAGGGACCTTTCCTGAACCATCACATTTAAATCATGCCCACGAGTTATCATGTTTCAAATAGTAGAACTTTTTTATCTCTTTGGAGTTCACTTCTTGAATCACTTACACCTCTCCCTTATCTGATATAGCTGCTGTGTGGTACTCTCCACATGAGACTCGTGCAATCTTCACGAGCTCAGGGGCTTCATCAAGAAACTTCGCATATGCATTAATCACACGGGCCCCCTGGAGTCCTTCACAAGTGATGCCCCTGCCCAGCTGACCATACTCATTGTAGCCTAGTTTATCAGAAAATCTATGTTCAGTAATTCAAAGGTTCCCTACCATATTTCATGAGTTCCGTGCATCAATAAGAAGAGGGAAACATATAGCATCAACCCTGCTTTTAACTTGCCATATGCAGAATGAAGCCAACAAAATCTATTGATGCCAAAGAAAATGAAAGCTGAGGTATGAAATTACCCCATGCTTGAAGAAGGCCATCTTCTGATAAAGCTACCACATGGACAGCCCCACAAGACACCTGACGAATGATCTATAATGGAAGAAACACATTATCATCGGACAGTGGGTTGATGAAATATAGACTCTGTATGGCACTACAATTCCTATCACCGGAATATTTTATGCTGATTTCTGTCCCACAGCAGTTAATGAACAATACTTAGGAGAATCACATACCGTATCTGGAGTAAAGGCCCCCCAAAATTGACGAGGAAAATCTGACCCCTGGAAGTAAATATGAAAGAAGGACGGCTTAGAGATGGATTACATGAGTCAGAACCGTCTGCAACACTAAAGGCATGATCCAAGCTAACCTGATTCTGGCCCCAAACCCACAGCCTGCTTCTTGGGGTAGATCCATCGTTTTCACGAGGTTCTGCAATAGCAGCAGTACAATGCGCTCCACAAGACACTGATTTCACAAATTCTGTCTCCAATTGTTTTACTTTCATTGGGTGCTTTCTCCTCTCCTCTGTTCCATCTCCCAGCTGACCAAAATCATTAGCCCCTGCAGGAATATGTACATGTCCATCTAATTCAACAACATCATACAGCATAATATTTATCCACCGAAACCACATGCAATAAATGTCTAAGAATCACAGTAAGCTCTCCCTCAATTTACTTCTATACAGCAAGGATTCTCCTACCAACAAAGCACTTTACTGAAGTAGATCTCAACAGACTCGAAATTGTTTCTACTATTATCTCTATGAAAATATCAAGGAAAATCATTTAGTGAAAGTGCTTATTTATCTAGGAACATGCATTCCGTGGACCTTTTGTTCTTATACCTCCTAGCACACTACTGTACTAACATCAGGACTTTCGTACACAGAATAGGCCACGAAGCTTAATAGCATTCATCTTTACTCAGCTTATGGCTAAAAATTTAAATATCACCAAAATATAAATCATGATTTCTCGAAAAGGAGCATAAAGCAGGAAAGTAAGGGAAAGGGAAGGATCATAACCCCAAGTAAAGAGAGAACCGTCCGAGGCCACAGCGGCTGTGTGCTCACGCCCACAAGCAATATCCAGCCACCGTGAATTCTGCCCTGCAGGGCACCCGAAAAGCTCCGGTGGCAGCTGTTTTGGGATCCTCAGCTGACATTCTTTCCCGTTCCTGCCAGTCTGCCCGCATTGATTGTATCCCCAGACGTAAATTGCACTCTTTCTAGGGAGGCCTGCGGGTCTAGAGTCTCCCAAAAGAGCGTCAATATCCATGGACGAGCTACCACGTCTAGAGTAATTCCGCTAGAAGATGCAAATCAGAAAAGGAAAGTTAACAAGGGCTTAAGAGCGGAAAGATGGAAACTTGTAAACTTAGCAATGTCAAGAATTTCAGGAACGGAAGACCTGGGCGAAGCAAGTTATCAATGACCCCATTCGGGGATAATCATGTAAAGCAATCTGACCTGAAAGGCAAGATTCGAGGAGTGCTATACTTTTCATCGGAAGAATCAAATGCAATGGAAGCGCGTACCTGGGTCTCAGAGACGGAGAGAGATGAGAATTAATAATTTCCCACGAAAAGGATGGATTTTGAGGAGGAATTTCGGTCAGGGACTCGGGAGAGGGAAGGAAAATGTCCGACTGGACAAGGAAAGATGCTATTTGATTGTTCCCATGTTCAGGGAGGCGGATCGGATCGGCCCGAGTTGACCGTGTCCGACGCAGAAAGCTCCAGAATCTTCCGGATTCAAGCGTCCCGGGGACTTTTTTTTAGCTTGGAAAGTTATAGACTTTATTGTGATCCCGGACCAGGGTAGACCCAAGTGGTGCGGCACCTGATGAGATAACGGCCATACCCGAAATAACAATATTATTTCTCTCTGTCCGTTGTGCAGCCGGAGTAGCCCAGACTATGGACCTTTATCAGTCGCCTTAAAATGGCCTCCCCCAAATTTGCAAGCAGCACCGGGTTAAAGCTCCCTTGGGCACAGTGGACCTCTCTTCAACTTTTCAAACGGGATAGAATTGTTAACAAGCATCACGTCTAGCCATAAAAAGCTGACATTTTTACTTCATTGGAAGGGATCGGTGCCTTTCTTTTATGAGAAGGGAGTTTCGTGGAAATCCATGAAGACGGGCACAGATAGCAGAGTCCTTGCACGGGGTGTCTGTTCTTTAATGTGTTTGTTCCTTTCCAGCGAGCGGAAGAAGACGGGGGAAGAGGGAACGGGAGGCAGCTATTTAGACCAGAAATGAAACGAAGCCATCTTGCTCCCCACCACCACCACCACCACCCCCCACCAATACTAATGAATAATGATAAAAGTAATAAGTAAATATATGAGAGAAAATCTTCTTTTTTCTTTAAATTTTAAAATTTTGTTACTTTTTAAAATTGTTGTTGTAATATAGTTCAAAGCCGAGTTAACCTTCTAAGATATGAAATACTTTCAATTATTTATAATGAAGAAAATTCATAATTATGAGAATTTTATCATTTAATTTGTTAATTGAACTCAGATTTAAATTAGTTATAATGCACACAACAGAAGATCCGACAATTGTGGATTTTCTCATTCCTTAATCTTTAAGATCTACGGGAGTGATTTAGTCAATTAATCAATTCAAAGATTATTCTTGCCGTGTTTAATTATTAATTATGTTTATGGATACACACTATTGAGAGCTGTGGGAGGTGGGGAAGTATCCATCAATCTACTCTTTGTCTGGTGGGGAGAAATTCTTAATTCATCATCTCTCACCTCGTGATATTGAAAAATATCAATTAAATTATAACAGATAAGTAAGTTAATATTAAATAATGTGACCATATACCTTAATTATTACTAATAGGGATAATTTAATATATTTTCTTATCATGTTATTATGATGTATTGACATTTAAGATGTTTTTCGCGTGGCGGATGTTGGCCTTCTGTCATCATCAGTGGATGAATACATTTTGTTTTTAATTTAGTCAATTATTAAATACAAATGGAGAGATATTATGGCCCTTTTTTCTCCATCTGCATAACATTGTGAATAAAAAAATGAATTATTATCCAATAATTAGATTGTGGCCATGTTTTAAAAAAAATTTATAAAATGATCTCAATTAGATTATGGTGGTTTGCCATATTTTCCACTTAAATTATGATATCAAATTAATTCTTTAAAGAGAAAATTCATATCTAAATTACGAGCTATTAAATTCATGCATTTTAATCTATTAAGAAAATGCTATTGGGTTAGTTAATATTACCATGTAATTGTTGAGATAAAATATTTAATTTATAAAAAATGAGATTTAATACTGTTGATAACGTTACTGACTTATAATTTATTAGTCACGTGCTCAATTTTTACCCGTGAGACTTTAAAGTAAGATGTAAAATGAATATCATCGATGTCAAATATGGCCCAACACCAATAATCTACACCTTTTTTCTGTTAAATACGGTTTACAATAATATTCGACGATACAATGTTTACCATAGACAAATTAGTTATTTATCAGAAAAATATGTTAAAAAATGTAATTATTTTTCGGTAAATAAAAAAGTGTTTATTACTTTTTCAATTTTTTCCTCTTCAACTTGAAAGGCGAATGGAAAATAGATAAATCTATAATATTCGTAAAATTTTCATTATTTTATAAGAGAATTAATATTTAAAAACATAATATCTAATTTTTTTATACAGTTTTAAGGATTTTTTTAGTCAACTTTTTCCAATCGATCCTAATTTTGAAGTCCATTTCGCGACAGATCAATCCCAGCAAATTCCGTCAGTAAAAGAGTAGTGCACACTCGTCTTCTTCCCCGGCCGGCTCCTTGTATCTTTCTTCTCTGACTTCACTCAGCAGATCTATGCTCGCTCTCTTTCTCTCTCCCCTCCCTATTTTGAAATTCTGCCGGCATTTTCCTGATCTGCCGCTTATTAGGGTTTTCAGTTAGTCTTCTATCCCGCCACATTCAGCAATTTCTGTGTTTTTGCTCGGATGCAGGGAGAGGGGAGAGATTTTTGTTGCTAGTTTAGGTATTTGAATGCGAATGTGAAATAGATGTTGGTTCGCTAGGGAGAGTTGAAACACCAATCCCTGATATTGTAGGCTCCGACCAATGGCTCAGTCCGAAGCTATACTGGAATGGCTGCAGAAGGAGATGGGCTACAGGTCGCTGGGCTCCCACGCCGCTTCGAGCAAATCGCAGGGACCTTCGGTAGATGCGATTCGCAAAATCTGTCGCGGGAACATGATACCCGTGTGGAGCTTTCTTATTAAGCGGGTGAAGTCGGACAAGACAGTGGAGAATATACGGAGGAACATTATGGTTCATGGCGGTGGGGCTGATAGTGGCAGTGCCGGCTCAATGAATTTAGGTAAAGATGAGGGCAGAAGTAAAGCTGGGAGGAAGGGGAAAGAGTCTTCGAGTGGGGCAGCAACAGCTGAGAGCCGGGAGACGGCTTTGCAGGAGAGGGAAGCGGCGGCAAAGGAAGTGGAGCGGCTGAGAAACATTGTGAGGAGGCAGAGGAAGGATTTGAAGGCAAGGATGTTGGAGGTCTCCCGTGAGGAGGCTGAGAGGAAGAGGATGCTCGATGAACGAGCCAATTACAGGTTTTGATGATTTCTTGAATATAATCCAAAGCTGTTTAATCGGCTTTCTAGTCAGTGTTTGTGTGGAGCGATCTTGGAGATTAGTTAGTGAAAAACCCAGAATGAGAATTATATTGTGCATTTTGGCGGTGTAAATTGTGTTCTCTAAGATTTCTTCAAGCAGTTAACTGGGTGTGGTTCATTGATAAGTTTACAAGCTTTTGCCTTCCAGGTTGTTACGATTCTTTATTCAAACTAATTGGCATTCTGCTTGCTTAAATTGTAGGCACAAGCAGGTGATGTTGGAGTCTTATGATCAGCAGTGTGACGAGGCTGCAAAAATTTTTGCCGAATACCATAAACGACTGTGTCACTATGTCAATCGAGCAAGAGATGCCCAAAAGTCTGGTACTGACTCTTCTTCAGAGCTCTCCACTAGTTTTAGTGGGAATATGGATAAAGAAGCTGTATATTCAACCTTCAAGGGGGCAAAGTCGACAGACGATGTCATCCTTATTGAGACCACTCGGGAAAGGAATGTCCGGAAGGCATGTGAATCCCTCGCCACATACATGGTTGAGAAAATACGCAACTCTTTCCCTGCTTACGAGGGAGGTGGTGTACATGTCAATCCTCAACTTGAAGCAGCTAAATTAGAATTTGACTTTGACGGGGAAGTACCTGATGATGTAAGAACTGTCATTTTGAATTGCCTCAAGAGTCCCACGCTATTGCTTCAGGCAATTACTGCTTACACATCTCGGTTGAAAACCTTGATTACTAGAGAAATAGAAAGAATTGATGTCAAGGCTGATGCAGAAACTTTAAGGTATGTTATTTTTCCGTTATTTTTTTGCTGGTTCCTAGTATGATTACCTGTCTGTTTTCTTTGTGAATCGAAGAAAAGGAGTGGTATCTTGTTATCGAGAACTTTTTCCACATGTTTGAGTTACAATTGGATTGGAACTGCTAATACTGCTACTTTTCTCACTCTTTTCATCTTAGCTTCCCAGTCAAGCCCCATGGTTTTTCATTTTATCTGGCTTCCTTTTCCCTTTCCTGTGTTGTATATGACTAGCAGCAAGATGGTAACCTCCGCAGAGGCTCAAGTCTCTATTTTGTTATAAGAGGGATCCTACGAAAGGAACATTGCACTTTCCGTGCTGTGCCCCCCTATTCTTAAGCTGCTCAAATCTCCGTATGCGATCATTGCATATGAATACTCAGTGCACAGATACATTAATCAATGATATAATGATCATTCGTGAAGGAGCTTAATACTACTAGGTATCATGTTCAGGTACAAGTACGAAAACAACAGGGTGATGGACGTCTCTTCTCCTGATGTTAGCTCACCCTTGAACTATCAATTTTATGGCAATGGAAAAATTGGAGGTGATGTACCCTCTAAGGGAAATCAAAATCAACTCCTGGAGAGACAGGTTATTCTCCATCCTCCGTGGCAGGCATTCATACAATGATCTGCTGTTGCCATTTCTTTTCCCTCTAATGAATTGTTTTATTGGCCTTTATGCATTCCATGTTGCAGTAGTTATAGTTCCGTAAACCTCTTTGACTTTATTGGCTCCTATTTCGTCAGAGATGTAGTTTCATTCATTGTATTTGTCCTCATTTTCTGTTTTAATAATGACACTGTTCCAGAAAGCACATGTTCAACAATTTTTGGCTACTGAAGATTCCCTAAACAAAGCTGCAGAAGCTCGAGATTCATGTCAAAAGCTTTTGAAAGTTCTGCAAGGAGATGCTGATGCAATTGCACCCCATAGTGTAGTAGGAAAATCGCAGAATGTTGGCAGTCTGAGGCAACTTGAGGTGGCTTTACCCATTCATGTACTTGAGTCCTTTTAATTTACTTTCCTGGAAGCTAGTCTATGACTATCTATTTTTTCTGTAGTTGGAGGTTTGGGCCAAGGAAAGGGAAGCTGCTGGACTGAGAGCGAGCTTGAACACGTTGATGTCAGAAATCCAGCGCCTAGATAAATTATGTGCTGAAAGAAAAGAAGCAGAGGATTCATTGAGGAAAAAGTGGAAAAAGATTGAGGAGTTTGATGCCCGAAGATGTGAACTGGAAACTATATATTCAGCTCTGCTCAAGGCTAATATGGTATTTCCATGCTGAGTTGAACATCCCTGAATAGGTTGCATTAGTGTATCAACCTTTATTATAAATTTTTCCTTATGATGTGTGTTATATTGTAGGATGCTGCTGACTTTTGGAATCAGCAACCATTAGCTGCACGTGAGTATGCCTTGAGCACCATAATTCCAGTATGCAATGTTGTTGCAGACATTTCAAACAGTGCAAAAGATCTGATTGACAGAGAGGTTTCTGCATTCTGCCGTAGTCCTGACAATAGCCTCTACATACTTCCATCAACTCCTCAGGTTTGTAGAACAATATATGTTTCAGCCCATATGTCATCACCACGAGCTGTAATGGTCTGTCTAGAAAAGAAAATGCAGCCTCTTCACCGACTATTATTTTGTGCTAGTTGAAAGTATCTCTGCCTTCACGGTTCTAACCAGTTCAATTTAATATGGAAGAACTTACTAATGGCATCTGTAATATCTCTCTGCAGGCACTCTTAGATGCTCTAGGCGCTAATGGATCTACTGGACCAGAGGCCATTGCTGCTGCTGAAAAGAATGCTGCCTTATTGACTGCAAGAGCTGGAGCCAGGGATCCATCAGCTGTTCCATCTATCTGCCGTATCTCTGCTGCTCTTCAGTACCCTGCAGGTTTGTTTCTAAGGATGTGTTGTGTTGATCTTTATTTTCCACTTGTCACTTGATGAATTTCGCGAATATTGTTGTGATTGCATAAGAACATGGGTACGTGCTGATGCATCTAGGTGGAATTTCCACTCAGCCAATATAGATTCCTGCGTCCACCCAACATGGGCATGTGGTGATGCATCTGGATGCATTTCTATTAACTGATTTGGAGCTAAATTCCTGCCTCCACCCACACCCAATTTCTCTGATTCCAATTCAGTGTGAACCTGATGGTATTAAAGTAGTGCTCTTACAATTGAGAACAAAGTCAAAGCATGGTCTTCTCCTGTGTAAAGAGGGAGTTAGTGGGAATTCAATGGGTGATTGTGGGGACATTGGGAGCTAAGGGCATGGTTTGGGATTGGGACTGCAGAAGATAGGACGGAGAGGTTAATTAGGATAATACCCCTCTCCAATTTTTGGAATGTTCAGAGGGAGAGAAATAGAAGGGCTTTTGGAGAAGGGGGATCACGGTATAGTAGTATTAGAAAGATGGAAAATGGATGTAAATTGTTGCTATAGGCAAGATCACAGTAGTGGGGCTCATGGATTCAGGAATGTGGTCAATTTCATATCATGTTCATGAATTTTTGCACAGCACTGACTTTTTTGTATGTGACCTCTTGCACTTTGATGCCTCATAATAAATTCTTTTGTTTATTACTCAATAAGAGAAGAAAATCATAACAATGGAGATTCAACTAGTCAAGAACTGAGTGGTATGAATGGTAATAGGAGTTCCCCTATTTATGCTGAAGATCTTGAAAATAGCGATCTCTTATCATAGTGTATTAGCTACTTTCTTTCATAGATACTTCTCTCTTGATAAACTTTTTTTAATCATAGTCTTGATAAACTAGTCTCTTGATAAACTTTTATCAACTTAATAATGATGGCTACTTCTCTAATAGGTTTGGAGGGTTCAGATGCTGCTTTAGCATCAGTTCTTGAGTCCCTGGAATTCTGTTTAAGGCTGCGAGGTTCTGAGGCCAGTGTGTTAGAGGACTTGGCGAAGTCGATTAATTTAGTTCATGTACGGCAGGACCTTGTTGAAAGTGGCCACACACTTTTAAACCATGCTTACCGTGCTCAGCAAGGATATGAGAGGTAACACTACCTGTCGCATTTTATTCTTTTGCTTCGAGGTTGCAATACTGTGGAGAGATCAATATAAGTCTTGAGAGAGAGACTTCCCCTCCCTGTATGCTTTACATGTGGGACCACATAATACCTGAATAAGCTTTGCAGGACTACCAACTACTGTTTGAGTTTGGCTGCTGATCAAGAGAAAACAATCATGGAGAAGTGGCTGCCTGAACTTAAGACTGGAATCCTGAACGCACAGAGCAGCCTAGAGGATTGCGGATATGTTGCAGGTTTGGTGAGTGATTTCCCGTCCATTCCTTTTAGTGTGTCCCTATGTTACTTTTCCAATCAGCACGTCCAGTTATTATCAACGGTTGCATACTCTAAATTCTCCAAGCAAAAGACGGAAAAGGAAGGAAGTTTGCTTAAAAGTAGTCAGCATTGACTTTTTCCGGAATATTTATTACAGTGGTTCTAAATATCCTAACCCAGTACAGATCTGATCCTAAATCTTTATACGCTTTGAACCAGCTATGTGTTTTAAGTCCACTGAGACCTTCTGAACACCATCTTTTCTTCCTTCTTCTGTAGCTTGATGAATGGTGGGAACAGCCAGCCGCAACAGTAGTTGACTGGGTTACGGTGGATGGGCAGCATGTCGCAGCCTGGCATAATCATGTCAAACAGTTGCTGCTTTCTTTCTATGATAAAGAGCTCTTGTGAACGTGGCATCCTCAAGCACAGAGAGAAGTTTATATGTCATCTCGGATTCTGAGCTTTTGTCTTTGCTGCTCCTCGACTCATCCCTGGTGGAAAATGACTTACTCTACGAAGTGTTTCCTTCTGAAGCCAAATGTGATTTTTTATAGAGGCTGTGTTGTCGCTTATGTCAGCTTATGGGTATGATCTATGGGATGAAAAGGGTTACATCTCATTTTCCATACGCATCTGCAGGTTTGAGATTCGACTTTGGGTGTATTACTCCACCTACCCCCCTTTCTCTTTGTATAGAATCATTGTTCATTCAAAGTATTTCATGTACAAGACTGCCCTGCTACTTTCTGGGGTTGGGTGAGTTTGTGAATGCCACTTCTGGGCATTGCAGTGCCCTTGTGTTTGTAAGAAGAGGTACGACATAATGTTCATCTGACTGAGATCCACATTTTGTGATATGACATTAAGTTTATCATTCGAGTGAATGCGTGGCCTTGTCATTGTTCTAACTAGATTGTCTTGCACCATCACATTTAGCTTAGTATTTTGATAATGTCCCTCAATGAATGTCATGTCTTCTCGTTGTCCCATGCTCAAAGCATGCGAAGGGGGGAATAGATACTTAAATGAGAATAGTATTCAAGGGATAGTAATTGGTATCTAGTGTCGGGATCCTCAAGAATACAGTAGGAACTTCCTTTCGTGTCGAGGCCTCTTGTGGAGAATAAAGCGTTGCCTCTTAGCCTTCGTGGATAAGGCTTGATTTCTATTATTTGATTCTCTATCAGTTACCTTTCTTTTTTAGTTTTTTTTTTGTTAAAAAAAAAGTGGTCTATGAGATCAGAAGTTTCAGAGGAAGTGAGGGTAAGGATGGATATAGGGGTATGGGAAATTTAATTCGAGAGAATTCTTAATACGTTATATAAATTTTATTTAATTTTTTATTAAATTTTCACTATCAATTGAATTTTTGATATTGCTATTCTATAAAATATTTTCTAAATTCTTCCTTAAGTGAAAATGATAGTTATGCTAATTCTTTTGCAATAAGAATCAAATTAGGACTCTTTTAAATTTTACATATTATTACCCTTTATTTTTACATAAAATTCTCATATTTTTCAGAAATTCAGTCAATCATATGCAAGACTATTAAAAGATACATCGAGAGTATTTTCGTCCTCGGTCGGAAAACTTAGTTTCTAGGGAATATACTTCCGACAGGAAATTCCCATCCCGGCACCGCCTTCAGCTATAAGCTTCATTTCTATATAAACCCCCCAACAGAGACTTCACTTGTCACTTTTCTTCTCGTCCGAGCCCCCCAATTTCGATGATCTGAGTGAATTTGCGCGCCGTACGTCTCCCACCATGGAAGACTTGACGAAGCTCCTCCAGGTGCTCTCTGAAGATACCAGTGGCGGCGATCTCTCTCTTAGGCTCCTTTCCGATGCCTCCGCCAAGGCAGGCCTCAAGGTGTTCTACTCGATTCTCCGACGAGGCGTTGACACGATTTCCGATGAGGACAGTAGGCTTGGCCTCCAGTTGTGGACTAATGAGCAGATTCAGGCCGTACTCTCGATTTCCTTCCCTTGTGTCTCCGCTACTCGATCCTTGTCAGGTACCTTTGCCCGCTGATCAGCTTGGGGATACAAATATGAATGGATAGAGTGCAATTTGGCAGTGTTTCTTGGTTCAATAGAAGCTAGACTTAGTTGCCAACCTTTTTCCCCGACGCTAATCTACTGGAGCTTTACTGGATTAAGTACTTTCATAGAATGTTCAGTTGGAAGCATGTGAATACTTGGTTACTCGTTTTTCCTACCTGGATTTCACTTTGGTTGCTTGATGGAGTGTGTTGGATCGGAGTAGTGTCCCGTCTTAACTGTGTATGTGAATATTATGATCATTCTATGATGTGTTACAGCCGGTTGAAACCAGTTAACTTCTGTGTTTTTGAGAATATTTTTTTTAACCTGCTTGAACAGTGGAAGAAGTGGAGCCGTCACTAGTTGTGGTACTGCAAAAGCTGCTGGAATTTGCTGTTGTTTATCTGGAGAATTCAAGCTTTGAGATTGATGATTTGAGTATGCAGGTGGTGCTACTGTTCTTTGTCATGAATATGCTTACACATGCATGTACATGATCAGATACACACATATCACCTCAGTACTAATACCGATGAGTTTGGATGATAATATTTGGGGTCTTGCTTGTTCTGTGTGTCGTTGAGCTTAGCTATAGCATGCTAACTGGAAATTTCACATATGAATAGAACAGGAATAGACGATTTGGGTAATTTTTTTGATGGAGACTGCTTGCTTGGTTAAATTGTTGAGGATAGTAATAAGAAATTGGTGAAATACAGGGAGTTATTAGTTCATGTCTAATGCGATAGAATGGAAAGGGCTGGAATAGTAAACCCAAAAATTCAGTTTTCCATTGTGGTGCCACTGGCCAGCATTTCCACCCCTCAAACAACAGGTGGAATTAGAAATTTATGGTTTTCAGATCAGAGAGTGGAGACAATCTCTTTCCTATGAGTCATTTCCTTATTTGAGAAATGGTGGCATAATTATTATTATTTTTGAGTGTTAAATAAAATATTTTATTAAATCACACCAAGTTGGTGGAAAAAAGCTCATGTACAAAAATTGGGATCAGTACAAAAAATCATGAATAATTATTGTCATTTTTATAATTATCTTGGTAAGAATAATTGATTAAGATTAAGGGGTATAACTCCAAAGAAGAGACATTGACAGTGGCCGCTGTGGCACTAAAGAATATAAACTTCCTTTTTTTTTTATCAAGTAAACTTCCTTTAATATGATATGACAAGTGCAAAAAAATATTAATTGAACTTTTTTGGATCTTACAAATGATAGTGACACCACATGTGGAAGTGGTGATGGATCTCGATATGTTTCTTGTGAGCCATTAGCCCTTTAAAGTGTCTCTAATAGACATATTCTCTATGGGAGGGAGATGAAAACGCAAACTAATATGTAGAGATTTTGGCTCTTCATAGAGTAAAAAGATGGGTAGACGATGGCTTTCTGTTAAGATTTGGTCTGTCCATTACTTTTAGGTTATATGGCTCCTTCCTCTACTCTGCGGTCTTACACTCTTTATTTTTCTTTAGAATTACTTTGTACAGCTATTGGAGATGGCATTTACTGATAGATCAGAAAAATTATCTGACGCACCAAAAGCTCTCTTTGAGGATGCAACTCTGAACTCCTTGTTACTATTTGCTGGAAATCCTGTCGATATAGAGCTGGACCAACACGTGAACTGCTACCTGCAAGGTACTGCGACTTTATTTTCTGCTCATTGCCTGTGATGTGGGAATAGAAAAATAATGATTTATTCTGAAATTCAGACTTAAAAATTGCACTCGTTCTGCATCATAAATTACTGATTGCAAAGTTTTTGCACCTTCCTTTGTAGGCTGCTCAAGGCAAGAGAAATCAGTGGATTATCTTGTAATGTCATTAGCTTCTGAATACGCCCAGCCTGAGAGGCAAATGCAAAGGTTAAGTGGACCAGATTTCCACCAGAATGCAGACAAATTATCTTTCCTAATGCAGCATTGGGCTAGTGTTCATATTGGATGTATTCAAAGGCTCATTCTTCTCTGTAAAAATCTCACCATAATCCATTTGATCAGAAGACCACTGGAAACAACTTGAGCAGGAAACTATCTCTCAGTTTGAGGATTATCAAGTTACTTGGTAATCTTTCCTATCACATCCCATATGTGGAGAATGACTCGGCGCTGTTGGAAGCATGCGCTTCATATGCTGGTGCATTCCTAGGGTTGTTTTCTATAAGGTTTGAGTTTGCAAACAGTAACAGTATCATTGAGGGTAGTTGTGAGAGCCTCATTCTCTTGTTACTGGAAGAATTTCTCCATGTTCTCCAGTTTTTCTTCGGCAACTCTGTGGTTTTTCAAAATTTTCAAGCATGCATTGCAGCTTCTATATTGGATAATTTGGTATCCATAGGCTGGAGATATGAAAAATCTGCTACTAATATAAAGCCACCGCTAGCCTACTTTCCTCGGGCTGTTGTCTTGGTGCTGAAACTCATACATGATGTCAGTGGACGGACGCATCAGACTTTTGATTGGAAAAACAGTGCTAGGAAACCTTTGGGTAGTCTTGAGGGTATATTGAGTGATTCCCCTTCATTTAGTCTCCACTCTAAGAAGCTTCATTTGCTTGAAAGACATATGGTGGAAGATCTGATGAAATTCATATTTCCAACATCAAGGCAGTGGCTGGATAGTCTCATTCATCTTCTCTTTTTCCTTTTCTCGGAAGGAGTAAAGGCCCGGAAAAAAATGGATGCGTTGAATATTGCTGCAAGGACCAGCTGTCCCTCTGAAGTGGAAAGTGCAGCAAGCCATGATGAGGAAGCTCTTTTTGGGGACCTTTTTTCTGAAGGGGGTCGATCTGCAGTTTCTACTGATGATCAGCTACCTGGTGCTGTCAACTCTGTTCCCTGCAATTGCATCATGTCAATTGAAGCGGCTTCTGAGCTTTTGAATTTTCTGAGCGTCTCCATTTTCTCACCTCTGTGGCATCCGGCTCTTTTTGGTGATGCCTGCAAGAGCCTTAATCAAGATCATATTGGTATCTTGCTTTCCATTATTGATAGTCAGGTTAGTGATCCTTCAGATAACACTCCTGGCAGCTCTGTTGTTCCACAGGAGGGAAAGAAAATTGAGCATGTACGTAAGCTTTGCTTTGGTTTGCTGCACAACCTTCTCACTCTTCGTGCTTTGTCAGATTCGCTGGAAGATTACCTTGTTCAGCTAATTCTGAAATTTGAAAATGGCATGTTTGTTTATAATGGTTGGGCTCTAACATTGGTGGCTCATGCACTATTCAGTAGGCTTGGTTCGGCAGGTACACAGCTGAGGACCAAAATCCATAAGCATTTCATTGCTTTTATAATTGAGAAAGAAAAAGTTGTTCGGGATGGATCTTCTAACCTCAAAGAATTGCTCCGGAGTCTTCCCTCAGCTTTTCACATTGAGATTCTTCTAGCAGCATTTCATTTATCATCTCAGGAGGAGAAGGCGATCTTGGCAAATTCAATTTTCTGTTCGATCAATGAAATGATTGCTGCGGCTACATGTTTTACTGGCACACAGTTATCATGCTGGGCTTTACTCGTTTCCAGGTTGGTTATACTTCTACGACACATGTTACTTTATCCACAGACTTGTCCTCCAACTCTATTTTTGGATTTGGGAACCAAGTTGACGGAAACACCTGGTGCCGGTGCACATTTGTCAGAGAATGCAAATGGTCACTTGTCATCTTGGGCATCGGTTGTATTGCATGGGGTAATTCATTCTTGGGTTAATGAAGAACCTTTTATCAACTGTTTGATCAACGAGCTGATTGATACTGTTCCACTTCCTGTATCTCGGTATAGAGATGATCGATCCATAGACTGCCTGCTTGTGGGTTGCAGTGATGTTTACGCATCTTTCTCTAGGATTTTGGGTTTGTGGAAGGACAAAAGCGCTACTTCAGTTGAAGACCTTATTGTTGAAAGGTACTTATTTGGTCTTTGCTGGGATATACCAGCAGCAATAGATCATCCACAACTCCCTTGGAGCAAACCGGGAAATCTGGACATCTATGATATGGGGCACTTCTTTCAATTCAGTCATATGGTTTTAGGAGACTACTCTGTCCATGAGGGTAGACAATTGTTGAAGGTTGTATTGGCCGTATTTGAGCAGTTGCAGGCTGTACCTCTGCCAGGGAGCCCTGAAGAGACAGGATGGAACTTCTTGAGAAGTGGGATGTGGCTGTCTCTGGCTCTATCTGTACTTAACGTTGGAATCTTATGCTACCCTGTAAAGGATGTAGTCCCTGAAGCAAGTCCAATTTTGGGAGAAAGTGTTCCCATAGAAAATGATTACGCAGTCAATCCTGTGTCCCTGATATCCTCTACAGTTGAGGCTGGCCAAGTTGCTGAACTTGTGAGACTGCTTTCTTCATTACTGAATAGATGTTTACAGGCATTTCAGAAGTTCTTTGTTTCCACTTTCCAGAACAGCAAGCACAATATCAGCAATTTTTCACCTTTGTTGCTGCTCATACACTCTGGATTTGACAAACCGGCACAGGATGAGCTCCTCAAGAAGAGTGGGATTAGTTCTTGTATGCTCGAGTATGTGAATGAGCTCATAACGAAGCTAAATCTGACAATTGACAAAAGAAGTTCCAGACTCATCTATAAAGCCCTGTGGAGCTTTATAATTCATGGTTCCCCCCCTCTTGTTTCTAGTCCAAGTGCTGTCCTCCTTTCCTGCATGCTAAACATAAATGAAATAATTTCTACCTTAGATGCAGCTCTTGGAATGAAAGATGATGGTGGATATTCTTTCTTAGATGCTGGAACTGTTAATCAGATTGCTCATGCTGTAACATTTGTCAAATTTATCAAGATTTTTGAGAGTATTCATGATAAATGTGAGGCTTTGCTCAGCAGATTAAGGGAGTGTATTGGAGGGTCAGTCCAGGTGGATTTATTTCTAATGAAGCAAATGGAAGAGTTCCTTAGAGATGTGAATGCTACTGAAGGTAGTGACAGTGGCACATTTGAAGTCCTAATTGACAAATTTATTGGGCTCATGGATAACCTGAGGAAAGACCCTTCAAAGGTTGATGCTTTGAAATGTTACTTTGATATAGGGACAGTCAGCACAGAGGTGAAGTTGCCTAACGGTTTGCAACATGGTGATGTGATGGTTTTGATGGACTCCCTTGATAACTGTTGCTTTGAAACAGTAAATATAAAGGTATTCAATTTCTTTGTTGATATTCTATCAGGAGAACTACGTGGTGACATCAAACAAAAGCTTCATGAGAAGTTCATTGCCATGGATTTGCCTTCTCTAGGGAAGTGGCTAGAGAAGAGGCTGTTAGGTTGCGTAATGGAAGATTCAGAGGGTGTTCATTGTGCACAAGCGGTTTCCATATCGCTGAGAGATTCTACTATGAACTTCCTTCTGCAGCTTGCCTGCTCTTCTGGTGAATTATCATCCACTGATCTACACAGGCATTTGTTTGAAGCTCTGCTGCATTCGCTCGATGTTGCATTTTTGTCATTTGATATCCATGTGGCAAAATCCTACTTTCAGATCGTTGTTCAACTTGTAAAAGGAGAGGTGTCTCTAAGGTTGCTCTTGGAGAGAACTTTAATTCTGATGGAGAAACTAGCTGGTGATCAGTGCTCAGCTCCTGGGCTGAGGTTTATCTTTAGCTTTCTTGGATCCATCTTGAAGGAATATGGATCATGCAAAAATCCTCTTGAGAAGTCCTTGCCTGGGATTGGTCCTGGCTTGGGTCATACGGTATCAAAGCCAGTGGGATCGAGGAAGACTTCAGATGCAATAATGCTCTCTAGTAATCAAGAAAGTGGATCGGCGTTGTTTGATTGTGATGCTACTTCCATTGATGAAGATGAGGATGATGGAACATCTGATGGGGAGGCGGCAAGTATGGACAAGGAAGAGGAGGATGATGCCAACGGTGAAAAGGCCCTTGCATCTAAAGTTTGCACATTTACATCCAGTGGCAGCAACTTCATGGAACAGCACTGGTACTTTTGCTATACATGTGATCTGACAGTTTCAAAAGGCTGTTGTTCTGTTTGTGCGAAGGTTTGTCATCGAGGCCATCGTGTTGTCTATTCCCGTCTGAGTCGATTTTTTTGTGACTGTGGTGCGGGTGGTGTCAGAGGCAGCAGTTGTCAATGCTTGAAACCTCGGAAATTCACCGGAAGCAGCAGCAGACCTGTCAGTCATTCGACTAATTTGCCTTCTGTTTTACCCTTGTCAGAGGATGGAAATCAGATACTAGAGAGTGACTCGGATCCGGACGAGGATTTTGGTAGTGATGGGGACAGTTCACTTAGCTTATCTATTCCAAGGGACAACCAGGTTCGTATTAAAATTATGCTTGAAGAGCTAGAAGTTGAGCAACGGGTAATGGATCTCTGTGCCTCTTTGCTGCCCTCGGTAATTGGTAGAAGATATTCCAATCTTTCAAAAGATAAGAAAGTCGTTTTAGGTGAAGACAAGGTGATATCCTATGGCGTTGATCTGCTGCAACTCAAGAAGGCCTATAAGAGCGGCTCATTGGATCTCAAAATAAAGGCAGATTACTCAAATTCGAAAGAGCTTAAATCACATTTGGCTAGTGGTTCCCTTGTCAAGTCTTTGCTCAGTGTCAGTGTTCGAGGTCGGCTTGCTGTTGGAGAAGGTGACAAGGTAGCTATATTCGATGTTGGGCAGTTAATTGGGCAAGCCACTGTTGCCCCAGTAACGGCTGACAAAACCAACGTCAAGCCTCTGTCTAAGAATGTTGTACGCTTTGAAATTGTTCACCTTTCCTTCAACTCATCAGCAGAGAACTATCTTGCAGTGGCAGGCTATGAAGATTGCCAGGTTCTTACATTGAATTCCCGAGGAGAAGTAACTGACCGCCTTGGAATTGAACTTGCTCTACAAGGTGCTTATATTAGGCGAGTAGAATGGGTCCCTGGCTCACAGGTTCAGTTGCTTGTGGTCACCAACAAATTTGTCAAAATATATGATCTGTCTCAAGATAACATCAGTCCCTTGCGCTACTTCACGCTGGCTGATGAGATGATTGTGGATGCGGTGCTTTGTGCAGCTTCACATGGAAGGATGTTTCTCATTGTACTTTCAGAATGTGGAAGTTTGTACAGGCTAGAGTTTTCTAAAGAAGGCAACATTGGCCCAACACCTTTGATGGAAATAATCCAGTTACCGGGCAAGGAAATCCGTTCAAAGGGTTTGTCATTATATTTCTCACCCACCTATAGATTGCTCTTCCTTTCCTACCATGACGGCCACACTTTAATAGGTCATTTAAGTCCCGATGCAGACTCGCTTGTTGAGGTCTCTTCTGTATATGAGGAAGATCAAGATGGTAAGCGCCGGGCTGCTGGGCTACATCATTGGAGAGAATTATTGGTCGGCAGTGGGTTGTTTTCTTGCATGTCCAGCATCAAATCAAATTCTGCCCTTGCTGTGTCCATCGGAGCTCATGATCTGACTGCTCAGAGTGTCCGCCATGCACTAGGTTCATCAGCACCTTTAGTTGGGATAACTGCTTACAAGCCTTTATCTAAAGACAAGACCCATTGTCTTGTTTTACATGATGATGGCAGCCTTCACATATACTCCTATGCTTCCACTGGAGTAGATGCTAATGTCAATGCAGCATCAGAAAAGATTAAGAAATTGGGTGCTGGTATCCTCAACAATAAAGCTTTTGCTGGTTCAAATCCTGAGTTCCCCCTAGATTTCTTTGAAAAGACGATCTGCATCACGGCAGATGTGAAACTAGGTGGTGATGCCATCAGAAACGGTGATTCTGAAGGTGCTAAACAGAGCTTGGCATCGGAGGACGGCTGTCTGGAAAGCCCCAGCATTTCAGGTTTTAAGGTAATGTACATTCTTTATATCCCTTTTTTGTCTCTCCCCCTTCGTTTGTGTGGTTAAGGTACTAATTTGGTTTTGGTTGCTGATTCTTTCCTACGATTTGGATTCTCTCTTTGTTTTTTGAATATTTGGTTTTTCTTCTGATGCTGACCATTTTTATTGGTCTATTTTATGTTTGATTTGTTGTGCTAGATTTTAAATGCAGAATGCAATTGCTGTTAAAAATCATCTGATGAATGCAGCTTGTATTTGATGGATGGGTGACATGGTTCTGTTACTTTTTGGACTAACTTTTGTGCTGGGAATTGTTGAATGAGAACAGAGCGCCTCTGGATGCAGTGTGGTTCATGGCTTTAATCACAAGGACAAAAGATATTTTGAAACAACCACTATAGGCTGATCTTGTTGCTGCCTTTTCTATTTAAATTTGATGAAAAAATGCTCAGGGGAGCATACTTCACGTCTTTGTATGACAACAGATTCTTGCTAGATACTCAATATAATTAATTTAGACTAATGACAAGCTACTGCCCAAGTTCGATCATGTTCATTAGTGGTTCAGCATGCATTGGAGTGGAATTCATTTCTTAAATGATGGATTCAGTTCTTGAGGAGATAAAATGTGATGCAATGCTGGAATATTTGAATTGTTCAAATGTATGAAGCAATCAATTTTCTTAACAATGCATATTTGAATATTTAAATTTTGAACTTTTTTTTTTTTTGCTTGGCCTATGAATATTTTATAATTTATCAAGTTTGAGATTTGGTGCGTCATGTTCGATCTCAATTTCCTCATCTGAACTTCTGTTAAGTTGCTCAGTTTTCTAACTCACTTGCCGACTTCTTATCACAGATATCAGTTTCAAACCCAAACCCTGACATTGTCATGGTTGGCTTCCGTGTACATGTGGGCAATACATCACCAAACCACATTCCTTCTAATCTTACTATTTTCCAGAGGGTTATTAAACTGGATGAAGGCATGCGTTCTTGGTATGATGTTCCTTTTACAGTGGCTGAATCACTTCTTGCTGACGAGGAATTTGTAATAGCTGTTGGGCCGACATTTAATGGCTCTGCTTTGCCTAGAATCGATGCTCTCGAGGTTTATGGGCGGTCTAAGGATGAATTTGGTTGGAAAGAAAAAATTGATGCAGTGTTGGATATGGAGGCTCGTGTGCTTGATAACAAATCTTTGTTGACAGGAAGGGGGAGAAAATTCCGGTCAATGCAATCAGCTTCTATCCAGGAGCAGGTGGTAGCTGATGGTCTGAGGCTTTTGTCAAGGTTTTATTCATTTGGTCAGGTCCAAGATTGTTCAAGAATAGAGGATTTGAATCTGGGGCTGAACAAGCTCAAGTGCAAGCAGATAATAGAAGATATATTTCAAAGTGATAGAGAGCCTCTGTTGCAGGGGGCAGCTTGCCGTGTTTTGCAGGCTTTGTTCCCAAAGAAGGAGATATATTATCAAGTATGCATATAATTTATTACCTACATGAAATCGTTATCTTTTATATCAGTTCGTTTATTGCCTTTTACTTCCTGTGTACTTCTCGTTAACAGGCAACCTTAATTTTATCTCAGATCAAGGACAGTATGCGTCTACTTGGGGTGGTGAAGTCTGCCTCTATTCTTTCTGCAAGACTTGGGGTTGGTAATGCCGTCGGAAGCTGGATAGTTGAAGAATTTACGGCACAAATGCATGCAGTATCTAAGATTGCTTTGCACCGCCGTGCAAATTTAGCCGCCTTTTTGGAGACAAATGGTATGTCAATGTTTTCTATAGTCGATTGTTTAGTCCCATTGAGAAATGTCTTTTCATATCTTGCTGGTATTGACCCATGTTTGTGGTGTTCGGGGATCCTTTATGGTATTTGAACAGCTTCAATTTGATTTTACTGGTCTGGTTGAATATTGTTCTGATGCTTCGTCATCACTTAGCTCTGCTCATCATTCTATTTTTTTCTTAGGATCCAATGTGGTTGATGGGCTTATGCAAGTTTTATGGGGAATTTTGGACTTGGAGCAGCCTGATACTCAGACAATGAACAATATAGTTATATCATCTGTGGAACTCATCTATTGCTATGCTGAATGCCTGGCTTTACATGGAAAAGGTTACGGGGAAGGCTCTGTTGCTCCTGCTGTAGTTTTGATGAAGCAACTTCTGTTTTCTCCAAACCAGGCCATTCAAACAGCGAGCAGGTGCGTCATTATTCCCTGCAGTTCTTCATCATATATTGAATCTCTCTTTAAGGCATTTGGCTTAACCGACTTCATGTTTCCAGCTTGGCTATTTCTTCAAGATTACTCCAGGTTCCATTTCCAAGACAAACCATGTTAACTGCTGATGATGCTGCTGAGAATGCATTCTCCACAGCTGCACCTGCTGAAACAGGTGGGACAAATTCTCAGGTCATGGTTGAAGAAGATTCAATCGCATCATCTGTGCAGTACTGCTGTGATGGTTGCAGCACTGTACCGATATTGAGGCGCAGATGGCACTGTACCGTTTGTCCTGATTTTGATTTATGCGAGGCCTGTTATGAAGTATTAGGTGCAGACGAACTCCCCCCACCCCATACTAAAGATCATCGAATGACTGCAATCCCCATCGAGCTGGATTCCTTGGGAGGGCATGGTCATGAAATTCCCTACCCTACAGACAGTGCTATTGAATCCAATTTGTTGCCTCCTGCAGCGACTGTCAGCACACAGACTTCTACTCCTGCTATTCACGTCTTGGAACCTCATGAATCTGGAGATTTTTCTTCTTCAGCAGTTGACTCGGTTTCAATATCTGCATCAAAAAGGGAGGTAAACTCCTTGCTTCTGTCTGAGCTTCTTGAGCAGCTGAAAGGGTGGATGGAGACAACATCTGGAGTTCAGGCCATACCGGTCATGCAGCTTTTCTATAGGCTGTCTTCCGCGGTCAATGGACCTTTTATCGGAAGCTCAAAGCCTGAGAATTTGGACTTGGAGAAATTAATCGACTGGTTCCTCAATGAAATTAAAATCGATAAGCCTTTTGTGGCCAGCAGGCGTTCTGCTTTTGGGGAAGTTGTAGTCCTTGTCTTCATGTTTTTCACTTTGATGCTTCGGAACTGGCACCAACCTGGCAGTGATAGTTCTGTGCGCAACACTAGTGGGACTTCTGAGATGCATGATAGAAGTACATCTATTGCTGTTCCATCTTCACCGGATGATCATGAGAAGAACGACTTTGCATCCCAGTTGCTCCGGGCGTGCAATGCTCTGAGGCAAGAAGCTTTTATCAATTATCTGATGGATATCCTCCAGCAGCTAATGCATGTTTTCAAGTCTTCACTGTATTCTGAAAATTCACACACAAGTCCTGGTTCGGGTTGTGGAGCTCTTCTTTCAGTTCGAAGAGACTTGCCAGCTGGAAGTTTCTCTCCCTTCTTCTCAGATTCATACGTGAAGTCTCATCATGCAGATATTTTTTTGGACTACCACAGGTTGCTCTTGGAAAATACTTTCAGACTGATGTATGCATTGGTTCGACCGGAAAAGCAGGACAAGACTGGAGAGAAGGAGGTGTACAGGAGTGCTGGCTGTAAGGACTTGAAGCTGGACGGGTACCAGGATGTTCTCTGCAATTATATCAATAACCCACAGACTTCATTTGTGAGAAGGTATGCAAGGAGACTTTTCCTTCATCTTTGCGGAAGCAAGACTCATTATTACAGTGTTCGAGATGCTTGGCAGTTCTCCAGTGAAGTCAAGAAACTTTACAAGCATGTCAACAAGTCCGGTGGCTTTCAAAATCCTGCTTCGTATGAGAGAAGCGTGAAAATTGTCAAATGCTTATCAATTATCGTTGAAGTGGCTGCTTCACGACCTCGAAATTGGCAAAAATATTGCCTGAGACATGGAGAAGTTTTGCCCTTTCTACTGGATGGAGTGTTCTACTTAGGTGAAGAGACAGTAATTCAGATTTTGAAACTCATTAGTTTGGCTTTCTACTTTGGAAAGGATACCTTCCAGTCCTTCCAAAAGGTTGAAGCCGGAGAGATGGGATCCAGCTCTGCAAAATCAAGTGTTCAAATGATGGATACAAAGAAGAAAAAGAAGGGTGAAGATGAAAATGATACTGGTTCAGAGAAGTCTTACATGGATATGGAGGCAGCAGTTGACATATTCACTGATAAAGGTGGTGATGTTCTGAAACAGTTCATTGATTGCTTCTTGTTGGAGTGGAATTCAAGCTCTGTGCGTTCGGAGGCTAGGTGTGTTCTTCATGGAATATGGCATCACGGGAGACAGTCAATGAAGGAGACGTTGTTAATGTCCCTGTTGCAGAAGGTTAAGTACCTCCCCATGTATGGTCAAAATATTGTTGAATACACTGAACTTGTAACGTGGCTACTCGGAGGAAAGACAGCTGATACTATTTCAAAGCCACAGGGCCCAGAGTTTGTGGACCAATGCTTGAGTATTGATACGATTAAATGCATCTTTGAAGCACTTCATTCACAGAATGAGCTGCTGGCTAATCATCCAAATTCACGCTTATATAACACTTTGAGTGGTCTTGTGGAATTTGATGGATACTATCTTGAGAGTGAGCCCTGTGTTGCCTGCAGCTCTCCAGAGGTACCTTACAGCAGGATGAAGCTGGAAAATTTGAAATCCGAGACCAAGTTCACTGACAAGCGCATCATCGTGAAGTGTACTGGAAGCTATACCATCCAGACTGTCACCATGAATGTCCATGATGCCCGCAAGTCTAGGTCAGTGAAGGTTTTGAACCTTTACTATAACAACAGACCTGTGGCGGATTTGTCGGAGTTGAAAAATAACTGGACATTGTGGAAGCGTGCAAAGAGCTGTCATCTTGCGTTCAATCAGACTGAACTAAAAGTTGAATTTCCAATTCCAATCACTGCCTGTAATTTCATGATAGAGCTAGATTCATTCTATGAAAATCTTCAAGCTCTGTCCCTTGAGCCGTTACAATGCCCTCGCTGCAGTAGACCTGTCACAGATAAGCATGGGATCTGTAGCAATTGTCATGAGAATGCATACCAGTGCCGACAGTGCCGCAATATTAATTATGAGAATTTGGATTCTTTCCTTTGCAATGAGTGTGGATATAGCAAATATGGCAGATTTGAGTTTAACTTCATGGCCAAACCGAGTTTCACATTTGATGATATGGAGAACGATGACGATATGAAGAGAGGGTTGGCAGCCATCGAGTCGGAGTCTGAAAATGCGCACAGGAGATATCAGCAACTTCTGGGATTCAAGAAGCCACTGATGAAGATTGTATCCAGCATTGGTGAGAATGAGATGGATTCACAGCAGAAGGACTCTGTACAGCAAATGATGGTCTCCTTACCGGGACCTTCTTGTAAGATAAACCGCAAAATTGCCCTTCTTGGTGTCTTGTATGGTGAGAAGTGCAAAGCTGCTTTTGACTCTGTGAGCAAGAGTGTACAGACACTTCAGGGGCTGCGTCGAGTCCTGATGAACTACTTGCACCAGAAAAATTCGGATGGTGTACGGCCCTCAAGATTTGTAGTTTCTAGGTCACCCAACAATTGCTATGGTTGTGCAGCTACTTTTGTTACTCAGTGTCTTGACTTGCTGCTTGTTCTTTCAAAACATCCTGCTGCCAAGAAACAGCTCGTCTGTGCTGGCATCTTATCTGAACTGTTTCAGAATAATATTCATCAAGGTCTCAAAAATGCCCGAGTCCAAGCTAGGGCCGTATTGTGTTCCTTCTCCGAGGGTGATGGGAACGCTGTGACAGAACTAAACCACTTGATACAGAAAAAAGTCATGTATTGCCTTGAACATCATCGGTCCATGGATATTGCCCTTGCTACGCGTGAAGAGTTGCTGTTGCTATCTGAAATTTGTTCTCTCACAGATGAATTCTGGGAATCAAGATTGCGCATTGCTTTTCAGCTCTTGTTTTCTTCCATCAAACTGGGCGCTAAGCATCCTGCAATTTCCGAGCATGTAATCCTACCTTGTCTTAAGATAATTTCCCAGGCATGTACTCCTCCAAAACCTGACACGGCTGATAAGGAACCAGGGAAGTCTGCTTCCCTGAAGGAAGACAAGAATTTGAATGTGTCCGGATCATCCAGTGTGACTGCAAGCAGTGGCAAAGCCATTGGGGAATCCCTGGAAAAGAACTGGGATGCATCAAATAAGGTGCATGATATTTCATTGCTTAGCTACTCAGAGTGGGAGAAGGGAGCATCTTATCTGGACTTTGTGAGGAGACAATATCAAGTGTCTCAGGGAGTCAGGGTTGCAGGGCCGAGGAATAGAACCCAGAGACAGGATTACCTGGCTCTTAAGTATGTGCTTAGGTGGAAGCGGCGTGCCCATCGGACATCTAAGGGGGAATTGTCTTCATTTGAGCTGGGAACATGGGTTAAGGAACTCGTACTTAGTGCTTGTTCTCAATCTATTAGATCGGAGATGTGCATGCTGATTAGTTTGTTATCTGCCCAAAGTTCATCAAGATGTTTCCGCTTGTTGAATTTGCTGATGGGCTTGTTGCCAGCAACTCTCTGTGCTGGTGAAAGTGCTGCTGAATATTTTGAGTTGCTGTTCAGGATGATTGACTCAGAAGATGCACGTCTCTTCTTGACTGCACGGGGATGTCTGACAACAATCTGCAAGCTTATTGCTCAAGAAGTAGGCAATGTTGAATCTTTGGAGCGGAGCTTGCATATCGACATTTCACAGGGATTTATTCTTCACAAACTTGTAGAGTTGCTGGGCAAATTTTTAGCGGTCCCTAACATTAGATCGAGGTACATTGATTTCTTAGTTTTTTGGTGATGGGTTCGTTTCAGAATTCTGTTATCCGTTTGCTAATACGTATACTGTTGAATTGGGTTCTAGGTTCATGCAAGGCAATTTGCTATCTCAACTGCTTGAGGCCTTGATTGTGATTAGAGGCCTGATAGTGCAGAAGACAAAGCTAATAAGTGACTGTAACCGGCTGCTAAAAGATCTTCTAGACAGCCTTCTGCTTGAAAACAGTGAAAACAAACGACAGTTCATCCGTGCTTGTATAAATGGTCTGCAAATCCATGGAGAGGAGAGAAAGGGTCGGACTTCTCTGGTACGCTGTTGCTAGTTTTTTCTCACATTTTTCAATCTATTGTTCGTGGCATTTGCTGGTGAAGATTATGTAGAATGTTATAGTGACTACTTTTATTTGTCAAATTAATATAATTATATAAAACTGGTTTCAATTGTTTCTTGTTAAGAAGTAGGTGCTTTTGTCATATGTATTATATTCCATGCTCCAATGGTTTATTCAACTCCATGCGCAGTTCATACTGGAGCAGCTTTGCAATTTGATCTGCCCATCAAAACCAGAAGCTGTGTATTTACTGGTTTTAAGTAAAGCGCATACGCAGGAAGAGTTTATTCGAGGATCAATGACCAAGAATCCATATTCAAGTTCTGAGATTGGGCCTTTGATGCGTGATGTTAAAAATAAGATTTGTCACGAGTTGGATCTTATAGGCCTTCTTGAAGATGATT
This sequence comes from Lagerstroemia speciosa, assembly GCA_037672795.1. Taxonomy (NCBI): domain Eukaryota; kingdom Viridiplantae; phylum Streptophyta; class Magnoliopsida; order Myrtales; family Lythraceae; genus Lagerstroemia; species Lagerstroemia speciosa. Next base: position 7,844,536 of record CM075297.1, read on the forward strand.
ATGGCATGGAGTTGCTTGTGGCTGGAAATATTATCTCTCTTGATTTGAGCATTGCTCAAGTTTATGAGCAAGTTTGGAAAAAATCAAACAGTCAATCTTCAAGTACACTCTCAGCTAACACCCTGTTATCTTCTAGCCCTGCAACAGGCCAAGAATGCCCACCGATGACTGTGACTTACCGGCTTCAGGTTTCTCTCCAATACATCATGTCTGTTAATAGAGAAGAATAGGATTGAATTGAATATGCAATTTTGTCAATCTAATAAGATCAAGTGAGGTTCTCGTTCAGAGAACTTCTGTATCTCAATGTTTGCATTATAATATGCAAGGGTTACTTTAATTCTTCCTTTTGAGTTTATGCGCTTATTAAGGGTGTGATTGACAGGGACTAGATGGGGAAGCAACAGAACCAATGATCAAAGAATTGGAGGAGGATAGAGAGGAATCCCAAGATCCAGAAGTAGAATTTGCAATAGCAGGTGCCGTACGGGAGTACGGAGGACTGGAAATTATATTGAAGATGATCGAGGTATTACTTCTAGCTCACTTTTGATATATTGCCATGAGATTTTGCGCTTAGATGAATTCTCTGTAGTTGTTGACCTTTCTGTTACTCAATATTCAGCATTTACGAGATGATTTCAAGACCAACCAAGAGCATTTGGTTGCAGTCCTCAATCTCCTCATGCATTGTTGCAAGATAAGAGAAAACCGGCGGGCTCTCTTGAGGTTAGGAGCTCTCGGACTACTACTTGAAACAGCTAGGCGCGCTTTCTCTGTGGAAGCCATGGAGTCAGCTGAAGGTATTCTTCTAATTGTCGAGAGTCTGACCCTGGAAGCAAACGAAAGCGATGACATCAGCATCACAGGAGGTGTGCTCACTGTAAACAGTGAAGCCACTGGTACTGGTGAACAGGCTAAAAAGATAGTTCTGATGTTCCTGGAAAGATTGTGTCAGCAACAGCGGAATGCTGAGATGGTTGCACGAATTTTGCCCTACTTGACTTATGGCGAGCCTGCTGCAATGGAAACCCTTGTGCAGCACTTCAATCCCTACTTGCAGAACTGGGGTGAGTTTGATAGGCTGCAGAAGCTGCATGAAGACGATCCAAAAGATGAGAATACTGCACAACAAGCCGTTAAGCAGAGGCTAACTGTGGAAAATTTTGTACGAGTTTCAGAATCTCTCCGGACTAGTTCCTGTGGCGAAAGATTGAAGGACATAATACTCGAGAAGGGCATTATTAATGTTGCCGTGGGATATTTGAGGGAGAGTTTTGCAGTTGCAGGACAAGCTGGTTTCAGATCTAGCTCTGAGTGGGCATTGGCTTTGAAGTTGCCTTCTGTCCCACTTATTCTGTCCATGCTGAGAGGATTGTCGATGGGCCATCTGCCTACACAGAAATGTATTGATGAAGGAGGAATCTTGCCACTCCTTCATGCTTTGGAAGGTGTTCCAGGAGAGAATGAAATTGGAGCAAGGGCTGAAAACTTGTTGGACACGCTGGCAAATAAAGAGGGCAATGGAGATGGTTACTTGGAAGAGAAAGTCCTCTCATTGCGGCATGCCACGAGAGATGAAATGAGACGCCTGGCTTTGAAAAAGAGAGCACAACTGCTTCAGGTAATAGTTTGTTCTTTTTCATATTTTCTTCTGTTACTCTTCCCTCATTGACAATTTTGAATATTGTCAATACCAGTTTATAGATTTCATTATTTCTATAGCAACTGGCAGAGTTTATTTTCTTTAGTGACTTAAAACACTGTCCTGTGTCTCATGCTTTCATCTGACTATCTTCTGATTGACTGCTTCCAATCTTAGGTGTAGATGATGACATTAGAATATCAGATGTTGTGGTTGTGTGTTTTGTGAATTATAGTACTGCTCTAATGTCTTCATGATATTTCCTCTGCTAAAAAATGCAGGGTCTTGGCATGAGACAAGAGCTTGGTTCGGATGGAGGTGAGCGAATTATAGTGGCGCATCCAGTTCTGGAAGGCTTGGACGATGTTGAAGAGGAGGATGGGCTGGCCTGCATGGTATGCCGGGAAGGCTATGGTTTGAGGCCAAATGACCTCTTAGGTGTCTACACCTACAGCAAGAGGGTAAATCTCGGTGTTGGTACATCTGGAAGCTCTCGTGGGGAGTACGTCTACACCACTGTTAGCTCGTTCAATGTCATTCACTTCCAGTGCCACCTCGAGGCCAAACGAGCCGATGCTGCCCTCAAGAACCCTAAGAAAGAGTGGGAAGGTGCCACCCTCAGAAACAACGAGTCTCTTTGCAATTCTCTGTTCCCACTGAGAGGTCCCTCCGTGCCCCTACCGCAGTATGTCAGATATGTTGACCAGTACTGGGATAACCTCAACACTCTCGGACGGGCTGATGGGAATAGACTTAGACTACTGACCTATGACATTGTCCTGGTAGTAATTTTATGCACTTTCTTCTCTTCTATCATTACTGTCTCATTTCTCCGTAGAATTTTCACCCCTTAAATTTAATCTTCTTTTTCATTTATTTTTTGGCTGTGACCTTAACTTCTTATTTATTTTATGGAAAAGAAAGCTAACTAAATAGTCTTGTTATATTCTGAAATCATGTGCTTCCGTGTTATAGATGTTAGCTCGGTTTGCGACTGGGGCATCGTTCAGTGCTGACAGCAGAGGTGGTGGAAGGGAAAGCAACTCCAAATTTCTGCCTTTTATGGTCCAAATGGCCCGCCACCTTCTTGATCAAGGCAGCCCTTCACAATGCCAAGCAATGGCCAAAGCAGTAGGCACATACTTATCTTCAGCATCGGAGACACATGCCTCGACTTCACCAAGCACACAATCTTCAGGAGGGACCGAAGAGAGTGTCCAATTCATGATGGTGAACTCACTCCTGTCAGAGTCCTATGAATCATGGGTCCAGCACCGCCGCGCTTTCTTGCAGCGCGCGATCTACCATGCATACATGCAGCACACTCATGGAAGGTCATCTCGTGGTGCTGGCACTGCGGCACCCATCAGAAACCTGAGTGCAGAACCTGAGGGAGCTGATGAACTTTTAACCATCATACGACAAATGCTTGTGTACGCGGGCTTAATCGAGCAGCTGCAGTGCTGTCTCAAGAAATCAACAGGAGCTGCAGTGGCTGTTAGGGCAGAAAGGACTTCATCATCATCTTCTGAATCTGGAGCAGACGAAGGCATGGAGAGTTGGGAAGTGGTGATGAAGGAGAGACTGTTAAGCATGAAGGAGATGATGGGGTTCTCCAAGGAGCTGCTCTCATGGCTCGATGACATGAACTCGGTAACTGATCTGCAGGAGGCCTTTGACGTGATTGGTGCCCTCGCCGATGTGCTGTCTGGTGGATTTACCCGGTGTGAGGACTTTGTGAAGGCTGCAATCAATGCCGGGAGGAGCTGAGGTAGCGTGCCGCAGTAGTTGTTCTTTAGTATGGTCCGTGTATCTTTTAATCCCATTAACTGCCGATCGAAATTATCGTTCGTATGGTTGCTGCTGTCGAATATGATGCACCACCATTACGCTGTGATATTGGGCTTCCTTTTTTATATGATTCTGCAAGTGTCACTGCTATCGTTTATGGCTTCTAGGGACAACAGAGAGATTGGTACGACAGCTAAATAAGTTGTTGATGCGAGATGGATCTTAACCTGGCATGATTGTTTATCCTACATCTCCGTCGCGGAATAGAGCAGCTTGGTAGCCCAACCTTTAAATTCTATAGCTCACTGAATTTCTCCTTAGAAGTCAATTATTTGTGAAGCGAAAGGAGGAAAAAAAAAAAGGGATGAGGAAAGAATCAAGGAATCATCTTACGGTTAGCGAGCAAATTTATGATTTATCTATGGTTCACGTACACCCGTTGATTTACCCTGTTCCTATCATCTCTCTCCCCCCTCGAGTTCCTCTTGATCCTCAAATTGTGTTTCATCCTTAGTAGACTCGCCTCCCGTCTCTGTACTCCCACCTGAATTCCCGAAAAACAATCCCGAAGATGATAAGACAACTTCGTCGAGATCGTCTTCACTTTCCTTTTCTTTCAGGGTTGTGCCTAAGCCAGTGTTCATCCACGGAGGGCATCGGTGCACAGCTCCAAGAGCAGTCTTAACCTGTGATCCTTGCAGGTCATGCGTTGAGCAAGAACACTCGGGGACCGGGTGGGAGAGGAAAGAAAAAGATTTCGATTTTGTGGACTGCCCTGACAGCCGGTCGAGTAGGCTCTTCCTCATGAGTCGGCGTATCGATCTCCCCCACATGAGATTTGCCTGGTACCGGTGGTCCTGAGTCTGCTCCATGAGCTCGGCTACTTCTTTCCTGTGGAAGAGATATAGTCTCGACTCAGAACAACCTTTTCTATTTCCTCAAGATAGTTTAGAAAACAAAGACAAGATTCCATGCTTCCATCTAAAATGCTGCTTCCCATCTTTGGTTGCTGGGATAACATGAGCAATTACCTGTCTGGCTGATACGTTGTTGATGTAGCCGAGTGGTAGAGCCTGTGTCCCATCACTGAACTGGCAAAGTTTGGATGACCCGTGCCATCACGATCGAACCCAGGAATAAAGAAGTCAGCTTCCACACAGACTATATGATCGATTGCTTCCCACAGTAATTTATGGGCATTCATCCTCAGCTCCATCACAGTGCTCTCAGGTTCATTATCACTCTCGGCGACCCACCCCCACCACCCTTCAATGTTGTATGGGTACATGGGCCTTGCTGGAGGTGGCGGAAGAGGCCGAGGGCGTGGACCTGCAAGTTTCCACTCTTCATGCTTGGATTCAAAATCTGTGACAGGAAGCTTCTTAGGGTAGTTATTGATGAGATTAGTCTCATGCCCATAGAGTCTATTCATCTCCCAGCTCGTGCTGAGGAAAGTCCTATCAACAACATTCTCAAACACAGCATGCAGAGGGGTCAGAACCCTTTGGCCCCCAAAAACTTCGCCACCAGAGACATATATAATAGTGTCCCACGAGTATCCATAAGCTCGAAGAAGAATTCCAATCTGTCAAGAAAATAAAACGAATAAAATCAGCATGAGAGGTTCATCTTATGAATGGTCTTCAAAGGGTCATTAGAATAAACTAAACTAAACTCGTAGGATCTTACCTCTTCAGGCATAAGAGGACATGAACCATTGCGGCGTTGTGCCGCTGAATCCACAGAGAGCTTCCCCTTAATAATCCCACGCCTTTTCATCCATGCCCTCTTGTGTTGAATGAGTTCGTTACGTACATCCTTCAAGTGGTAATAAAGAAGTGGAAAACCGAAGCACGTTTTCCTCTTAATCACAAACAAAGAAATCCGGAAGGATGTGTCGTAGACTATACGATAGAACTACCTGGAAGAGCTCAGCGCAGCCATAACAAGCCAAGGCATCTCTAGTCATCCCAGGATCATACGCTATAAATGGCCTCCCGGGGGACCGCAGCCTGAGAATTGCATTAAAGAATCAATGAGGAAAATGCCTCGAAAATAGGGATTGCTTCAAATGATTAAAGTCTAACTAACCTTTGCAAAATCTTGGTAGCAAGTTCCTGAACCTCTTCTCCAAACCGAAGAGCATGAAAAGCGACCCTACATCTTAGCCTCTGGTACTCCTCGAATTGGGGTGGGAGGATAGCCTGCCCGACATCACCAAGAAAGTAAAACCTCAGAATTGGAAAAGAAATGGATTGAGATAATCAAATTCAATGGAATTGGAGGAACTTTGGATAAGGTAATGTTTAACCTGCAAGCACCCTCCATTAGAGATGACTAGCTCAACTACAGAATGCTTGCTTAGAACTGGGAGAACACGGTGGAGGTAATAGTACGGCGAGGCCTGGTAAGGTACCCTAAAAAGCGGGATCTTCTTTTTCCTCCTTGCACCTTTCAGATTTTTCAGAAGGGTTTAAATAACTTTAACATCCTTAGCTAACGAAGAAGTGAATTGCTCCGCATTGTAAAGGTAGGAAAAACTCTTAAACTCCGAACTGCAGGAAAAGAAAATGCCCCGCAGATTGAATAGGATCATTAGTATGCTGGAGCTGATGATATCTGAATCCATGTTTCTGGATATGAAAGCACCAGACCTGATTCCTTTGCTGCTTGTAGTTGATTGGATCTCAGGAACAACTAGAGTCGCATTAAGAAGGCGAGAAACAACAACCACATCACTTACCTGAGGGACTAAAAGTGTATCATACAATTGATTTAAAGGTATGAAAAGACAAATCAATCAGTATGAAAGTTTTCATCAAAGGATTCGTACCGAGTTTCTGATCTCATGGAAACCGCCTTGTATCCTCACAAAGATGAATCCACTAGTTTCCAGACTGGGATCTGTGACAGTTCCAGCTAACTGAGAAAAAGTCCACCAATAACTTTGAAATACAAGATGAAGATTCAACTAAACAATTGCTCATATGGGACCTATGGTAGGCATCGGAGGCAGATCGAAATTGTTTCACCTTAAATTAGCTAAAGCATCAATTGGAGAAACTAGAAAAATAATTTTGATTACGTAATGTCTTAACAACCTGCATAGTATCCTCTTGGGTTGGCATGAGGATGCAAGGATTCAAGATGCCTGTCGGGGCCCCATAGCCTTCTGTGCAAAGGACTCTGCACATCAGATAAAAGCCTTAAGCTGGTGAAAATGGAGGGCCTATGGCAGACAATTGTATTAATAAGAAATAGACGGTGTTAAACTGGAAATGGCAATAGACAATCTAGCAGTAAAAATGAAAGTCCGATCCAAAATGGACCAGCCAGCATGGAAGCAAGATACACGAAAAACCAGAAATTTAAATCCGATCCCCTGAATTGTGTTGGAAGATTAGAGCAAAACCCATAACAGATTTAGGCTCAAGCAACAACCTTGTACCAAAAGATCACACCTTAATCAGTAACAAAATGCTTACAAACTCACAGCAAGCAGGACTGTCAAAACCACCCACAGACAGAATAGAAAGAACGATAGAAAGGGATCTTTTCAATTGTATGAGAATGGCATTGCTGAAGAGGCAAGGAAAGGAGTGGAGTGTTGCAGACTGCAGACATATCGCATATGGTAAGATCTTCACAAGAGTAACAGAACCTACCGCCATGTCAATCAAGAATCAGACATTGTTCAAGAAGCAAATTCAGAACGAGGGAAAGAAATTTACAGTTGAGGGGATATCAGCAGCGGATTCGAAGATGGGTCGCCAAGAGAAGATGGTGATTGAGGCTTGGTACTCGGAGAAGCCCTGCTCGGTGAACCTTGAGAGGAAGAGGTGCAAAGACATGGAGAGAGATGATAGGACGAGCCCCACCAACCCAAGCCATTTGTAACGCGTCAATCCCACATTGGTTGTGCAAAGAAGAGATTTTGAGTATATATGTAAGGTTTAATGATCCAAGAGTACCAACAACTAGCACTTTTAGGGGACGGGTCCGTGGTATGCCCGTGGTATTACATATGGTAGTTTATAACGTCCCAATCCCACCTCGACTATATAAGGAAGAGATCTTGGGCATATATGTAAGGTCCAATGATCCCAAGCACCAATAGCTAACACTTTTAGGGAACGGACCCGGCGTATTACACCATTTCAACTTTGACTTCATTACTGCCTTCCCTTCTCCTTTCATTTCAGTCCCTTCACCCCCCTCCATCTATCGGTGTCCACCTGGGTCAGCAGATGTTTCTCTCCATCTTCCTCGCTCTCTTTCTTTCTCTCTCTATCTCAGGAAAAGCTGGAGCCTGAAGGACCAGAGGAAGAGAGGTGGGCAGAGTACTGACTGTAGGAGGGGAGGGATGATGTAACAAGTCTTATAAGCGCAGAAACACAAGTGGAGTGACTGAGGATGTACGACAGAGACAGCAACAGCATGTCTCGTTGGGTCTAAGCGCAAGCGGTGGTCGTGCTGCTGAGTTGGAAGCCTTGGTCTCACCCTCATCCATCTTTCTCCAGGAAACTGTCTGCTGAATTTTCAACCCTGTTGGTTGATAAAGATCCATCGTACAATAATGCCTGAAAGGGGCTAATGTGATAACTTTTGCATGGAATCACTGTTTCACATACAGTATCGGGAGCGAAAATTCATGTAGTGGAAGAAAAGTTTCACCAGGTCCATTATTCGTTTCAATTAATTTAAATTTAAAACATGTCAATCCACTGATTTACAAAACTCTTACCTTCATTCACAATATTTCAACTCAAAATCTTATTTAAAAAGAAGAGATATAGAAATCCATGGAGCCAGGTAAAAATGAATCTTCTTGTGAAGGTGAGAAACAGAGGGGCAAGAGCAATCACCTACTTTGTTTGCTTTTTCTGCTTCACCCTTCGGGTGGCAGAAGAAGTAAATGGGCAGTAAATGATTTGGGCCAGAAGGAATTTATTACCTGACTTGATTATTTTCCAAGTGAAAGATTCAAAAGAAGATACCAAATTGGACACTTTTATTTTATTGGAAGCTTTTTCCTTTTACCGACATGCTGCCTCTTAGGACATTGCTTGTTTCAGTGTCTCTCTGTGGGTCCGTCCATAAGTTGCAAGTTTTCCTTTTCCTTTCCATTCCCCATTCCTTGGCCTAAGACATACAAAATCAACATGTCCCTTGCAAACATGGTTTCACATTTTCAAGTCACCAGAAGCAACAATCCGATGAAATATGTAAGCCGACTTTCCATTTATAGAAAATTCGCTGCATGGAGTATTACTGTTCGAGATGCACGAGAAGATACTTAGGATTGGCGGCTGGAGATGGATGAGGACTCTCTTGGTACATAATAAGATTTCATGCGTTTGGGATCTTGGGAGACAAGAATTGATTTCTAATTCAGTATTTAAAAAGAATTACATAATTATATTTATTTCTATGGAAAAATAGAATGAGACAGCAAGCGACCTTCCATAGAGAATGTGCCAAAGCACGTGAGTGAAATATAGAATACCTCGAATGTCGTCTTGCTATCTACTTGCCAATGCAAGCTGAGTCTTCATTTTCCAATGCATTTTTTTATTATTATTTCTACTGTCTATTTCAGGTATAAATAATCATTTCCCGCTTCAAGGATTATCAGTCTTCCTTTCTAAATCTAGAATTATTTTTAAAAAATTATTATATAAATCTTTTAGATCTATATTTTCAAAAAAAAAAAAAGATACAAAATCATGCTCTCGCTTCATAACGGGATAAATCTGGGCTTCGCTAGCACTCTTGGCCCCAAGTTTAGCAGACCAGCTCAGGAGAGAGGCACATTAGGGTCAGGCCCAACATGAGGGCTCTTCCATTGGGACATTTTTTTCTTCTTTTCACCGACAACTACGAACTAATTCACTTTTAAACTGAGTCAATCCGCTTAAAAAAAAAAAAACCTGTCTTTAAGTCTTTAACGCTTCTCTTCTCTTTCCAAAAAAATTGTGACGTCTAAGATAATGGTCATTCTTGCATTGTGGCTTGCACAATGTCAGTTGAAAAGGAAAAAAGCAACAGAGGAAATTTGTAACGATCGCTCACCACCACGTTCAAAACCCAACCCCTAGTGATTTTCCATGTGAGTTAAGTGCCCGCTTCTTATGAAAGAACCCATTCATAAACATGAAAAACCAAACATGTGTTCGTGATCACTAGGTTTCAAATTTTCGATCTGGCTAATGTTCTCCATCGTCTAATTTGTTGATCATATTTAATCAAGTATTTCCCTTGCTCTCACCTGATCGAGAGATGGAGGAGACATCGTGGGCATCGAGGCTTTGCTCAGTTCTAATCTACTGGTTTGACATGATCTGGGCATGCTCGGGCTCTCCCCTCGCACCGGCACTGTATGTGTTTGGGGACTCGCTGTTCGACAGCGGGAACAACAATTTCTTGCCCACCATAGCTCGGGTTAATTACTTGCCCTATGGTAACAAGTTCTCCCAGGGTGCCACCGGCAGGTTCACAAATGGGCGGACAGTCGTCGATTTTATCGGTACTTTCTTGGACCGATTCTCCAACCTTTACATCGAATTCATAGAGTTTACCCTCGCAAGTCCTGTGAGGACTGTTCTGCTGTGCTGCCACCTTATGGACCTGAAGAACTCTTGTTCTCGTTTGCAGCTGAATTTCTTCACCTTCCATATCCTCCACCCTACATCAGCCTAAGCAGACCAGACGTGATCACGGGGCTGAATTTTGCTTCGGGTTCTTGCGGCATTCTCCCGGAGACTGGAAGTCAGTTTGTAAGCAATTAATGAGACAGATTTTCTTCATTGAATTCTTCCATCTTTTTCCTTTTATTCGAAATTTGGGAGAGCACTCTTAACTCTTTTCAGCTTTTGTATCCAACGCCATTAATAAGTGTTGGGTACGAAAAAAGGGGAATAGTAATCGGGTAGAAATTTTTTTTCTATATGTCTCTTGGTAATTACATGGGGTGTGTGTGTGTCTATATATATATATATATATATAAGCAAGAGATTATATAAAATAATTATAAATCAACGTAACTTAAGGGGCATGTTATCTCAGTCGTGCGACGGTGTCAGAGGTGTAGGCGGCATCAGATGTACGGATAGACCCTGGGGCTGCAGAGCAGTGCCGGTAATACGGGCAGCATCAGAGGAGTAGACAGACTACCCAGGTCTAGGCGTTGAAACAGATAATGGACTTTTCAAATGGGATTACGTGGGCCGTCTTTCAACAGGGGCATGGGCTTTCGGCCCATACCCAACAATAAGTGTCCAGTTCCATGTCTGTGATATTTGATTTGGGGAATTGTGTGCATGCAGGGAAAATGCTTGAATTTGGACGATCAGGTGAGCCTGTTCGAGGGTACAGCTCGTAACGACTTGCCGGGGCACTTCAACAGCTCGAAAGATTTCTCCGACTACTTGTCCAAGTCGATATTTACTTTCTCTATAGGAAGTAACGACTACATCAGCAACTACCTTGAGCCCGACCTATTCAACACGAGCCAGCGTTACCCTCCCCTCATTTTCTCGCAGATCCTCACAGGAAATCTCTCCCACCAACTAAAAGTAAACTTTCTATCGGTAAGTAAAATCCCGATCGAGTTGATGAAATTCCATTGATTCTTTTCCTTCCTATAATTATGTTTGCAGAGATTGTATGACTTGGGAGGAAGGAAGTTTGTGGTTTTTGAGATTGGGCCCATTGGGTGCATTCCATCGTTCACAAGGAAAACTAACCACAGCGGGCTGTGTGTTGAAGAACCAAACCGACTTGTCTCAATGTTCAATAGCAACCTTCGAGAAATGCTTGTGAATATGACATTCAAACTCAGGGGCTCAGCGTTTGTTCTCGGTCAAGCAAACGGACTAGGATACGATGCAATAATACAACCTTCTAAATACGGTTAGGCTCAGATCAGTAATTGCTCTTGTCAAAGTACTACCAATGATCTTGTGAAATCATTAAAACTTTTCCAACCGATCAGTTTGCATATAAACTTTGTATTCAATTTCAGGGCTAGAGGATTCGACAAATCCTTGCTGTGCGGCTTGGGGAAACGGTACGACGTTGTGCATTCCATTCCTAAGGTCATGTCGTGATCCAGACAAATACTTCTTTTGGGATGGATTTCATGAGACCGAAGCGTTTTATTCGATCATAGCTGTTCGATGTTTCAATGGGACATCTCTTTGTACTCCGTTTAATATAGAGTACCTTGTGCGAATATGATCAACAGATGTCTACACATGTATGTATGTATGTATGTATGAATGTATGGCATGTTTACTGAACCTCTGAGATCTAATCTTCTTGCCTGCTGATCAAACCCTAAATACAATAGACATTTTATGTCTCTATTATTCAGAAAACTGCAGAAATTTCAAAAAGAATTTTTTTGTTAAAAAAATATATATGTAAGGCAAGACTAATCAAAACAAAACTGTCATTAGAATTTACTAATGACTGAGATCATTTACAATGACCTGTTTAAGAGAACAAAGTTTACAAAGACAGAGATGAAATTAAAAATTATAACATTAAACAGAGAAGTTTCCTATTTGTTTCTATATGGATCCGTATAGGTTAAGAGACTTCACTTTCCTATATCTTGGGGATGTGGGGGCAAAATTGTGGAGCCTAAACCTATATGTACTTGCCAGGCATAAAGCCTAACCATTAGTAAGTAATTAAGCTTAATTAACCTAAAAACTAGGGTTTTACAACTAAAAGTTAAACATTAATTGACATTTTCTCCCCTCTGCGGCATCAGTGCGAGGGCTCGTGGTTGTTTATTGGGGGCTTACGTTTAGCCTTGGGTGGGCCTCTGGTGTAATCTTTATGGAAGAGATTCACGATCTCATCCTCTGCGGCTTCGAGCTGAGTATCGAGCGTTTTCTCCTTCATATGAGGAGGAGGAGGAGGAGGAGGAGATGGTTCATCATCAATGGCAGTTTTGGTTATTCTAATGCTTGGAGGATGGACCCACTTCAGTGCTTCTTCTCTCCTAGGGTTTCCCAATATTCCTGCATATTTCGATGCCTTGGACTGCACAGAAGATATGATATAAATACTCCTCTTTAATCCATTTCATAGTTAAGACTAAAGCAAGGGGCAAAAAGAAAAGAAAAAATTATGCTGTACCTCATGATTGCTCGATCTTTTAAGATCCGACAACTCTGCTTGCATTCCTATGCACCATGCCAAATTAAAGATTAAGGGAAGTTAGAGAGTAGCAAAGGAATTGCACACTTTTCTTTTGAAAACCCAAGTTTTCATAATTTTTTTTTAGTGAATGTAACTTCAAAATTTTAGCTATGTAGGGTCGCACCTGAAATCTGTGAACTCCTTCCTTCTAGGGCTTGATCTACCACCGTCTTCCTTCCAGCAATCCTCATTTTTCTTGTACCAGCAGCAGCAGCAGCAGCAAGACCTCCAGCTACATCCTGTTCATTATCACACAGATAGATTCTACCGTATTAATTAATACAGGCGATTATATGTATTATCGGAAATATATGCACTTACAATCGTATGGAATAACAAGGGTCTACCTTCTGAATTGGCACTGCAGCTTCTGCATTTGCGGTTGGTCCTGTAATATCACCTCAAGTGTCAAACCCCATCTTATAGCTTCAATGAGGCTTCTACACCAATGAGTTATATCTAAAATCGGAAACCCTCATGATTTTCCTTGGCTAACTATCTATTTGTTAGAATTCCGGGTTGTCTTTTGAGAAATGATTCCATATCTCTCTTGTTATATGACTGGATCACACTGCTTCTATTATAAATTAGGATGAGACTAGTCTACAAATTTTCTGAAAAGATATATTTATTACAAGTGAATATCACCATCGAAAAATGAGTTCTCTGTGTACATTGATGCTATCTTCAACTAATTTCACAAGATATAGATCCATCGACAATGTAGATCAGGCGTAATAAGGATTGCAAAACAAGCCAGGGGATAGTTAGTCTTACCTTGTCGACGAGCTTCAGCTAGTGGATCCTTCGTGCAGCTCGTGACAAGGAGAAGCCCCAGGAGGAACAAGCTCCTGAACCTGATCTTCATCATCATCAGAACTGAGTTACTAATCATTTCCCTTCGAATAGTAATATTTTGTGTGATTTAACATCAGAAAGAGGGGAAGCTGATTGAAGGGCACGCCGTGGGTTTTATAGAGGGACAGGGTTAAAACTCCAACTCAAGTCAAAAAGCATAAACGACTTTAACCCCGACAAAAACGCCAGAATTTAAAAAATAATATTATTTCTCTGAATTTTGCAGGGCTTTGGAGCTCTCAAAATTGACAGAACGACTAAATAAAATATTGGTGAAGGAAGAAATTAGGGGAAAATGTGCATTTTAATTTGGCTGGCAATTGCTTTTTAATTTATTGTATATGTTCTTGTTGAATTCTGTGATATTGTGAGCGGGCCGATGGCAGAATAGACGACTTGGGCCTAAAGGGGATTGTCGAGTTCACGGGCTTACATCGTAAAGGAATTACCGGAAACGGATTCAGGTTTACATCAATTATTACCGTGTGGTCAGGCACTCCTATATATTATTACTTATAATAATGGGTCTTACAAGAGATCAGACCCGTTTTCACCCTAAAACTTAAGCTATCAGATGGTGGTGGTACACAGTTATCTTATGGTCCTCTTATATGACTGATATGAAATCTAACATTTAAAATGTTGAATATTCTATGTATATGCTATACAATGAAGTAATGTATACAATATATTGGTTTTTTTTTGTCAAATTTTCACTTTAAAACCTGGTCATCAATGTAAAATGATCAGGAGTCAAGGGTTTTTTTCCCCTAAATCTTCCATACTTTGTTTACCTATCAAAAATTTCATATTCAAATTTGACAAAATACAAGTCACAGCATTCTGATACCATGTTAAAGACTCTATGTGTAACTTAAAAACATAAACTGATATTTTCCACTGGAATTGAGAAAATATAAACTGATATATGCGTGGTAGCGTGTGTATGTATATCCAACTCTCATGTATCTCCAAATTTTCTCTCTTTTTTTTTTTTTACGAAATCCTACTCTTAACTGAAATTTAGTCGCGAAAGCGTGAAGATGAAAATTTTGTCAAGGTATTTTTAGCTACTTGTTCTATCCGACAGGTAAGACAACAGAGAGCGAGACAGATAATACCGTAAAGAAAAAACACAGTGGACACACAAAATGACAACACGGTCAAACACTCGATCGAGGGAAAGTCTCAGTTCAGTTCAGTCAGAGATTTGGTAATGACTATGTATAAGTATAATGCCAGCTGTGTGTTTGTGACTCTGAAGATTGTGGTCCTGAGAGGAGAGATTTCTAGCCTCTCTTTTTCTTTCTATTTTTAGAGAAATTCATAAATTTATGCGACAATAAAAGGAGATAAAAATGGTACGATGAATCCGAATCCTAAAGTTTTTAATTTTAACTATGAGATTTCTATGTTGTGTTATAGCAAATCACATTGTCTCGTATCTCTTGCTCTTCACATCTCTTCTCTTCCTCGGATACCATAAATGGCCTTATCGTATATAAAAAAAAAAAAAGAGAGAGATTTTTTTATTTTAGAAGAAAAAAAGAGATTATGATAATTAGGAAATGCTGTATATAAATACATCCACCATTCAAACAAGACAGAGAATTATCAATTCAAGAACAGGAGAATCTCTGTCTGCTGAGATGGAATAATAGTCAAACGACCAAGAAGAGAAGTCATCAACTAACTGGTTAAGTCTCGGGCAACTTGGAGTGAGATCAATTATCAAAGATCGTGACTCCTATCTGTGTATATTTAGCTTACATATTGAAGGAAATAAATGGCAAAGAAGAACAATTTTTATATTTAAAAAAGAAAAGAAAAGAAAAAACCAACCTTTAGAGGGAATGATCCAGACGATATACCTTCTCTTCCCGACACGGGCACAAAATTGAGAGCTCTCACGAGTCACAACGCGGTGAAGCAAATGAATTTCTTTTTTTTTTTTTTATTCTTTTGCGCATAGGATTGCTAAATGAACGTATCGACAGCTCTATTACCGACGACGAGCTAGGACCACGAGACGAGGGCGGGAGCTCCCAGTTAAGGCCAGTGGGGGCTGGCCCATTGGAGTTTGCGTGGGCTATGGTGTTTCTTTAATTATGAATTTGGGGGGTAATTTAGCACCTTTAACGATGAAAATAATGATTAAAAAATGATTTAAAATTAATCCACCGACAATCAGCATTCGAATTCATAAATTTCACCAACCTCAATGAAACAAATAGAAAAGATGAGATTTTTTTCATGTCCCCAGAGCCAGCCCCGCAAAACAAAAAAAAAAAATCTTAGCATGGTCGAGAGCCCAAAACTAGCCCACAGTATTTCCGCTCAGGCCCATTGTCATTTTAAGGCCCACAACTGTTTCCTTTTCCCTTTGGAGATGGGAGTGTGTCATGTAATGATGTGATCACACGATAATTCTTACGTGATAATATTAAAAAATAAAATTAAATGATTTTTTAAGATTACTTTTTTTGTAAAATCCTAAAACGAACCTTAGAACTAATTTACTTTTATTAGTTAACATCACCACGTAATTACTGTCACTTGATCACACCGTTTTGTTAATGGAGGGAAAGAAGTAAGGAGAATTATAAATTCTATTTGTGAAACTCATTTAATTTCATTCTAATTTGGTTATTTTCGTTTTCAAAATTGACATTATTTTCCTCTTGGAGTAATTTTACTTTTCTTCTTCCTTTTCTGTTGTGATGGACCGATAGGGAAATATTAAGAATGTGAGTGATAAAAGGGGTAAGCTGTATGATAGAAGACTCTTGTTTTGACCAACCAATGTCTAATTGAAGTCGAAGAGATGAAAAAGGGCACGCAAACATATGCGACGCGTGCCTCCCATCCCATTACCAATGCAATGTCTTTCCTTCTTATCAGACAACAGCAAAGAAGCTGTCTCTTCTCTCAATTTGTTTTGCCACCCAAGATCGGGATGGCACCGACAGTACCCATGATTAAAAACAAAGCTAAGAGAGGGACACTAAAGAAAAGGGCAAAAAAACAAAAAACTTGAATCAGAGAGAGGTCTGAGATGCGATTTCCAGTGACCCGCCCGGCACCAAGAACTAAGGGGCTGTCCATGGGCGTACGGAAGCTGAGGCCTTGAGATTCTCAAGCTCATGTGCTGAAACTTTTAAGAGGAGCACGTGTTGTCGGTGTTCAAATTCTCCAATGCCACACACATAAGAAAGATTTTCCTTCCTCACTTCACGAATCATGATGTAATTGAAATATCTTCCACAGTCGGTTGGGCTAGAATCTCCCGAGTCCAGCGGCTATTTGAACAGAGAAGGGATTCTTCACTTTCAGGCAAGGGAGTGGTTAGTGAGGCTTCCTGCTGTCAAAAACGTGGAAGTCACAACTCGCAAGTCATCAAATTGGAATTGATTAAAAATGAAACTGTACAGGAGCCTAGTTTCTTCTAATCTTTCCAACTTCTTGAACCAATGGAGTTCCACGAGTCGGGACTCATATACCATGAAGGCATACAATTTGAAGCCTCACCCATCCCTCCCCAACCCAACTACTTTCCTTACAAGGTGGACATCTTGCTGCTGCATTGCCTCTGCAACTAAGCAGATGATGCCACAAAAATAGCAAGTCCTACATACGACCAGAGTTGCTTAATCCACAGCAGCCAATAGCCATGAACTAGCGGATTGTTGAGACTGATCCAAGCTACCAACTCCGCGGAATAGGACAGAAGCCACAAGCCTGCAATGAAAATGGCATTTATAAACATTTTCAATTGAACCGGTGAACTTTGCCATGAGAATAAGGATCCGAGTCCTAAGCTCTTCGTTCAATTTGTTAGCAGATATTGCTTTCTACTTATCCAAGTGAATGCTCAGATGAAGGCTGTAGTTTGCATTGATGACAGGGCTTCAAGGATTATTTTAGAGGTCCAGGAACAATAAGCTAGTGAGAGTGATCAACATACCAAAGCAACTACTTAAAGGGAAAAAAACAAGGCTTCAATAAACCAGAAAACTGGGGTTGACTTCATTTCATATCATTGCCTAATTTCAATTTTAATCACTGTAGTAGCTGCCACGGTAGAAGTTTCCGGGTAATATTGACCCATGCACCTAAAAAAGGTTTCAACGGTCATTTTTTACTAAACTGGTCGTCAAAGAAAAACTCTTGAATTCGCAATTACAAGCTATGACAATAACTGGCTTGAGAGAGCAAATTGGAAAAATAATTTAGAAATTATGATCATAATCGGAAAAGAAATTAGTTCTTACCATGTGATCATGCATGGAGAATATCTTTCAAAATGTCATCCCCTATCAATTTAGACTTTAGAGTAGTCTGAACTCTGAAGCTTCTCAACTAATATGCTAAGCAGAACTCAGGTGCTTGAGATATATAGACACACACACACACACACACACTGCAGGTTGTGCACATGCAATGCCAGCTAAACCAGCCCCCAGGTTTCTAAGGTTATTAAATCTTGAAGCATACGAGCAGAGAGAGTGCAGGCTTGGCTTGCACAAAATCAGCAAAGTTGTCAGAAGACAGGGACTGAAATTAGTCATAACATGTGTGGTCCAAAAAACAGATTATATCATATCAAATCCTCGGCAAGGCAAAAGCCTCAAACAAGAAAGATTCCAATTCACTATACAAAGGCATCAAATCTAGGTTCGTAGAAACAGACTTGGCTGTTGTATGACTGGAGGGCGCAGCCTGCAATCCAAGACCAGATCTTCTTCTCCACGTCATAGAGAAGACCCTTTCCCTGATTCCAGGATGTGAAGCAGATCAGATTATCCTGACCGAAGCATTCAAATCTCTCAGCAGATAACCTCAAAAGCGCCCGAAAATACTTAGGTGGCATCCTACTGATTTCTGTCCATGCGAATTTAACATGATCCAGCTCCCAAATTCTCATGCTCTGGAGGGTACTGTAAAGCCCTATTCTTCCGACCAAGAACAAGCGTTTACGAGTGCCAGCAACCAAATAGCCATCCAACAAAGACCTTGGAAACTTAACAGGGATGTGTTCCCATAGGCCCTTATCGAGCCTATACATCATCAGCCCAAGAGGGGAGAGTGTTTCCAAGTACAACCTAGAGTCGCAAAAGGCCATCTTTGAAGAACAGAGATTAACTGCTGGCATAATCTGGTGGATCGACCAGCAATCAAGTTTTGAGTCATATACTTCAGTGGGCAAAGAGTTGTCACCATATATTTCACTGGTGGCGATGACTTTAAATGAATGCTCTACTCTATTAGCAACCAGGATCAGCTGCCTCTGATGATTATAGTGCATAATCGGCAGAATTCTCAAAGTCTGTGTGAGGGGGTTACAAACTAACGTCTTGAAGGTTTGACCATCCAGCCCTGAGAAACAAACAAGACCACCTGATGAACCGACCAACCAAAATGCCCATGGAGGCAGAAAATTGAATGGGATCCTATACCAAGTTTTCAACGGCAAGCTAAAGACCGAGCATTGGGGTGAATGAGCATTCTTCCAAAATGTCAACAGACAAGGCCCGTGAGAAGGGACCTGCGAGTGAAACTTCAGGAAGCTGCTATCCTGGAGAATGGAATTCCATCTCTTACAAACCGAACGAAGCCGAAAAATCATGAATGGAGGGACCCGGGCAAGGACCTCGTGTAACAAATCCTCCGGTAGCATTGCCCATATATTTTCCTCCATTTGAACATGGGGCTGAACTGCTTTACCAAATGTAGCAACCGATTCCTCATCTAAACCCCGGGGCTTGGTCTTAATAACCTTTTGCCGCGATGGACTACCATTCCTCGATCCTACTCGGCCTACGGGGCTGGTATTTCTAGATCCATCACCTCTGAGAGGCGAAACTTGCTTAGGTCGGCAATTGTCCTCCCTGAAAGACCCCTTATTCGTCAATCGATGACTAGAGTCCCCGGAAGATTCCCCGGAGTCACCCATGGGATTGAATCCACGCAACCCTAACTGGCCCGTCGACACCACGCCCTCCGCCCCGTGGCTCTACAATCCCACGAAGAAAAAAAGGATCAATTTTTCAGCTTTCAAACTCCAATTCCAAACCAATTCTCAGCAAAACGATCCTGGTCAAGATCAGCATTCCAACATAAATAATCAGAGATCCACCCAGCCTCAACTCGGAAAAAAAAAATTGACGAAGAAAATGAGAGAGGTGGAGAGAGCAAGTACTCTGAACGAGTCTGCAGCAGCTTGAATTTTGACGATTGGTTGCTCAATGCTCAATGGATCTCTCATACCACGCGCCTGAGAAAATTTTGAAATTGATTACAGGAACCCTAAATAGAAGAGAACAAGGGTGGGAGAAATTTCAGCCCAGCTCAGCTCACTGAAGAGGCAGAGCCAGGACATGAGCCCAACCAAACTAGAAACATTATTGGCCGACTTCAGCACCAGCCAATTAATTGATATTTTCTTCGTCCAAAAACATTAATTTAATCAATTAATTAATTGATATTTAAATCATGTTCAGTGCAAGCTTAAACATTTTGAATTCATAAGAGATTTTAAATTTGATTCTTATGAATTTCCTTGCCCATAAATCTTTATTCTCACCTTCTCTGTATACTTTTTACGTACATGAATTCAAAATGTTTACTCTTTATTGAATTATCGTGCGGTTAGAAGAATATATACATTTTGCTTTTTCACATTTTCGGGTTTCTAGAAGCCGAAAAAAAGAAGTCAGATAAGTTCATTTTTTACTTTTTTTTAATGATAAAGAAAGTGTAGTTTTTAATGGGGAAAAATGGAGAATAGTCCTTTTATTACGTCGACAGAGAGTTCAATGCCTACAGAGAATTCAGACGTCAACATGGACAAAATGCAATGCTCCCGTAGCTAAAACATTGCAGCTCGGTTCGTACAGCATTCTTTGTCCTTCACACAAACTGGTCGAATAAGAATTTACCTGAGACAAGTTTTGAGGTCTACAACCTCGGCGATGAGGATGGAACAAAGCAGTGAACAGATTGTCATAACATCTGCAGACTTTATTTCACGACAAACCCACGCTTAGCTAGACAAACAAGTTTCAACCAGGAAGTATAGCACAAGGAGGCTACTAAAACATCCCATTAGGATACGCATTCTTGTACATGTCTCAAGCAGCAAAGTCTATACAAAGTGCTCGGAACTCATAGGAATCATAATTCAAACACTTCCCAAATTTTGCATGTATTGCCCAACTCCACATCCACACGAAGAGCCAATGTCTTCACGACTCAGCTTTTAGATTACGCAGGTGAAGAGTTGTTCCTCTTGAACAAGGCATAGGCATCACTGTATATTGCCACCAGGTTCGAGAAGACAGCAAGAACAATCATAAAAATGCCCAGTACCTTGTCCTTCTTGGTCGCTATGCTGTGTCGGTCCCTGTAAAACCAGAAAGAAGTTAAAACAAGAAACTGACTATTCATAATTTAACTAGGTTGTTTCCATGGGAGATTGTTTCTTATGAAGATTCCTGTGCTGTTCGCTATACAGAATCACTGGAAACAGGTTATCATAATAACCATTTGCTCATCCTTTTTCTTTTAGTTCACAATCTAAATAAACAGAAACAGTTTACACAAATCTTTAGCAGACTAAACCTACAGCAAAGAAAACTTAGGAAGCAGATTTGCAAAGGAAAATTTTTAAGACACTCAATAAAGGGCACGTTAAGGACTTGACTAGATTTTAAGAAAGTTCCAAGTCTTACTTTAAAGTGATGGCGGCAGGGAAGATGAACCCAAGGCAAACAGCAGCAGTGGCTCCAGTGAACTGGAAAGCATCCCAGATGCTCGGAATAAAGTTTGCACCAGTGAAGATGAGTGTAACCAACCCAATTGTAATTAAGCTGAACCTCACATTGTCTTGGGCTAAAGGCCTCCTACGGGGAAACATCAGTCCGTCGAGGTTGAGCCGTAATGGGAAGAAGACGATGGGGAAAACGAGCATGAGATGGGCCGCATAACTAACACGGACAGCATCATTCAGGATTGAGCTATATGGGATTCCAAGGTCGGTGTCAAAGTTCGCAAGGACATCATCCATGGTTCCGTCACCAAACAGAAGGAACCCAAAGAAGCTCGTCATTATATAGACAGAAGAGCATAGGCCAAGAGATGTTCGCACAACTGCCTTAATCTGCGTGGAGTCTTCAAGTTCATTGTCGATGCTGTGAACTGCAAAATTCAGATAAATCCCCAAGGTTAGCAGATTGTTTGGCAGCTATCATCATTTTCTTTTATTTCTGTATGATGGACAGCTTAACCTTGACAATTGTTAACAAAAACACGTTTAGGCTGAAATTGGCATGGTTTGACCTTTTTAAAGATAAATGAGTTGCTTCACATGCACATGAATCAAAATGGCAATGAGAACTACAAGCATAAGTACATGAGCAGCCATAAGCCATGAATTTAGGTTACTATAGCCTCTCTGCGAAGCTCACGAAACCCCACATGAAACGAGGGAGTATTTAACCTAGACCTGTAGGAATAGAATTCCTTAGTCGAATTTGACCACAACCGCTGATTGTTATCGATCCTATGGTGATTTTCCTACAAGATACAATGACCAGCGAGAATGATTCATATAGATTAAAAGGAACATTTTATAACCATTGTAAGGGGAGCAAGAACAGGACATGAGATGTGTTGTGACATCTCAACACACTTCTTTAAACAATGCCCGCATGATCTTTGTGATCTAAGACAATAGTTAAGAAGTCTCTGAAATCCTTCTATCAGTTGGAATATACATTGAACTCAAAAAAGCAAGAAATATAAGGACTGTCTTAGTTGGAATTCACTTACATACCATTGTAATGGCAGATATATGCAGTTACAAGAACAGGGACAACAGTGAAGAGCTTCCAGAATGAGGTCAAATCAGTAATATCAGGTAGCAATCTTGGCATCATAATCCCTCCACTTATCAACTTTATGATTGAAATCCCTATTGTGATGACAAGAAACACCACAGCAAGTGCAACTGATAAAGCAGAAGTGAATCTCAACGAGTCTGCAACCACAACAGAGACCAAATCAACAGCTATCAAAGCCTCAAAACTAATCAAACATACATAAATATAAATATATAACAAAGAGTCATCTGATGAAGTATGGTATAAGGGATTGGAAAATTGCAGGCTGTCACACTCTTTACAAAACCGTTACCTCGCATGAAAACACAAATAGCTAATAGAACCGTATCCTCTTAATTGCAAAACACAGAGATATGCACAAAAACAAATAAAAAATTTGATTTACTAAGGCATATAACCAACCAATCCGTTTGAAGCATGCGAGTGGAGAAAATACAGCGAGGGTTGTAACGATAAGAACAATGGTACGCCCATTCCACCAGTGTTCTCCAAACCACCCTTCCAGTACTCCTGCATGGTGCACCCCACTCGAAGATGTTCCAGAGAGCACATCACCTTTACATCAAGAGGCAGAGAAATAAGAATCAACATGTGCAGAACCTCCTTCCAGACAACTGCAAGTGACAAACACAGTAAGTTGGTATATCAATGGATGTATGGGGGTGATTAGGGACATCATACCAATAATGATCATGTAAACAATGAGCACACCGATGTTGTTAATCAAGACGCATAGCTGCAATAGAATCCTCCCGAACTTCCCAAAAGCATCTCCCATGAGACCTCCATAGGAGAGAGACTTCCCTGCTCTACTAAACCTGAGCAGCATCTCAATCGAAGCCTCGGTCAAGAAGGCCATGAAGATAATCATGGCAATTCCTAGACCGAGACCCAACACTTTCATCGTTGCAGGCAATGCCATGATCCCAGCACCAACGACTGTGGTTGAAAGATTGAAGACTGCTCCAGTGAAGGAAGCTCCATCAAACTCATCAAACCCAGCATCTTCATCTTGCCTCTTGGGCAGTAGAGGAGCCTTTTCATCAACAACAGCTTTGTTCTTTCGCAATTTCTTTTCCTTCTTTGGGACGATATCTCCAATAGTCATACTTTCCGTTTCTTTACAGACACACCTTACAGCTTATGGTATGACGGAGATTCTGGGACCTTATCCTCACTGCCGTTCAATTATATCCATGGAAGAAGAAGCTAAATCAGCCATCAGATATGAACCAAAAAACAGCTTCATAACTTAATTTCAAAGAATAGCAAAGCTAACCTGTAATCTTTGATTAGCCTTGAGCTGAAATCTGTTGCGAGCAAATTAATTCTGGGTCCCAATCAAAACATCCCAAATTCCTTTCTCTGCTGCATAAAACGAAGCGAAGTATACAATATTCTATATCCAATATCAGAGTCCAGAAAAGTGGCAAATCAAAGCAGCTGATTTACAATGGAAAAGTCTGACCCTTCAACCTAATTCTCGAAAGAGCGCACCTATTCAAAATATCTAGAATCAAAATCAGAGATTATCACTTGAAAAACGATCCTTTTGAGGATTTGTCTGATGGGAACTGAAACCGAGAGAAGAGACCGATCTGAATGGAGGGATAAGAGATGCCCAACAAACCATAAACAGAAAAGAGAGAGACCAGAGTACGAGCCCTTCAATTATTGTTCCACAAGCATTCAATTGCTTTATATAAAAAAGGAAAAGAAAAGAGAAAGCAATACGGAAGCTAATAGCTATACGATTCCTGTTCCTGTTCTTCGTTTTTCTTTTTCAGACAGCAGAAGAAGATACTAATTGACTGAAATTATCTTGTCTACGGACATTTACGGTGGGCCGATGAGAAGTATGAAAGCGGAGGAAATACATAATTACAGTTTCGTTGACAGCCGACGAAATTCAGAAGAATTTCTTACGTGCGGTGATGTCTGGTCAATCTCGATTTTCTTGGATAAATTAATTTTTACATTTTACTCATTTTAAAACAAATTTAGGAAACATTTGATGTGGAAATTAGGAAGTAATTACACGTAAATAAGAGTCGTCTGTTGTCCTCCTTGTCTTGTTTGGCAAATTCCACTGGCACACTAATTTAATTTGCCTACCATTTTTGACAATGTGTGCAAAATATTCCTGATAATAAATGGAATCAATTCTAACAATATTCCGCAAATAAAAAGGATTGATTCTTTATTTAGCAAAGAAAGAAGAAGATGATGGACTCTAACAACTAATAAACTCCTTTAACATACTTATTCGTATAACGGTTTTTTTAAAACTTAATAAATCTAGATTAGTTTAAAATAGAGTTAAGCTCGTCTACTATAAATAAAACTCTTTTAATCACGAATTTTTTATTAAAATTATGCAGAATTAACTGAAAAAGGAATAAGAAGGGCAAGAATTTAACATTTTTTGTTTTATTACGATGTCCCCCCTAAGTACGTATTTTCGTGCAATCTTATTTTATTTTTTTTATTTCTTAAATTATTTCTGGTTAAATTGAATATATTCCACGCGCGTGGGGAAAGCTTAATGGAATTAAAAAAATAGTGGGGAATAACATAAGGCTGAACTTTATTGACATAAAAACAGAAATCATGAATAGCCAGAATTCATGTCTGAAACGACTCCTGCCAGCTCAGCTTTCATGTTGCAACATTGTCAAATTTTCTAATGTCCATTAAAAAAAATTAATGAGCCTTTAGAAGTTACAAAACTTTGAAAATCACTCATCATTCGTAAATTTTAAACTCGAGTTTTATTTAATAAGATGAAGTATTAAATCATTTCGATAAATCTGTATCGATCGTCGACAGCATCCCTGGAGACTCTTACTGAGTTATCCTACTTACCGGTCAATTTTGGTTCATTCAGACCCAATAATCCCTTTGACGACTTTTTTTAAAATCAAAATATGAATTATGATGATGAAATTTTCTTTATTTCATTTTTTTTAATAATATCCGTGACAGATTTTTCTCTCCTGCGGGACCTTCTGATTAATTCGGGTTATTAACAGATTTATTTTTATTGCAAAATTACAGAAAGTAATTTTTTTTTTTAAAAAAAAAGGTGAATCTCGTGTGCTTATGGAGTCCAGCAGCAATGCTAATGAAAATCGAACAGGCTTCCAATGCCCATTCGTTAAAGGATTTGTCCCCTTTTACATTCAAATGGATGGACGATCATCTCCACTAGTTTTAATAACGTTAAGCTTATCAACCACATAATATTTTATACTTTTACCAAATCTCAATTAAAAAATATGGGGCTGTAAGCACGACACGTGTGCAGGCAGCTGTGCTGGCCGGTGAATTTTTGTTTTCACCTGCGGGAGGGAGCCCGTAAAAGTTTAGGAAGGATGGAGGAATGAAACAACACATAGAACGTTGTTCACGGAGGAGAAATCTTTCGATGATCTTACTTAATTATTTAAAATGAAAAATTACTAATTAAATTGTAATGGAATAAGGGAATGAGGGTTAACTTGGGCAGTTGTCACTAACTTATTGCTATTCGGGACAATTTAATGTGTTGATTAAAGATGCCTGCGTCAGCTCATTAAATTAATTAACGGGGGTGATTAAATTAGTTTAATTAGGGTAAGTGGGCAAGAGGTCGTCAAATCATCATCACGTGTTGTTTGTCGTATGAGATGGAGTGGGCCTTGAAAATGATGAAGCAGCGGGCCCGGAAGTCCACTAGCCCACGGCATTTCCCATCAGTGGGCCCATGCACTCGACATCACAAGGGCCCCACCTTCCCAGACGCGGTGACACGACAAATGAATTCTGGCCCAACGTTGTTTCGTGTCTTCTCGCCAATTTTTGCAAAATTGAAATTGATTCTTGCAGATTACAGTGATGTGGTGCCACTGGAGCACATCGTCACGAACTTGATTTATTTAACCAAACAAAGTCTTGAAATTCCGAGTCTATATCAAGATAGAGTTAGAAATCGAGAAACTGATGGAGGGTACGAGTGCACCGAGCATCGCAAGTGAATGAATCTTAAATCTATGATAAATGTATTCTCACAGGAATGTGATGACCATCACAAGTCGATGATACATGGAATCATTCTCTTGTGATTTTGCTGGAATCTCAAGGACAGCTTCCTCAGCTCTCCTTCGATATCTTTGCCTGTTCGTTTCTTCATCCATTCTGCCTCGGAGCACCGATCAATGGTACAATCACCAGTCAGATGAAATGCCTAGAAACAAATATGCTCAGTCTGCAGTTAAGAATCCTGTCATCGAAGTCCGGAGCACTGCCATGATCCGCCCTACTGTCATTTATGCTGACTGCATCCAAAACATTTGCTGCAAAGAACTGTTGAGGCATTCTTGAAGGATCCGGAACAGGCATCTCAGTTGAACACCAGCTCTAGCTCTCCTGCTGCTTGGAGAACTTTTTGTCTTAGCTCAGAGACATAAAGGGGAATTTGATCCCGAAAATATGGACGTTCGAACCATTTTATGTCGATTTCCAGTGTTCGTTCTGAACTGTTTGTTGATCTAGAACACCATATTCAAATTCAACTCTTCTTGCTGCTCATTTTCAGCTCCTCCCAACTCTTCAAGGAGGCTCTCAAAGGCCACCATGTGAATCGAATCCCTCATTTCACCAATCAACAAATCAAGCGTCTCATAGATCTCTCCTCCTCTTGGATGAGCCCTATCTCCAACAAGAAACATGTGAACCTCATCCTTCACCTGGATCCAGCTACAACCTGGTTCCTTCCTCAGCTTATTACACCTCATCACCTTCCTCATTTTTGAGACCTCCTCCCACATTCCTGTATTGGCATATATATTTGAGAGAAGGACATAAGTAGAGGAATCTTCAGGATCCAATCGAAGAATATGACTTGCTGCCTTTTCTGCTACCTCCACGTAACCATGTGTACTGCAAGCACTTAGCAGAGTTCTCCAAATAACAGCATCGGCCTCGAAGGGCATCTCGTGGATAAGCTGCAGTGCTTCATTGACCCGACCTGACCTACCCAATATATCTACCATACAGCAGTAATGCTCTAATTGAGGATCAAATCTATACTCACTTACCATCATTTCAAAATATTCCAACCCATTTTCGAGGAGCCCCATGTGAGCACAGGCTCGGAGGACAGAAACAAAGGTCGCATGGTTCGGCTTCACATTATGGTGTTGCATTCTCTCAAAGACTTCAAGGGCTTCTTCTCCGAGCCCGTGTTGGGAATACCCAGAAATCATTGCATTCCATGTCACAAAGTCCCTGTCTGGTGCCTTCTCGAACATCAGACGAGAATCCTTAAGGTTTCCACACTTGGAGTACATATCAACAAGGGTGCTGCAAATATACACATCCTCTTGCAGCTTTAGCTTCAGGATCTGTGCATGGATTTGTTTTCCGAGGCTGATAGTCGCGAGATTTGCACAAGTGTCAAGGATCGTTGCATAGGTAAAGTTATCGGGCACAACACCTGTTTTCAGCATTGATGAGAAGTATTTCTGGGCTTCATCGCTCTGATTTTGCAGGGCAAATCCTGAGATTATTGTGTTCCATGAGATTGTAGTCTTCTCGTCTAGTCTACTATGAATTTTCTCTGCTTCTTCTATCATCGCACACTTTGAATACATATCAATAAGAGCACTTCCAACAAACAAGTCTGATCCAGTTCCCAATTTAATGATTCTGTTATGTATCTCTACCCCACAGCTCAAAGCTTGACAACCTGCACAAGCTTTGAGAACACTTCCGTAAGTGAACTCATCAGGCTCCATTCCTGAACGGACCATCAAAGTGAACAGCTCAAGTGTCCTCTCTTCATCTTCATTCTGCTCATGGCATGCAATAATTGCATTCCAAGACACGGCATCTCTTCTCTCCATTTCATCAAAAACACTACAGGCTTCTGTTAGGGCTTCACATTTCCCATACATGTCCAGAATTGCATTTTCAACACATAAACTTGAACTTGAGGTGCTCTTAATTGTCACTGCATGAACCTGAAGCCCCTCAAGAAGCCCTTTAATTATTCCACACGCACTTAATGCACCAGACAGACTTATCTCATCGAAACCGAGACCAGATCTCTGCAAAAGCCTAAACAAAAGCAAAGCCTCGGAGCCCTTGTCACACTGAGAATATCCAACAATAATCGCGTTGTATGATTGCAAACTGTGCTTTGGCATCATTGTGAATAGCTGCCGAGCATCACACAACCTCTCACATTTTGCATACATGTCTAAAGTTGCAGTTGCTACTATAATATCAGCTCCAAAATTACTCTTCAGGGCATGTCCATGAAACTGACTCCCGAGTCCGAGCACAGTCAGACCTGCACAAGACCTGAAAACACTGGCATATGTAGATTGGCTCACACCGATTCCAGCTCTCTGCATCTGCTTGAATATATCTATAGCCTCAACGAACTCATCATTTTGGACATAGCCTGCAATCAGAGCACTCCATGAAACCAAATTCTTCTCAGGCATCTCTTGGAAGAGCTGAACTGAACTTTCCAATTGTTTACACTTACCGTACATGTTAACTAGAGCACTAGCTGTGACCACATTCTCGTGAAAACCTGCCTTAATTGCAAGAGTATGTATTTGAACTCCCATCATCAAGTCTTCCAAGGTAGAAGACATTTTCGAGATAATGGATAGTGTGGTTGGGTCCAACCCGACTCCTGCCCGTCTCATATTCATGAAGAGACCAATTGATTTCACGTAATCCCCATTCTGTGCAAACCCTGAAATCAAGCAATTCCACGAGATAACGTCTCTCTCAGGCATCAAATCAAACAGAGCCTCCGCAGCTCCCATCATCCCACTCCCAGCATACCCGAATACCATGGAATTCCAAGAAACGGTGTCCGTTAGAGGTATTCTATCGAACACCTTGCGGGCATATTCCAAATTCGAACATTTCACGTACATCTGCATCAAACAGTTTTCGACAAAAACTGTTGGAATGAATCCAGATACGACCATCTGGGCATGGGTTTCTTTGCCACGGCTCAGGGCCTTCTGGTTCGTGCATTCTTGGAAGATGTGGGAAAAGGTCTTTCTCTTTGTGAGTGGTGCGGGAGATTCTGGAACTGAACAGAAAGTTAATAACTTTAACAGGGCCTTCTGAGAGGGTGTTGAACAGTTCGTGAAAAGTGAGAGTCTTGGAAGATGAAAGTGAAGAGAGAAGAGAGAGGCCATGAACAGAGGCAGTCATGCTTTGGCGGGTTTTCTTTCAGACAGCTGGCCGACATTTTTCAATCGAAAAACCGTCTCGTGGACTGGGATTATCGGGGTCGGGGCCCAAAAGCTATTCTATTCAGCCCACTGAGAAGGAGGAAGCGTACAAGCTTTCAGCTGGATCAGTTTTGTCACCTCGTCTGCACCGTCCAACCAAGAGAATCCATTGCTCCGATGACCGGCTTTGACATTGATAAATCCCTTCCTGTCCCCCGCTCTCTTCCCCTATTTTTTTTTTGTTCTTGTATGGAAATAGCTGTCAGTCCATTCATCGTTCCCCACAAACAAGGTCGAGCCTTGTTCTAAAACTGTGTCATCTTCGAAGTGTTTTGTTTCATAAACGCACATAAAAAGCGGGGAGATATAGCGAGAGAGACAAAAGACATGTTCTGGTGACGTGATCCCCTTGTTCGGAGCAATTTTGAGGTCTGATTTGCGGTGAATTGAAGCCGCTACCTTTCTGTTTTTCCCACTTCTCTAGTTCTGTTGATTTTGGCCGAGAATGTTCCCTCTTAGTTCTGTTATGGATTACTTGATGTTTTTTGGGAACATACTCACCATTTTGTGTGGCGGGATGCAGGGGAAAACCTTTCCTACCAAGGGTCAAAGAATGTCGGGTAATACATGCGCCCTTTTCTTCATCAGACAGTTCTTGAAACATCTGATCTTCCTGACCTGTTCTTGACGGTCGCAATGATGTGGAAAATTGATCTTCTGCCATCGTGTTCGGTTGCAGTTACCTATGTATCAGCGTTATTCGTCCATCCAACTCTTCCTATGTTGGTGCAACGCCCTGCCTAATTCTTCCTATTACAACATTTTACTTATGTGTCTGGGTCAAAGGTCATCACTCTCCTGTTCCATGAATATCAAACTATTTATATTGAAGGGGAAACTTTGATACAGTTGTCAATCTTCTACAGCAAGCAATACTATGGCTTGTTCTTATTTCTGATAAGTAATTCCTTGCTCGTGCAGGCCTTGCTCATCCCCGACAGATGAATATGGAGCCTGGTTTAGTATTCTTTCTTTGATCCCTTGGAAGAGGAGTCAGCTGAAGTCTTTCACTTGATGAATGGTAAATTAGGAGCATAGCAAGTTGCTTGAACTTTTTCTAAGCGGTGCATTTTGCTGCTTTCCGTGTTCTTTCTCATTTTCTGTTGGATTTGATGGCATGGGAGGGATCTGATGCTGGAGAAAGATTGAAAATATATTTGAATCAGCAGATACTGTGTTCTCCAAGCTCAGGGAGAACTCCAACAAACATAAAAATTAGCCACTTGATTGAAAACCGAAATAATATTATTATCGCCTGTTCTCTATATAAAGGAACAGAGAATACAATACACCAAAGGGAATGCATGGCCAGACCAGCAAACCTTATTGAGAAGAGTGACTTCTTGACATGCATTGGCAGTTGTAGAGTTTTACGTGCTCAATTTTGGTGCACTACCAGTATAAGACATCTTGGGACCATGAATGCAGTGAAAATCCAAGGAGTGCTCCTCAGAACTTCTGGAAGCAGAGCATCAAAGAGCAGAACCAGGGAAAGAAGAGAACAGGGAAACGCAGTCAAATGGCAAGGCACAGTCTGGTTGCAGGAGCCATATGTTAGGAAGATTCCCGTTATGGAAACGAAGCAGCTGGGCATGACAAAGAAGATGAATAAATTGTACACAAACGGATCGGGGAAGAATTTCCAGCCTATGTCCGGTGCCCCATTGAGAGCGACTGCTGTTGTGAAATGTGACATCACCAAATATTTCTCCCGTTTCTTGAAGCATTTCTTGCTCTTCGAAGGGCCTGAGGCCTTCAGTGCTGTTTCTTGGCTCTTCGATCCAGCTTCAATATCCTGGGATTGGAGTTCACAGATTGAGCTTTCGGCTGCCACAACTCTGACCTGGGCCTTAATGGTCTCGACCTTCACCTCCTCTGCAGGGGTGGTGTTCTGTTGCAAATAATAGAAGCAGCACCAAGTTACTCTGGCTTTCGTCATCACCATATGCACCAGTATATATGAGAATATAGTAGGATCTCGATGTCCAAACACTTTTTCCAATTCATCGATGTAATAAAGACGGGTTGAATGTAAGGATTACTATCAGGATTTTGACTTTTTAATTTCTGGTTGGATTAGTCTTGTCTAGAGGGAAAGCCTAAGGTGCCTTTTAGCCGTGGAAGAGATTTGATCTGAAAGACTGAAACTGTAAAGCTTTTTGGGCAGAAAAGAACCCATGAGCTAGTTGACCGCTGGTGTTAGGAAGCTTGAGGAATTCACTTTGAAGGTATGAACAAGTTAGTCCCAGTGAGAAATCCATGTTTCCGTCTCTGTTCTTTGTCAGTTTAGTTAAAAAAATACCGAGAGTCAGGTGACTAAGAAATGATGGGATAGTTTCTTATGCTACAGCATTGAGAGTGTCTATTTTAAATAATCTCAAGCCCCTTGTTCTTGAGTCCACATTGTCACCGCATGGATAAACATTTCACGGCATTTGAATGGTATTCCATTCTAAATTGCGAGTCCTAAATTCATTGATATCCCATCAGCTCCGGCTGCAGATTTGACACAAGCAGCCCCATAATGCATTGTAAGTCAAAGCTTGAAGTTATAATGTCAGATTGTCAAGAGACCAGAAAAGCTAAGGCTGTTGGATTAGCTAATGCAAAAGCCACTGTAAAGAACTGAATTGCAGTCTGAGACTACCCAAAAAAGAGACCGGATCAAAGTGATTTTGACCACCAAATACTGATATATGGGCAAGCCGCATGTCCATGCATGCACACCTACGTGTAAAACGACTCAGGCAGCAGTTTGAAAAGATATTGATCGATGCAGGGAAGCAAAGACAGGATTAAGCGAAAAGCCTCGTATAGAGAGGCGATAACTCCAAAGAAAGAAAGAAACAGGCCGAAGAAAATTTCCAGTGATCAGCTCCACCGATCTGGTGTACCTTGGCCGCCATTGCTGTTACAGCAATGGAAATTGGAGTAACAAGGGAGAAGAAAGCGAG
The DNA here is from genome assembly GCA_037672795.1 of Lagerstroemia speciosa. Lineage (NCBI taxonomy): Eukaryota > Viridiplantae > Streptophyta > Magnoliopsida > Myrtales > Lythraceae > Lagerstroemia > Lagerstroemia speciosa. The sequence goes on from CM075297.1 coordinate 7,877,201, forward strand.
AAAGATAAATTTCTCTTGAAAGGGGGGTTATATACTGAAGTGGATTTTTGTTTGGTTGTCTCCTCCCTTGATCGTTGGGATTATCCAAACATAGACAAATCTAGGAGCTCTCCCCAATATTTTCATCTTAAAATCCAAAGGCAAACCCAATAGATGTATTGGTTGATCACTGTCATAGCCATGGACAGGAATATTAACAATAGGACTTGGATAAAATCGACCAACATCTCAATCTTGGGAAGATCGTCAACGGATTTCCTTGTGCATTGGTGGGACAAGTTTGAGGAGACTTAGGACTTCTACTCTCTTGGATCCTAACCAAATCATCACCGTAACAGACAGAACGAACTTTTATTCCATATTTCATGGACAAGGGTTGGGTCGCCCTATTTTTTATATAAGAGAGACCTGCTCATGGGTGCATAGTAAGTATCATTACACTGCCAGATCATTGAAGATTCCAATGTAGAAGGGGGAATTATTCGATGTTGCAGTCCCGAATCATCAGGTGATGAGCCGAGGCAAAAACGCTGTACCTTTTACATCACAGCACATTGCTGTCATAGAGATCAACAGAGTTTGACAGCACATTACTGTCATCACAATCTCTTTGTATTTACCAAAGAACGCAGAACATCATGTCAATATTCTTACTTATCTAGCCTTCTTTAAACTTAACAAGAATGAAGTCCTTCAAACATGGAGGACAAATGGTCGTCTCATAATCGGTAATACAGTCAACTGAAGAAACTCTTCACTTCCTTCTTAGCTTGACCTCCCCTGCAACGTTTTTTCTTTTGACGTTTGTCTGGAAGGGGAAGGGTTTCGCGGGGAGAAGAAGGTCGTGAGAGGTGCCATGACATGACAGGCAATCGACTGTAGTAACTGTCAATCCATTGGCGGGTGGGTTTGCCAAATCAGAAGGCCCATACTCAAGGCCCAAGCCCACGCGAAGATAATCACTGTGCAAAGGCGTGGAGGTCCACGGCACATGGTTTTTCTGCGGAAGTTTCCATGCTCTTCCAAGTTTTGGCGTAACGGACACGTAGCGTCAATGTTCGTCACCTCGTCTTCTTCGCCGCGGACTCTCTCGATGGCTTAAAAGTCCCCTCGTCACGAACGGAGGTAATTTGGAGATTAGATATTGATACTTCTGATGATAAGGAGCGGCGTCTATTTTCTTCTTGAAGCCGCCATTACAGTCTCGACGACGACACAATACTCTGGAAAGTGGAAACTGAAGCAAAAATAGAGGCCTGGTTACCGCCAAAATGGAAGGCCACGTTCCCCGAGACAAGGTCGGGTCCCATACTTTCTTTTATCTGGGTTATTTCAAGCAGCAATGTGGGAATGACTCCATCCTCTCGTGGTCTAAAGTGGAATGTTTTGTTAATGAAATGGATCGATCCCATGTTACCATTGCTAACTCTTCTGTAGGAAAGGAAGAAGCTTGCGGATATAAATGTGATAGTCAATTAGGGAAGGTTGAGACTTCAGATCATAATGTTCTTGGATTAGGAAAGGTTGAGATTGAATTTGACATTGGACAATAAATATAAGCTTGAGCTTTTGGTCGGATATGTTATGGGTCAGGTGGATATTTCCGGGTCAATCTTGAATTTACACCATTCTAGGTCCGAGCGTGGAGTTCGTGGCCCGTAATCCCGAGGTTGGAAGAAAAATGTTCGGCCCGAGAGTGGAGTTTGTGGCCCGTAATCCCAAGACCGGAAGAAAAATATCCAGTTCAGGGCTAGTTGTTAGTTCAGGGAGGGTAGAGAAGTCACGTTCTCATGGTAGTTTGTTCTCCTTTGGCCGAAACAGGAAGAGAAATGTCCGGCTTGAGTTCAAGTTCAGCTGTCGAGAATGGGTGTTTAAGGGCATGTGTCAAGTGTAAACACGTTGCTACATGAGAGCGAATGTTTACAATGAATCCCATATGAGATAATAAATAGAAACGAATCTTGTTTATAAGAGAGTGGGTATCACCATTTTAGTTTTTGAGTTGGACGTGGACGCAACCTTTCTTGGGTTGGGTGGAAATTTCAGAGTGGGATGAGTTTAGGTGAATCTTGAATGTGATGTTTAAACTATTATTGCAATATTAATCGGGAAGAATGAGCCATCCGTGTCTGATATTGAAATGCCAATTTTCTTGGGATGTTCTGTGGCATTTGGAGGAAAGTTTTGTTGTTGTGAGGCTGGTAGCTGTATTCCTACTTTCTAATTTTTTTGGTGCAATGGTGGACGTCGTTATGTACACAAAAGAACAGTAACATCGCACGAACCATGAATTATCAACCATTTTTGCTTGCTGCTATAACACTGGATTTTGTCAGCTAATGTTATTTGCTCTGTAGATAGGTGCCTTTTATGTTTCCTGAAGTCTAGTTTCAAAATTTCACCCGAAAATTGTAACTGCGATTTTCTTGTCAATTTTGCTCTCTGTTCATCAAGCAGTTTCTCAATTGACAGGATGCAGGGGACCAATTTTCAAGAGGATACACGATCGTATACGTTTTAGGTAATCCGTATTTGCAATCAGTACCGTGTGGTTTCTGTCTGTGGAACTCAGATGATCTTCAAGGATGCTTATCTCAATACTGATCTGGAGTTCTAATGCTCCATCTGGTTCATTTTTCTTCTGCCCTTATGACTTGCAGCTGTGTTCAACAGGTGGCCCGGGCAGTGGAAGAGCACCCAGTGTTCCAAGATTTCTGCAGAGCTCGGGTTTCACCATTTGAGTGTAGGTGATCTTCTTCAAGAAGAAGCAGAGTCTGGTTCTGAAGATGGGTATTCACTATTGTTCTTCTTCTGATCTTCATTTTGTATTAAAATTTGTATGCTGTGATTCTCAATCTCCATTTCCTGAATCTGAAAAGGCTTTCTCATGTTTACTAATGCTGCAATGGATGGTTTGTCATGTCTGACAGGAAAATCATCATGAACTTGAAAAGGGAAGGGAAGCTCGTTCCGTCAGAGATAGTTATCAAGCTTCTGCAGCAAGCCATGGAGAGGACTGGAAACAAGAAGTTTCTTGTGGACGGTTTCCCACGCAATGAAGAGAACCTTGCTGCAGCTGAGAACACTGTATGCCAATTGCAGTCTTTTCAATTTTCTTTTTTAAAAAAAAAAGGGCCATTCTAGTCGCAGTTATCCAGTTAGAGACTACTCACAGTGATTTTTTACCTGATTAGAATCCTTGAATTCTAGCATTTTCATGTCTTTCTAACTGAAAATTTCTTTTCAGATGAAGATTGAGCCTGATTTAGTACTCTTCTTTAACTGCTCAGAGGAAGAGTCAAGACGACGCCTCTTAAACCGAGACCAGGTAGGCTAATTGCATGATTATTTTCTTGCCTCTGTCAAAATTTATCTCATCAAATTTGTTCTCTGCTTCCACGTGCAATAATGAAGGGGAGAGTTGATGATAATGCTGAGACCATCAGGAAGCGGTTCAAAGTATACTCCGAGTCCACCCTACCAGTAATTAACTACTACGAGTCAAAGGGAAAACTTCGAAAGGTGACTTTTATTGGATTGCACTTTTTGCACTTGACAGAACACTGATATTAAGAATATTTAGTTTTTTTAAATTTTTTGTCGCTGGGTCAGATTGATGCTGAGAGACCAATTGAGGAGGTTTACATATCGGTCAAGGATACTTTCTCCGAGCTCAAACAGACCTGTCAAGGCCATTGAGGCAGTCACGTTGTTGGCAAACAAAAGAAGGGAATTACACAAAGATGTATTAATCGGGTGGCATGTTTTGATCAGGCAGTGTGTAAAAGATTTCGTGCATGTATATATATGAAGTATAGATGAACACAGCATAAATACCCTCTTTATAATATGTGCCAACAAGTGTTGCCATTATTTGATTCCCTGCTCTCTGAGCTCTGCTCCTTCATGAGCTAGTGTGTACTAAGCACAGCAAGGGACTTTTATTGAACTGAAATTGGAGTGGAAATGGGACCTGGAAATACTTATGTGGCTGTGGGGAATTCAGCAAGCTGGTTCTAATTGTACTGAGGCCGTCCATGAACAACCAAGAACAGGCATGTAAGGAGGATGAAGCTGAGGACTGTCCAGGGAATGCCGTATAACTTACTTGGGAGGAGGGCTGAGAAGAGGATCGTGAGGGATACGAGGCCGGAGAAGAAGGAAGCCACCAGGAACATCCGGTAGAGGTCTGGGAAGAAGTGGGAGAGGATAATTGCAAACACGGACATGTAAAAGTTGAATAGGACCACCAAGATGAACAGGACAAAGATGGAGGAGGTAGGATCAAAGATGCCGTTATTGTTGCCCTGGGCAGACCAAGAAGCTCCCATAACTGTGATTGCTATAGTGAATGGCACTCCAACCAAATACTTCTCCCATCTTTTGAAGCACTTGTTGCAGTTGTTCTCAGTTGTTGTTGCCCGGTTCTGTTGGACCGTTGAGTCTTCAGCTTCCGGTTCCAGTGAAGCAATATTGATAATGGTTGTCTCTTTGGGTTCTGTGGTTGGCTTCTGTTGAGGTGCATCTGCCTTGATATCTGCCCCTGTTGTGTGGAGCTTCACCTTCTCAGCTGGCAGGTTGCTCTGCCAAAACGAGAGCATGCAGCAGTTAGTAAAAATATCAGTTGGAACATTCAGAGAGGGAACAGAAGGGGTGAGAAATTAAGCATCGTTGCAAGTGTATCGAGGACAAGACTGAAACTATTTTGAAGAGTAGTTGCTTCAGTGCCTCATGTCCCACCGGACGGTATCTATCTCACAAGCATTTTGGTGGACCGAGGGAAGCAAGCACAAATAAGAATTATTGCTTAGACTAGGATTGTAGATCATGTATGATCTGGTCTGAGCTAGGCAGCTTCATCTATGAGCAGTTCAGGTTCCTATATTGGTGTTACAGGCAATGGCACGGTACCCGGGTTGTAACATCTTTCTGATTGTGTCAAGAATGTTCTGTAGAAATGGGAGGTCAGTAGGATGAGGATAAAGGGGCTCAGCTTTGTGTACCTTGGCCATATATTTCTGCTGCAGTAGCAGTGATTGGAGACACAAGGGAGATGGAACGGGGGAAAGACGCTTCTCTCTTAGAGGCTGCTTATATACAAGCCGGCCCGGCACAGTCCTATAAAATGCTAATGCTATTGGATTGGAGAAATCGCCCTGAATTTTCTTTTTTTCTTTTTTGACTTGGAAGTATGTGATTGAGGCGTTGCTCTTCGTGGAAGAACACGATAGTTTCTCTTGGATACTAACTAACGGGCAAAGACATCGACCAATTAAAATGGACATATCTCAACCGCTGCAGATGGGTACACACTTAAATCTGTTTTTTTCTTGGCAGAGAGGTGAGGATTGTGTAGGTGAATTGGTGGTGGGAAGGGCAAGGTTGGTTACGCACCGAGGAAGTTGACGCCTTTCAACAAGAATGTCGCTGTCGTGTCTGAAGAAAGTTCGGTGAAAATGTTCCAGCAGAAAACAATGATAAAATGAATAGAAGAAAAATTGGAAAGGAAGTTTAGCAGAAAATGTTGAGCAGAAAGTGGGGAAGGATATTTCTAGGTCAGTGTCCCCTGGCTGGCTCTTCAATTCCAATGTCAAGCTATACCGGAGCCCGAGAGGTTGTCCTTTTCATGCGCCTTACTTTCGCATAATCAAATGAGACCAATGAGTGTGGTGTTTTCTGTTTTTAAAGTAAAAATTCAAAATATTTAAGTTTTATGGAAAAAAGTCTAAAATTTTTAACGAGGCTGATTGAAATTCTATTAGTCCATCGGAATCACTCGTAACATGGACCGCGCATATAAGTTTCAACATGAATTTTCAACTACAGGTGTACAAACATCAGCTGATTCACTAATGTACCTGTGTATCAACCTTACATGTCGCATTTATCCCCTGTTATCGATGTGCCGTTTTTTTCCCTCTATCGGCCTTAGTTACATCAGGTAAAGGAAATTAACCTTTCCCATACGTGTCTATCCAAGTGGCCCGCGTGTTTGGGTCAAGTAAACTGAAGTGAAAAGACAATTCGTCTTTCCTCCTCTTTTCCTCTCCGCTGCGAGGAAACTTCAAAGAATAAACAAACCGAATCAATTCTCTGCTTTCTACCTCTTTTCCTCCATGCATATATATAACCTTATCAGACCCATTCTATATATGCAGCATTCGTCGTGTAGGTATAATTTTCTTCACTTTATAGTACTCTCAGCGTTCAGCTCCCTCCCCCAACAGAGAACTTTTCCAGGAAGTTCGAGTCATGGCAAAGATCAGACTGTGCATCCCATTCCGATTCCAAGAACCCATGCTTCCATCTACTGGATCAGACCTCGACAGATCGATCAGGATGCGACGTGACGAGCTCCTATTCGTCGCCTGCTGCACTATCCAGATGCTGATCGTGCGTCTCCCGATGGATGTCATCGACGGGAGCCCCGTCCCGAGAATCATCTTCACAGGGCAGCCCCACAGTTTCCATGGCTTCTTGATCTTCCTGACGCTGTCCTGCTTCGGGGCGGTCGGCTCCATCTACCTTCGTGACTCGAAGCCAAAGATTGCCCGGCGCTACGAGGCCATCTCCACCTGGGCCATGGGAGCCGCCGTCCTGGTCTTCCTGTGGGCCTCCGTTTCTGCCTATTGCCGATGGGCTATATCCTTCACCATGGGCGTTGCCCATACATGACTCGCTTTAGAAATTATTCGCATGCTCCCAAACATCCAAAGGTACGAGGAGGCCTGCTGGATAAATTTTCGATCCACCGAACTGAATACGGCAAGAAGCGGGTGCCATGATGAGAAGGAAAGCTCGATGCAGAGTCGCAGGCTATTACTACATCCCATAACAATGAAACTACGAGATTTTTCCTTTGTGTAATATGGTCCTTTTGTATTGATTGAAGATATACAAACAATATCGGTAAGTACGTATACGTAGAAGTACAATAAGTGGTTAAAAATAAACCCAAACTTTGCAGGGAAAGTTGGGATTTTAAATTCTCTTCTGTAGTGTGTTTAAATGCAAAATGGGGTTGAATTTGTACTTACTGGGCCAATAATTCTTTGCCGGGCCGACAAAGAATACGGGGAAAGCCTTTACATCCCTTTTGGGATGTATTTTCAGAATGCAAGGGGACAACGTCCCTTTTGCCGGACCCGCATCCCACTTCATTGTGAAATTATAAAGGGTTAAAAAGTATATGATTTGTTTCATTTCTAAAAAAAAAAGTTAAACATTTCAAATTTGAAAAATAAAATTATGAGATATCATTTTGTTCTCAAATTAAATAAAAATTTTCCAATTTTTAAAAAATTATGTTGTTTTATTTTATTTTCAAATCAAGCCAAACTCTTCAATTTTGAAAAAAAATTATATATTTTTATTTATTAACAAGTTGACTAATATATTGAAATATAAAGTGATATTCTTGTGCAACGTATTATACTTATTTTTATCACGTACTTACAAATAAACGGGATTGGCGTAATTTTTATTTACAACTAGTTTAATAATTTTCTCTTGAATTAAGATTAATATTAGTTATCAGAAAATATAAAGAGAAATTTATATAAGAGAATAGTGTACATTTTTAAAAATTATAATATCCTTGTCACATGTGTTGAATGAAAAATTTATAAAGGATGTGTCGCCTAAATATTGAATATTAGGTTAAACAAATTAGCCTGATTTAATAGTAAAATAAATAGTGCAGTTTTAATTTCAAAAGATGAATTGCCTCCAGGGATAACAACTCAGTAACAAGCTCCTTAAGCAAATTCTAAGAGCCCCTAGTTTCGAAACCCCCTAAAGGTTGGCATGCGGGGTTTAATGTGGGGTCCCGGGCTATAAATACACAATCCGGTGGATTAATAAGTTGCCACGGTGCTAGACACCATCGATATCAAAATTTTTTTAAAAGATGAATTATTTGGCTTAAATTGAGAAGAAAAGGAAACTACGTTATTTTATTTTTGAAATTTAAAAGGTTGTTTTAATTTGAAAATAAAATGAAATTATATGATTTTATTTTTCAAATTTCAAACATTTAACTTTTTTTAAAGAAATTGAGTAAATGACATTTTTTTGAGCTAATTACCCAATTATAAAATACCTATTTCAAGAAGAAGGAGGGCATTGTTGTAAATGCATGCCTATTGTATATCACATTAAATTTCATAATATTATATTTTTATGTATTTTTTAATAATTTAGAATACTTACGAAATGTAATACTTTGATATTATCATTCACATTCCTTATAAAACATTACTTCTTCTTTTTTTAATGTAATTTAAATTTGTTCCCGAAAATAGTTGCGGCTTCGAAGCAATCGAGAGAATGAATGGACGCCTGCACAGAAGGATGGCCCGTTGTGTGATTTTCCCCGAGGTTGTCCTTGTTCCTGTCCCAACTTTTCCCATATAAAGTGCTGTCAAGGATGAGTTTAATACTTTAAAAGTGAAGTGAGTATAGAATTTTATATTTAATTATATTAAAATATTTATTAGAAATTAAACCATAATCGTATAACTGCCGTAAAACGATTGGAGCCCAGCAATCAAATGTTGCGTTCCAAGCAATGATAACGTCATTTTCCCGTTAATTACTCAATTACCCTTTCAACCTGGAAAAGAAAGAAGGGAAAATTTGAGCGCGTACGCGGCTCCGTCCTCCGTCCGTCTCTGTCCTGCCAGGCGCCTCCACATCCGTTTTGACATTTTGCAGAAGATAGACAAAAGAAAAGCCCGAAGATCAGCCTCAACCAACATCCTTATCAATCTGCAAAGTGTTAAGCAGTCAAGAAATTCGAGAAGAATAGGAGGAGTAGCAGCACTCCCCTGAAATGGAATTTACCCCCCAAGAATCGGACTTCCCATTCGAGTGGTCCGCTGCCTACCCTCTTCCATCCGTATTCTCTGCCACATGGCCTGGAAGTTACCATTCCGTACCGTGCCCTGTCGGGGACGGCATCGACGTGCCCGAGCTCGATCTGAACGTGTCTGAGGGTAGCGGTTTTGTCGCCGGCCGGGACATGCAGGAGCTGGAGGAGGTTGATGTGCAGTGCGGTGGTTTAAGAGTCGTCGGTGTCGATTCGGACTCTGATTCGGAGTACCCGGAATCAGAAGACCCGAGTTCCTTCGATTTGTCTTCTCAGGGTAACGGGAGTGAGGAGTTGGAATTGGATGAGGTAAGCCTAATTACTCAGGCCATCTTGTTCAGGTCTTATATGGAGTTTCTTGATTGTTGTTAGCCCAGAAGAAACGGACCTTTTCATATCTTCCTTCTTGGCTCGGTGTCTTGATATTATTCTGTTAGAAATTCTTGATTATTGACTAAAAAGTTCATCTTTTTATATGAGGTTGTGAAGTCAGGTTACTGGGTTTATGATCAAATCTAATTAGGATTTCAGGGAAATATATTTCTTTTATCAATATTTCAGGGAAAATATTAGGTGACCATGTTATTCAATGTTGTCTATATTCAGAGAAATCGATCCTATGCATCACTAGTTTCTTGGAAGTTTATGTGCATATGGGAGATAAATGCGCACTACGGCTTCCAGTGAGTAGAAATACTTTTGGCGTTCAGTGGAGAGTTGAAGAATTTGGCTGTTCTCATATATTATCAAACCTGCCGGAACTTAAAGCTTGATTGTTCAGCCTAGTGAGACAAAATTTTTCCTCTCTGCTGAATCTCTTCACCAAACCATCTTCTTTTCTTTTCTTCTCTGAAGCACGTGTTCTTTACCAGGATAATAGGACTGAAGAAGTGACAGTATCATCAGAGAACTTCAGTGATGAGGATGAGGACCCTGTGGCCCGTACATTTGAGTGGGAGTTTCTGCTAGCAATTATTAACGCTCCTAGAGACTCGGTTATATATTTCAACCCTCACATGACTGGTCGAGATGATGACATTTGGACGGCAGAATCTAACCCCCTTTGGCAGCAAGTGGCTGAAGAAGTGACAGTAAGTGGAAACCCTCCAGCAGCAAAAATTGTTGTTGAGAATCTTCCTACAGTTGCCATAAATGAAGATGATCTGCAGAGAAATGGAGGGGTTTGTGCAGTTTGTAAAGATGAAGTTTCTGTGGGGGAGATTGTGAAAAAGTTGCCCTGCTTGCATTACTATCATGGAGATTGCATTTTGCCTTGGCTGGAGATAAGGAACTCCTGCCCTGTCTGCAGGTTTGAGTTGCCCACAGACGATTTGGATTATGAGAGAAGTAAAAGCCAAGGCTCTGGAGATGGGGTGTATCGGAATTGGGATGCTGAGGTTAGTCTGGATTTTGAGCTCTTTGCCTGATATTGTGCAATTTGTATCCACGTGATGTAAATAGTTGTTCATATTGATGTCAAGAACCATCAAAGAAAGGGAAATTTTTTTATGGTTCATGCTGTCGTGTTGTTATACAATCTCCAATAAATAAAAAATTGTAAATATGCTTAAAGTGAAGTCCATGGATGTATCTCTACTGTATAAAACTGGGGGAAGTTATAGTGCTTATATGTTAACTCAAGAATTCATTCACCTGAGTCTGCAATTGATTTTTATTTTTTGGAATGATGATGTAATTCCATTACCTATGCAAATTGCTTTTCAGTGATGGACGAGTCTGTAATTGATTTAATAGCATAATCAATTTTCATGCAACAGGTTTTACCTATTTACTTGATTCCAGTATCCTGAGGCTCTTTCCTTGTTGCTCATTTCATCTTTGGATATCTCTTAGAATAAATAAGACAGAAATCCTTTGTCAATGAGATTGATCAGAATGAGTGCAGCTTGCAGCCTGACAATGCTCTTGCTGCACGAAGTACTGCTGGTAAAGTTATCAGAAAATGAAAGGGAAAAATAAAGAAAACATGATTAGTGCGTAACCCTTTTGCCCAAAACTTAATCTGGAGTTCTGATGAATCCCGTGGAAAAACTTCGAGGACTGAAACAATACATGGAAAAACTTCTGTCAGGTATGAGAAGTTGCATTGATCTTCCATTGATGCTGCTGATTAGCTGTTAACATGGTTTCTCGTGGCTGCTAAGAATTTGACTTTTCTGTTTTCTTGTTGGTGAATATCTTGGGTTTTGCAGTCTTTTAACTTGATTGGAAAAAGCTTTGCATTTTGCTGCTGATGCAGTTTGCAGTCCACTATAGCAAGCATGCTTGCCTGCAACTCTTCTGAATGAAGCTAATTTGCATTACCTTGAACCGTTCCTTTTCAAGAAAATATAGGATTATTTACTTCTCGCTGTTGCTTCATTTTCTTGCAAGCATTGACCGGCTCAATTTATGTGAGTTCAATGCGTTAAGAGCAAAAGCCTGTTTCCTTACTGTCCTGAGTGTCCTCAGAGCATCTGCTGATCTAAACAAGTTTGTAATTCACTGCATCGTCAGCTGATCTTCCTTCCTTTGCTCCTTTCTTCAGGAAAAGTATGCTGGAAATTGTATGTCTGCTGATAGAGTAGGTAATTGCAGAATAAAATGGCTGTTCATGAATTCTGTGAATGCTAATATGGTGGATACTGTCCTATGCAATGCATGGGAAATTTTCTTCTTGGAGCAGAATGTATTTGTTTGATAGTTACTGCTTAGTTTAATGCTAGGAAAACCTTTTTTGTAATCAGAAGGTTCTCCTTGGAAGTTCTATTACATAGTCATTGCAGTTTGGCCTCAAAGTGGTAGTTAGTTCAAGATAAGAGATCATCGTTTTGAGCAGATGAGCACACGTAGCACCTAGATTGTTCTGAGATACCGATCCCCTGTGGCTGTGGTTATCAGTTTTGATATATAGTGGCCTGTGCCTTTTCTTTTCAACTAAAAGTTTTACCGTGACCCAACATTGATGATAATGACAACATCATCAACAACATTATAGAACTAGAAATATACACTGGCTTACCTAATGAGATATACATTGTGCTCAAGTTGGTTATTAAATTAGAACAGTTAATGCACGTCCCTCCCCCACCTTCATCAGTTGGCAGGTGAAATTCAGTTCTTTGCTTCATCGGTGAAGAAAAGAATAAGACAGAAGAGGAGCCCTGTCACTTGTCTGTGAAAGCAGAAAAAAACAAGGCAAGCGGTCGTTTTCTGTAATTGTGTCTGTTAGTGTCCACAGCTGCAATCAATGGAGCACTCAAAAGTCCTATAGAACACCTTTAGCTCGCTGTCTCTCTGGTCATTTTGGCTCCTGAAGGAGAGTGGGTCTCTGGCTGAAATAGTAACAATGCATGAAATCATGTCCCTAGTGATTCAGAGGATTGATTTTTTCTGAAATGTTTAATTAAGGCAGTGGGGGCTCTGAAATTATTGCACCAATCATCATTGGGTTGAAAATGACATTTTCCTGCTCCTACTTCTGGTTGTGGTCTCTGTTTCCTGGTCTTTGTCATCCTCATTTATTTGCCTCATGCAATTGCTCTTGTTCTTGTGTCTGCCTTTTGCTTTTGATTTACTAAGAAAAAATCAGCATCTTTCCTAAGAAAAAATCAGCATCTTTCCTCTGGTTTATCAGTAACTGGGTCATGACTGATCAATCGACCTCTTAAATGTTCCACTGACCATGTTGGAAGAAGTTCGGTTCTTGAAAAAACATCGACCAAGCGCCCTGGCCAGAAGTTCTCCAGAAGTTCTGGAGTTTCAAGGCTTTGTCTTGACTCTGAAACTTTAGAAACAAAGACTCGGATAAGAAATTCTGTAGCTTGATGAGGATGATATCATATAGCCTGAAAATGGGAAGGAAAAAAAGTTCCAAAAAAAAAAAAGGAAAAGAAAACGATGACTCTGTAACAGTGAGCCACTGTAACAAGTGGTTGAACATGTCAAGGAGAACTGCATCATTTGCGTATTGTCATAACATATAATGGCATGGCTTACCTCATAGAACATGATTTCTACTGTGATGGAAAAGGTACGTGGCGAAGTGCTTAAGATCTTTTTGTTCCGAACATCGTGACATAAGTCACAGGTCCAGGTCGAGCCTTTTCGCGACAAGTTTCGTGCTTAACAGATCATGACTCTTTTAACTATTTCAGTCTGTTGGTGCTGCATATATAACGATAGTACTGTTCAGAAACATGAGAGGAGACTCGATCAAATTTGACTTCTGCTGGTAATGAATAGCATCGATGTCCTGCTTTTCAGCGGGTGGTGAGGATGCTGGACAAATGGCAGAACAGGACCAGTACTATTGGGTGAACCTGGGGAGGCTTCATGTCTTGACAACGTTTGCAGGCTGAACAACGCAAAGGATAATGACACCATTAGCATTTTTCTAATGTTTCTGCCCACGGGATTGCCATTATTGAGTGCTTATTTAGTTCCGCGGGATAAATAAATAAATAAGAAAATGGAAGCAATTCATTGAGAAACAGGGTACGATGCTATTGGTAATACACTCGATCCGAGTCCAACAGTTTCTATTCTCATAAGTAGGATCATATATCCTTTTAACAACATTTTAAACTTACAGGTTTCCTTTGTAATTGAAAGAAAATTGAAGCCCATGCATTTAATTTCTCGCTTAAAGGAAAACCGACACGCTTTCATTATCCACAATATCTAACTCTCTGGTGGGTTACGACCTTCTCAACGAGTACGTGAGCATGCCTAGCTAACTATACGTGCAAGTCTCTTTACATATAATATAAGAACGGGGACGGATTTAAGAGGCTCGGGGTATGTTCCTCTCTCTTGAATAATTAACAGTAAAAAATAACATAAATTTCATCGATTTTATCCAATTTTTTTAAAGATTATCTTATCATTCTTAAATTAATTCCTAAATATGTAATTCTATGTAAGTATAATGAATATGATTTACCCATCAAAAGGGTGATATATTGATAATGATAATATATATATATATATAAAATCATCAGAGCACCAGAATAATAAAGAAATGCCAAGAAAGGAAGCATGCCCACCAACTGATTATAAAAAACCTAGTATCTACATCAGTCCATGCACTGCACTGCACCCATCAATGAAAAACTTTGATGAAACATATGGAAACTTCCACCATGGTTTCATGAGATTTCATTCGCTTCGACTAGTGATCTGAAGCACAACGAATTAGGGTTTGTTATCAGGGCAGTTCTTAGTCCGTACAAAATTGCATCAATTTGAACGTGACCGGTAATAGTCGTGTTTTCTCTTGATCTCTCTTTAGTTAATAATATATAACAAGTAACAGTGCTGCGACATCGATCAGTTTTGTTATTGAAAGTTAATACTGACAGCAACCCGTGAAAAAGTAAGGATTAAACAATGACTCTGCAAAGTATGAAGTATCTATCAGTCCACAAGGGTTGAATTTTAAATCTCTAATGCAATTGGCTTTTAGGTAAGGGACTTCGACGATTTTGACATCAACTATAAGCCAATTAAGCACCTCTATGATCCAATATGATTGATTTCGTGATTTGATATCTCTCTTAAATAAAGATTCATTGAGTATAATTAATCCAAAAATTTATAATTAGAAGAGTTTTATTTCTTCATGAATTGATCTAACTTGAATTAGAGTAAATAAGATCTAATTCATTCATTTAGTTTTTGAATATCGCTTGGAGAGGTTAAAAAAGAAAAGATCTCTTTATCCCGGTGACATCTTGGTGTTGGTGGAAGGTTACCTCTGCAAACGCATCTTTTATTTGAGCAATTTTTTTTTAATCAACTACCAATGAATCCTGAATGAATTAATCAATGGCACTGAAACATGGAAACAAGCTTGACCGAGAAATTGGATGGTGGGTGTTGCAGGTTTCGGGATTAACCAAGTTGAATGGCAGTCTTCTCGGACGATCATGATAGTAGGGCTACCTTTGATATCAGCCATAGAATTATTAGTGCACGTAGCATTTGTTGATTTTTATAGCACACCGGAGATCCTAAGCTCGGTGAGTTTAATCCGATAGGTGGTGGGTGATGTCCAACCTTCTTATATTCTAAGTTTTTTCAGAGAAAATTCTCAGATGTGGGACTATTTTTTCAACACTCCCGACACAAGTGGAGCTATCAGGGATGATTGGAAATGGTGGTTCAAAAATTTATGACCTAGCTCACTCTTAATCAATCAAGAAACAAACAAATTTGCCATAGGCCACCTTAGTGGGGTGCACAAATGGTGTAAGTGACATTGCCTCCAAGTATGCAAATGCCCTTTGATGGGTGGGAATAACCTGAAAAGAGGCCTCCAAAGTAAGACTTAAAGCTGCACAAACAATTACATGGACAAGAAACCAGCAAACACACACACAATATATATATATATATATATAGAGGATAAATACATTATTATATATATATATATTAATAATGCGCGTGTGAAATTTTTACTCAGTCCATAAGAGATTGGGTTCATGTATATCTCAAAAACTCAGGTTGATACGATAGTGGTATTCATTATTTCTTAACCTTAAATTTTTTAGAAATAGATAAAAGCTTACATTCGTTAAATGTACGACTACGGCCACACGATCCGGCCGAGAATACGGATGCTGAAGGGAGGAAGAGGGAGAAGAGAGAGGTCGTCGTCTTCTCCGGTTCGAGTTGACAAGTTGAGCAGTGATGAGGAGGAGGAGGAGGAGGAGGAGGAATGGTGCACGGGATACTATGCGCGTATGTTAGCAGCGGCCCCACCTGTACCATCTATCATGCGCCAACCTCCCCACCTTCCCATCCGCCAACCCCCTTCCTCCTCGTCACATTACACGATTCATCTTATTTATTAAGCTTCCACCTCTCAACAGGTCAATTTGTTGAAAGCAAACCGTCGGCATGTCGTCAGTTATATCGGAACGAGACTGTCAAAATTGCTGAATTCATATCAGGGGGCGCTCATTCAGGTCAAAATGAGATTACGTTATGTATGAGATTATTAGGGTCAAAACATTCTTATATTATATGCCTACTAGTAGACCTTGTAAAAGAGTGGACTTATTTTCACCCAATATATCAGCTAGTAATACCTAATTTTCTCATAAATGTAAGATTATTTTTTTAACTCAATTGACATAGGGTTTAGTACAACCAATATGCGTTGGTTGAGTAATCGGGTCTCTTTCTATTAAATAAGGGTAGAATTGAATGACTCAATAGTTGAGAGATAACTTGAATAATTCTTTTCAAGAAACATAGAATTTCACGAATCCGAGTGTCGGATCTCTTGCTATATATGTTCCGAGGTGAGCCTATGGGATAGGCCATTAGTCATAGTACCTGTCCGTGCGATACTGCCAGCGATATTCCAGGGCAGTGTCCGACGATGTTGGTAGATTTTGTCTTAACCTCTAAATAGATTGGCTTTCAATTGTTTTGGATGGTAGCAATCGGCTTCCCAAAGTAGAGGGGGGGCATAATGGGACTGAATGATCAGATAATGGGCAACCCATCACATGTGGTGAGTGAGGCCTTTGATAGGATCGGATATGATGCGAGGGGGGGCTATAAAAGGGCAACCCGCCTAGGTTAATCTTTAGCACATCAGTTAGTGCTCTATTTAACGTTATACGACTAGGTTCACCGTGCTGCAGTTTTAGTGCGGCATCGAATCTCGTAATTACAAATAGGCATTGCCTGTAATAGGAAAAGTCTCTGTCACTAGTCTTGCTTTTTCAAACTTGACATGGTCCTCAATATATGCCATCCTTACTAGTCGATATCACAAAATCGCTTGTACAACCTACTAAGCGACTAGCAGAAAAGAAATTGGGTTCTTGGCCTCAGATATAGGTCCACTGTGCCTGTGGGTTTTCCAGACCTTTACATTAGAAGTGACTGCATGCTGTTTGATCATTATTGGTTAGATATAAGGCAGTGCTCTGGTTGGATGTAAACTTGAGATTGAGATTTTTTTTTTTTGTTTAACATCTCAAATTTACACCTTTTATTTTAATATTTGACTGCAAAATCAATTTATTTTTATGAGACGATCTTATTCAAGTTTAAACAGTGATATTGTGTGAATTTCCAATAATCGTCGACTTTATAGTTATCACTACAAGAAAATTGTCGAATACCGATGGATATTATCGATAGAATGCAATCCGTAGGCATTTCCGATGGATAATCCGTAGGGACTGTCAACAAGGTTTCCCGACGGATTATCCATCGGCAAATCCGTCGTTATATCATGGAGGGAAGAGCGCGGGAGTTTTGCCGACAGATTATTTTGTCGGTAAATCCATAGGCAATTACCAACGGATTGTATTCTGTAGGCAAATCCGTAGGTATGTTATGGTGGGAATGGAGCGGGAGCTTTACCAACAGATTATCCATCAATAATATCCGTCGGTGAATCGTGGTGACGACATTTTCTGACAGATTTAACGATGGATATTCCGTCCGTATTTGAATTTCATTGGCGGGATTTTTCCCGCTCTTCGTCGACGGAGCCAATTTTCCGACGGATTTTCCGTCGGTAAATCTGTCGGGAAATTGCTTATATATATCCCGAACCCGGCCTCTCCTCTCCCATTTCCTTCGGTGATTTCTCTCTCGAGGTGTCCGTGCCATGACCCACCAAGTCCGAGCCACAACCCACAGAGTCCGAGCCCTAATGCTTGAGCCTTGAGCCTTGAGCCTTCAGCCCCGACCCTCGACGCCCAAGCCCATCAACCGAGCAAGCATGCCACGAGCTAGCCAAGCCCCGACCTCCAGCAAGTCTCGGCCTCGGCCTCCAACAAGTCCCAGCCTCGGCCTCCAAAGAGCCCCACCAAGCCATGGCCAGCCCTGTCGAACTACCGACCATCACCCCAAGCCCCGGCCAAGTGCTACCTCGAGCCCTGAGCAGACCCATCGAGGCCACCCGAGCCATCGACCGCCATTGCCAGCCCCTCGAGCCTAAGCCTCGCCGCCGACGACCACCCTGAAATTTTATTTGTATTTTTCTTTTTTCTGGATAAATATTGTAAATATTTCTAATAAATAAAATTTACTTTCTTGATTGGCTTAATATTTTATATTAATGATATTTTATTAATTTATATGATTGATAAATTTAACATATAAATAATTACAAGATAAAATATATTAATAATTTTCCACGGATTTACTTATGGAAAATCCGTCGGTAATCCATCGCGAGCGGGTGAGCCATCGGTAATTATCTACGAATATATTGTTGGCAATTCTTTATTTTCCGACGGATTATCCGTCGGTAAATCCGTCAGGAATCCGTCAAAATTAAATTCCCAACAAGGGAAAACGCGACGGCACGTATCCATCGGATAAGTCATTTACCGATGAATTCCCGACGGATTCCTCCGTCGGAAAATAACAGTTTTCTTGTAATGTATTTTATCTCACTAAAAAGTAAGCCAATATCTTATTATCGCTAGTTTTTTTCGATAATTCAACCTACATAGATGATACAATGATCTCACATTTTGATTTTCAAGTTGAAAGAAACCTTCTGTAAGTAAGTTGATGGATGGGTGAAGGACATATTTATATGACCATCTAAAGACTGCACAAACCTTTCTACAGTAACAGAACATCTCGACAAATCCTAAAGGTATATTTTCCAAATGAAGGGGAAAAAAATTTTTTAAAAAAATGAAGGGAGGAAAATAGGAACAAAGGGAGAGCAGTATCTAGACAAGAAAAGAAGGCGAGGTCTGAATCTGTCTGATTATTTTGTTGACCAGAACATATTTTCCACTCAAAACCCTAATAGAGAATCAAGCATTCTGGCACCAATGAATCTTGCACATAATTGATTCAGGTTGGTCTTTATTTTCCTTAAATAATATATTGGATTTGACTTTTATAAATAAAAAGATTTATAATTCGGAGAATTTTATTTCTTGATGAGCATATCGTACTCAAATTAGATTGCTCATAGTCCACCAAGTTTTTGAATAATAGGTGACTCATATAGAAGAAGAAATTATTGCAAATACACACTAGAGTTTTTCTTTTTATTTATTTTTTTCACTTTAGTGGGAAGAATTGCATTTCAAAGTACAACTACATATCAATTGCCACCATCGTCACCACCAATATCAGAAAGTTTTCTTTCTTTCCCTTCTCTTTTTCATTTTCACCCACTTATTAAACTTGATGTTAACAAGTGGTCAGGATAAATCACAAGTCTTCCACATCAATAGAAAATATCTGACCAAGTATACAGTCAAAGTAGAATGAGTAGAAGAACTATATATTGACTTAATTGATATATTGCGATTTGCGAGCTTAGAACTTTTCATATAGAAATAAGTCTTTGATAGTCGGGTCGGATTGAGGTAGAAAGGAACTCCGATTCTTTATTAAATCTCCTGGGTTATTACTTTCTTTTGGTAAGAGCATATTCGCTATGATATGTTGAGGAAATCTCAAAGTTGCTAAGTACTCTCGATCTGTTATTTGTACTTCGGCTGTCTTCGTTGAAGTCAGCATTTGTCCTTCTCGGCCCATAAACTGCAGGTTTGAGAGAGTGGTGGAGTGGCGAGGAAAAACTATTTAGTACGATGTTCCATAAAACAAATATTCACAACTTGGACCATCATTATTGCCCTTCTCATGTGTGCCCGATCATTCGATCATGTTCGGTGTGCAGGATAATAGGAAAGGACTGAAAGTTATACCGTGATGATAAAACACCAGATTTTGAAATGTTAATTTTCTTTAAAAAATCGCATATTTGTGGACTGATCTCCTTCGCAAAGTTGCTATAGCTTCTTACATTCATCTCAAAGCTGTTGTTGCGTCCTCTGCCAGTGTCCGAGCCTGGCAAACCGTGACAGGTGACAAACTGAAGTATGGAGCCATGAGAATCTGAGACAACATCGGCATCAAGATCAAGGTGGGCGAGTCATGTTCATCGTGGATTAAATTATATATAAATATACATGAATGATAGTGTCCTTTGTGTGTCCGTGTCTCAATCGAAGTGGTTGTCGAGTCATTAGCTCACATAATCTTTCTCTAGTAACCCGAAAGACATTGTCTTTTCCTTCCTGCTTTAATCTCAATTCCTGCTCTATACGTCACACTCCCTCATTGGCTAAGAGTGATTAAGAAATTAATCCCACATCAATGCATGGGCACACACTGCTTAATTCTGCTTGACCTTAAAAGATAGAACAAATTCAGACCTTAGTTAATTACCTTCCCACTTTTGACATTGACTTCTTTCAACACACATCCCTTCTTCTTAGTTACAGTCGAGACTCGTGAGTCTAGAAAGAGATATAAAAAAAAAGTAATAAAAGAACACTTGTTTGCCACTAATATGAATTAAAATTGAGACATCTTGATTACATATTAAAAAATAATAACACTGTACTGAACTAAACGGATTTCATTTTTTCCTCCGATGTCTTGTTTTTCCATCCAAATAATTGCAACCCACACACAATATATAACAGTCTCTCTTCCTCTTTTGTGATGTGAGCAGACTTTTTGATCTCACAAACTGATTATTCACAACCCAAAAATCCAATTCCTCCTCCGCATTAACATCTTTCTCTCATCGATCCCATTAGCCATGCATGGACATATGTGAATGGCAAATACATGTCACGGATCGATCTTTAATTTCTATACTCTTCCAACGGATGTGTTTGGAGATCCTTCAACACTTGCAGATGTTTAAGCTGTATAGATGGAAGCAACATGGTGGGACCGCAACTCTTATCCGGTGGGAGAGTTGCAAAGCTAACCCATGGAAACCCTTTGTATTACTGAAAACCAACCGGTTGATATTTAATACATTTTGTATTATTCATAAGAAAAATACATGTACATGTATATAAATACATGTATATATGTGTGTATAGATCATGTACATGCACATAATCTCCATTGAATTCCAGTGGCCATAGCTTTTATGAGCCTCGCCTGATGTGGGTCCCTCCACCATTTCAGCCTTGCCTCAGCCTATAAAACGCTCCCAATCTCATCCGCATTCCCTCCCCCACACCTTCTCCTAACAAAGAGAACAAAAACCTCTGCTCTAAGTAAGGATCAAAACCTTAATCCCCTCGCATTTCTCCTGAACACAACCAGCTGTCCCCCATAAAGTACTCTTCCTTCGTACATAGCCAGAAACAGTGCAATGGAGCCAAGCGAAGTTTCAGGACTCAGCTATCTCTTCCCTTCAAACTCGTCATCCCTCTACCATCTTCACCACCTGATCTCCAGTACACTTCATGATCATCAAGCACCAGCACTGGCCCATTTCAGCAATCCAATTGGGTATACTGACAGCTCGCTCCAAGCCCCTCCTCCACTCCTCTCCCACGAGCCCAACTCAACCTCCGACGATGCCGAGGATCAGCAGCTGAGCCTGATCAACGAGCGCAAGCAGAGGAGGATGATCTCAAACCGGGAATCGGCGCGCAGGTCCCGCATGAGGAAGCAGAGGCACCTGGATGAGCTTTGGTCACAGGTGGTCTGGCTCCGGAACGAGAACCACCAGCTCATCGATAAGCTCAACCACATGTCCGAGGTCCATGACAAGGTTCTTGAGGAGAATGTCCGGCTAAAGCAGGAAGCTTCCGAGCTCCGCCAGCTTTTCACCAATATGCGGCTAGAAAACACCTACTGCTCCCTAACAGACCTCGAAGACGGTCCCTGCAACACTTCCCATATGGGGGCCGAATCCTCGAACCAGTCCATCACGACCTCCATGGACTTTTGATTGAAAAGCTGAAGGCTGCAGCCTTCTCTCTCTTTTCTTCCCCCCTCTCTATCTCCATTTTTCTTCTGAATTTTACCAACTGTGAGTGTGAGCCTTAGTCCAGTATTGAACTGAACTGGACCGAACCGAGCTCTCTCTGCTTATCCTTCCGGTGACCTATGTACGACAGATCAATCACAATGATCTATGAGATCTCTAGTGCATCATATTCATGGATATGATTAAATTTAAGCGGATCAAACTAGAGGTCATCTCTGAATTCTACATCGTGTATATAGGGCATTAACACCTCAGAGAGAAAGACACTCCATAGATAAACCAAGTAAAGTTTAATATTATGAGCATTATGGCGTAATCACATGCCATCAGGTGTACTGTGAGAGAGAGAGAGAGTTGGAGATGACATTAGAGCTCAAAAGGCTGGTGGGGGTGGATGGATATACATATATGACAATGCAATTACAGAAATTACTTATGTTCATATATTTAAATAGAAAAAAAAAACTTGATAGTGTTATCCACTGATTAAAGATAATACGAGGAAAAGGAAGAGGATTGACTAGTTGAGTAATAGTATTACTCCAGATTTATAAAACGAAAAAAATAAGTTATAGTATTATTCTTTATTTTTGTCAGTAGAATTTTTTACTTTCATTTATTTTTCTTATCATTTATTTATTTTAGCAGCAGTCTCCTTTAAAATAAATAAGTAACTAGAGGAAAAAGAAAAAAAACGGAGAAATTGTTCAGGCTTTTTTGGGGTTTCTTCAGTTGTTTCCATTGGAACAGAAGGAGAAAGAACAAACAGAGATCAAGTTTTAAGAAATGGGTTTGGTGTGGCGACAACGACTTTAATCGAAGGTCAATGTGTCCTATATTCATTTCACATCAGCGAAATGAAACTTATTATACCATGGACTAATGCAGGTTGATCCGAATCTACCCAGAACTTGTTACTGAAACCGTGATAATTATTGCCATTGAATTTCCTTTTACTACTTGTGTGATCAAAATGATTATTTTCAACTCTATATATACCTCCTTATCCCTCAATCCAAACAAGTCATTAAAAGACCTTTGATTATAAGCAAGCAACTGATCACATTACCCTCGTAATGATCACTGAAACTGTTGGATGACTTGGCTACGAACTTCAATCACAGCCAGGTCGATCCTATGAGCTTGCATTGTTTGATGATGGACTGGTCATCAGAGAGAGAATTGTGCACCCAGAAAGTACGAAGATGAAGACCCAGTGCAGAACCTGAGTTTGAGGACCTGACTAACTCTGTACCATTATGTGATATGTAACTTTAGATAACGTACTACCATTTATCAATTTAAACTTTTAGGTGAATATGAGTTCCAAACTCTTGTAGGCCATGGTGGCAATTTAATGGTTTCTGTGGTGAACAATGCAGAGGAGCCATGGAAGCATGCACATTTCACATTGTTATACGGGTAGGATGGATGGATGTGGCTGCAATGAAACTCTGGTTCATTATGATGGCACCTATTCAGGGAGATGCCCATGAGGAGGTCAAGGTTATGGAGTGACTTCCCATTCTTAAAATGCTTCCTGGGGCTTACGTGCCAGTCCAAAGGCAGCTGAAGTCTGACAAAATTTTGGACCGGGCCTATAAGATCAAGGCAGAGAATTAGTCTACGGGATGGAAGTACCACGAATTCTAAGAACTCCAGTGATCTGTCCATGCTCGACTGCCTGCGATTCTATTCGCGTTAGAGGTACCAAATGCTACAAAGGGTCCTGCACTTGGATGTGAGCGGATAAGCGAATGGGGCCGTTGAGACCTGCTTTGGGCCCTTTCACCGGACGTTATGCCCAGCACTTGAATTTCTCCCATCCTCTCATCAAAGAAGAAGAAGGTCAATCCAACAAGTGATGGATTTAGAAAATCTAACTTAAGAAAAAAAAAAAGAAAATAGGCCCAAGGAATATAAATTAAGATTACTCGATATGGTTTTTGTGTCTCTATTCCTTTCTATGGAATAGGTTATCTTTTTTTCTTTTTACCTCTTGATGTGATTGTATAAGCCATGATCCCGACGTGCCAATTCCTAACTGTATCAATGCTCTCGGTGGTCCGGTGTCTTTCACAGTTGGGTTCCCTGGAAATGTCAGTGATGTGTTATTAATATCGAGTCCCTGAGGAGTATGATGAATAATAACGTTTTGTTTGTTGGAGAAAGTGACACGATCCTGATGTCAGTGATGATAACTTGCATTTGCTATTCAGCAAAAATAAAAAAAGAAAAGTGAACAAAATTGCCCACACCAATCTTTCCAAAAACGTGGGAAATTGTAAAAAAAAAAGAAGTTAATATTTACCTTCCTTATGTCCATTTAGTCCAATTTTAGTGAAATAAAATTTAGAAGATCCAGCAATATGAGTTAATATAATAATACCACCAAGAGGGGTTGGGCCGAGTGGTAAGCAGCTCGGTGCCGCTTAAGGAGGTCTCAGGTTCGAGACCTCACGTACGCAGACACCCCTCTTGGGAGCCTCACCCGCCATTGCCAGGCGTGCGACCCGGGGCGACCAACGGATTAGTCAAGTATGGTTGGCTGAAAGATGCCATCTCACCGCTGGTGGGGCCTGCTTGGATACCGTGGCTGGCGACAAAAAAAAAATAATAATAATACCGCTTTTAATATCTATATATCTATATTTTTAATATAGTAAAAGAGAGTTACAAGCCTTTTAAGCCGTCACGCGACGGCCTCATGAATTTTTATTTTTTTCATTTTTTTCAATTTTTCTATGTGGTGGGACTCACAAAATATCTAAGTTGTGAAATTTTCCTCTTTTCCTTTTTTATTTTCCATTTTATTTTTATTTTCTGCACAAGAAGATCGAACGAAGTCGTTTACTTTTTACATAAACTTAAAAAGCATCTGGCCTTCTCATATTATACAATTTATACTATGAATATATCTGCTCTTCACATTATGTTATATTCTCTTCACAATTATTTGATTTTAATAAATTATAAATTCTTAATAATTAATATTCTTACTATGAAGTGCGTGTTTTACACTAGTCTATAAACTAAAAGAGAGTAACAAAAGGAACATGTGTGGCGAGTGAGAATTCTTTTCTCTACTCTCAGGCTCACTACTTCCACCTCTTCTGCCACCTCTCTCTTTTTAAAAAAAAAAAATATTTTTCCCTATCCACATCATATCTTTTCCATCTGCTTCTGAGGGAGCTCCATGCCAGTGCCTTACCCTGTCCTTTCCCTCGATTTTTAATTGATTTTTAGAAAACATGTCTTCTGGCACGCGACATCCATTCTCCTTCTGCTTTTCTCTTTTCCCTTTTATTTTTTCCTTGCTCAATAGGAAACCTTGCTTCCAGGATCCCTCTTACGCGAGTCTTTAGACTCTCCGTTAGCCTGTGCTTCAGAGTTTATTCCGGGTTCAGTGAGTATGATCTTCTGTGTAAAGATGAGATCTTTTCATCATCTGCTGAAGTTTAAGGAGTTGAGGTTACGTGGGCAACTGCCAAGTTTCGCTCTTTGTGTTTCTTTTGGTAATCTTTTCGTGGGTTCTTTATTTTGATTCTTGAAGGTTTTATTTTCTTCAGAAGTTGTACTTTACTTTGATCTATTTCACTGTTTTATTTTCTATTACTTTAAAATAGGCAAAATAAGGAAAAAGATGCGGGTTTTTGTACATTCAAGAAGCCTACCATAAAACCAAGCATTGGTGTGTGTGTTGTCGGCTCTGAAGTGCGGAGATCAGGAAAATTTCTCTTTTGCTTCACCTCTATAGCATGTTGGTCATGCTTGAGTCATTGAAGAGTTATTGTTACAACGATTATGCTGGATGTTTGTGGATGCCGTGGACGCGCAAATGTATGACGAGCATTATCAAGCTGGCCACTGTTATCTGAGTTTGTTCAATGGCAATTCTACTTCTATCTCAAGTTATTGTCATCTCCTTTTTTGACTAATGATACCTAATTAGGACATGCTCATATGAAATTGGAAATCTGTCCAATTCCTGAACCTAGGATGTGGTAAACTGAACATGTATTAGGCCTGATCGATCAATTTTCCTCTAATGTGTTTTTTTTTTCCTTTTCCAAAACGAGGAAGATAAGGAAAGGACTTGTCCTATATGGATTTGTATAGCACATATTAAAACATCAAACATTTAATGAAATGTGATGTGTTACATTCTTTTTTTATTCTTCTATTTCTCTTGATAGCATTATTCTTTGAACAAAGACAACAATTGTTCCTTTCTGTTCTAATATTGGTAGTAGATTGTTTAGAGCTTTGTCTGTTGATGCCGTCTTTCAAGGCAATCCCTATTGGATGACCTCTAAGGGGATCTTTATTTCTTGATTACCTTTGAGCTAATTGGTATTCTTTCGGTTATAACTATAGGTTTCTTTTTTTTCGTGTTCACCAATATTTCATATAATCTTCTCATGTGATGATGAACACAAATAGCTATAGTCTTGCAATCAATATTTGAAGTCTGGGTTACACGATTCTCGAAATGGCAACCTCGGTAACCCACTTGGAGCTAATATGAAGGGGTTTGACGTAGGAAATTATAGAAATCCCGTCCACTTAGTTTTATATTTTTTTTTTTTGGCCAGGCCATCCACTTAGTTTGATTTTAGTTCTTTGGCCTGAGCAATGGCAGCGACTGAAGATCCAATAATTCAATTGTGATGTTTGTGGCTTCATTTGTGATGATGCAAAACAAGTGGCGAAGGAAGTATTTGCCAGCTGAGAGGTGAGTCCTATTTCAAAGGTTTAATAGACTGTTGTGGAAGGTGTTCGAATCCCATGTTAGTTGTTTTAAAGGCTAAGGAGACATTTGAGGAAACTGAAAGTGAGAAAAGCTTGAGAGGAAGAGGTGAATCGCCTAGATAGCTTATTGCATCATTGCATTTGATTTTTGAACCATGGAAAATTTCAAATGTTTTTTTCATTCTTAATGTATGCAGGAAGCTCAGAGTGAGAGAGGAAGGCAAAAAGAGATGTTGGGAGAGAAATCATGACAGTCGTTACCAAGATAAATATAGAAACAAATACATAATGGTTAGTTTGCTTACTATTGTGAGATTTTGCCGTTAGTGTATTTGGTATGTCCAGGCCATCATATCTTCCGAGTATTTCCATTTTGCCTTAAAAAATCATAGTATGTTTCACTAAGTTTAATAAAATTTTATTTTAAGGATGTTAGAATACTTGCACTGAATATTGATCCTTAACCATCTCCTTTTTGCTGCATTTTCTTCTACTAAATCTCTACTCTGATAATTATTAGCACTTCCACATTTTTTCTTGGTCTATTGGATTTTGACTATCCTTCTTAAAATTGTTTGTTGGCAATAACAGTCTTAAAATTTTGAAATTTTTAGAGAGCTCTCCACTATGCTTTATTTGATAATGTGTTGGCTTGATTATTTTTATTTTTCAATTATAATCTGTCCTCTGTTATGCTCCCGAAAAGTATTTTGGTCTAATGGTGTTACTGGTTCTATTGAAAAGAACCTTAGCTCTTTCGATTTCCGCATTACCTGTTACAAACAGACCTTTTGAAGAGGATTGAAATGTATATCTGCAAACAATACTTCATTTATTTAGAAATTTTTATCTTCATTTTCAACTATACTGGAAAATTGCACAGACTCCTGCCGCTAAGTGCGGGGGAGGACCACTAGTAAAGTTAAGAACACGGGAGAATGGAAATTAATTCATCTTTCTTGGGTCAGCCCAAAGGACGTTCCCACCCAGAAGAGAAAGATGACGTGGCTAGATCTGATCCCTCAAAGTGGATGACTTTTTTTCCCTGCATATCGTCTCCGTCCGTCAGGATCACGGGTTGCGAAATTTGACCCGCCTACCCCCACTTCAGATTCTTCCCTCCGACTCTCTATCTCTCTGTGGACGCGCTGTTGGTTGGTCGAGCTGGTAGCTGGTGGCTTACTGTAGGGTCCCCTATATATCGCCGATCAAATTCTCACCTTCCTCAACAATCTCATTTCAAGTCCCGGTTCTCAAATTTTTCTCTGGCCGTGTTTTTGTTGGATTTTCTCAGGGAGTGATCGTCCTTAGCTCACTGATTCAAGACCGACAATCTCAAGGTTCGGCCTTTTCTGTCTTTTTGCTCTCTTGGTCCCTGACAATTTCATCGCATGTCCATCTGCTTTTGCTTGGTTTTGCACGGCAGCAGTTCCGCAGACTTCGTGGGCTTTTTTCAATTCAATTTTCTCCACCTTCTTCGGGTTCTTTTGCTAGGTGTGTTTGCCTTAGGTCTGCCGCAAATGCCCCTTTTTTCTTGTGCGATCTGCGCTCCTGCTCATTGTATTTGTTCTGGCTTAATTTTAGCTCTTGAATTCCCAGCTTTGTTAGGTAGATCTTAGTCTCCATTTTGTGATGGCAGTTTGTTTCAATTTGATGGCCTGCGAAAGGGATCTCTGATCCCAGTTATTGTGTCTTGTCTTAGTTTGCGAGAGAAGTAAAAAAAACAAAAGAAGAGGATCTGTGTGTTGTATTTACCTCCTGTTGTTTCTACCATCTCACTAGTGTTAGCTGCATCTTAGTTGTTCTTGACCATGAAAGATCTGGTAGAACAAATCTTTCAATTGCCTGCTCCTCAGATGCTTCAAGAAATATATGTCTTCCGATTCAGAGGATTCTGTAAGCTGTGTTTTATCTTTGAAAAGTCTTATCTGTTTTCTGGGGAATAGCTGTCGTTTCTAGAACCTGAGAAAAACCAGAAAATGAGTGGAGCTAGGGAGAAAGAACTGACTCCGAATTCATGCACCAATATTTGAGATTTGATTCATGGATCATATCTCTACCTCTGTACCACAATTTTTCATAAGCATCATTGGGAGATGCATCTCTATTACTTTAAGCCACAACAAGGTTGTTTTGGTCTCTTTCTATTCCAGAATTGCCCTTCATCCTGATTTACTTGATATTATATCTCCCAATATTTTATTGTTATCTCAAATGCTTTGAAGCGGTTACCTCACCATTTATTGCTACATTTTCTTCATTATGGTTTTTATCCCTATTTTTATTTTGAAATTGTATATAGCTATCCAGACAACACATTATTTGAAGGTATTTATGGATAAGAGGTCGTACTACATCCGCAATACGTTGCATGTAATAGTTATCATTTTCAATTATATACGATGGTGTTCTCCGTGCTACGCACAAATCATTCGCTAGTGTATTTTTAAGGACAAACATCATTATTCTGGAAGCTGACATTTAATTCTTTGCACTTCTTCTAGACAGGTAAGGACGAATGGCTTGCCCACCTGCGCCTACAAGAATCGGTCTTGCCGGACTTGCCGTGATGGGCCAGAATCTGGCCCTCAACATTGCTGAGAAAGGCTTTCCTATCTCTGTCTACAATCGGACGACCTCAAAGGTTGATGAAACTGTGGAGCGGGCTAAGCAGGAAGGTAACCTCCCTGTTTATGGGTTTCATGACCCTGAGTCTTTTGTGAAATCAATCCAAAAGCCTCGCGTCATCATCATGCTAGTTAAGGCTGGGTCCCCTGTAGACCAGACCATAAGAACTCTCTCTGCTTACATGGAGAAGGGAGACTGCATCATTGATGGAGGTAACGAATGGTATGAGAACACTGAGAGGAGGGAGAAGGCGGTGGCTGAGTTGGGCCTGCTGTACCTCGGGATGGGTGTTTCAGGAGGTGAAGAAGGTGCTAGGAATGGGCCCTCTTTGATGCCTGGAGGCTCCTTTGAGGCCTACAAGTACATTGAGGATATCCTCCTCAAGGTGGCTGCCCAGGTCCCTGATAGTGGGCCCTGTGTGACCTACATAGGGAAGGGAGGGTCAGGCAATTTCGTGAAGATGGTCCACAATGGGATTGAGTATGGTGACATGCAGCTCATCGCTGAGGCCTACGATGTACTCAAATCTGTTGGAAAACTGTCAAATGAGGAGCTGAAGAATGCTTTCTCCGAGTGGAACAAAGGTGAGCTCCTCAGCTTCTTGATTGAGATCACTGCAGACATTTTTGGGATCAGGGATGATAAGGGAGAGGGCTATTTAGTCGATAAGGTCCTTGACAAGACTGGCATGAAAGGAACTGGAAAGTGGACTGTCCAACAGGCTGCTGAACTTTCAGTTGCGGCACCCACGATTGCCTCTTCCTTGGACTCGCGGTTCCTCAGTGGACTTAAGGAGGAGAGAGTCAAGGCCGCTGAGGTATTCAAATCAGGTGGCTTCGGAGACATCTTGGCTGAACAAGAAGTGGACAAGGTGAAGCTGATTGACGATGTCAGACGGGCTCTGTATGCATCCAAGATCTGCAGCTACGCTCAGGGGATGAATCTGATCAGAGCAAAGAGCACCGAGAAGGGGTGGGGCCTACAGCTGGGTGAGCTCGCCAGGATCTGGAAAGGAGGCTGCATCATAAGGGCAATCTTCCTTGATCGGATCAAGAAGGCCTATGACAGGAATCCTGATCTTGCAAACCTCCTCGTGGACCCAGAGTTTGCAAAAGAGATAATCGAGCGCCAGTCAGCATGGAGGAGAGTGGTGTGCCTTGCCATCAACTCAGGGATCAGCGTTCCTGGAATGTCATCGAGTCTTGCCTACTTTGACACTTACAGGAGAGAGAGGGTGCCAGCAAATCTGGTCCAGGCCCAGCGGGACTACTTTGGTGCCCACACATACCAGAGGGTTGACATGGAAGGGTCTTTCCACACAGAGTGGTTCAAGATTGCTAAGCAGTCGAAGATCTAAACCTAAAACTTGAATCCTCTCGAGTGGAATGGAGCAGAAAATATATCGGAAGCCTTTTTTTTTTTTTTTGCCAATTGGTGGTAAAATTTGTCTTGAATAAATTGGACTTCCTGATTTCACCATCAATAGTCCCGCTGTGGGATGTTTAGCTATGTGTTCGTCTGGGTGGCTGCTCTTTTGGCGGTACCTACCAACCTTTAAAAATTTTATAAGCTGAAGATTTATGAAGGATGCATTTTCCCTCCAATTGTCGAAAGAGAAATTCTGGGTTTTGAAATATTGACGAATATTTAAAGTAGCATAGAACATATCTTTATGGTTTATGATGTGCTGAAACTGATTAGGAATCTGTTGAATGAGGACCGTAGGGGGTCTTCGCAATGGAAGAGGCTGGAGTTCTAGGACTTGGTCAAGATAATCATAGAATGGACATTGTTGTAATCAAGGACATCGTGGAATAGAATAATCTAGTTGAAGGGAATGGCATGGAAGTAGCTGGAAATATGGAATGTCCAAGGCTGCTGCGGCTATACAATGCAGCTTCCTTGGACTCATGGTTCCTCTTTGAGCTAGAGGAAAGGATCAAAGCCAGGGACAGATTCCAATCAGGTGCTCCAAAAATACCCTTGGCTGATTAGGTGGAAGCTGATTGACGTTCAAAAGGTTCTATATCATAAAAAATGTGCAGGTGTGCCCAGAGGATGAATCTGATTCACTCGAAGAGCACCAAGAAAAGTCGGGTGAGGCCCATAGCTGCAGGAGGTTCACCAAAATCTGAAAGAGAGGCTTATTTGTTGGACAAGATCCAGTAGTCTCAGGACAGTAATCTCAACTTGGCGACCCTCCTAGACTCCAAGTTTGTCAGGCTGCTTTTGCTACTAGTGCCTTGGGGAGGAAAAAACTTAACTTTTGCCATGCATCACCTTGCTTGGAGCTTGTACATGATGTTTCATTTTCAAGGTTTGTCTCTGATCCTGAATTTCTACTGAATTGAAGGCTTTATTATGGAAATCCGATTTATCACCCTAATGTGCAGCAGGCTTCCTAACAGGATGATCTATATATGCATGGGATATATGAAGACAGTGAAAAAACCTTGTTGTGTATTTATAAACATCATCCGCGAAGATTACTGAATTAGACAATTATGTACATAATCTGCAAGAACAGCCGCTATCCCTTGACCATATAAGACTTTATCTGTGTGTGTATATGTGTGTGTATATATATATGTGTGTGCATCCTGAGGTCTAGTCTGACAAACTATTTAGAAAAGTCAAGGTTGTGTGCTCTCTTCTTCTTCCCTAATTGCAAGCCATTGCTCCACTCTGTACAGAAAAGAGAGGAAGTGTATATAGACCAATGGCAAAGATATATGCTGTCGCCTCCTCCTGCCAGATCCACGTACAATCGATAAGCTGCATCACCCAGCCAAAGAATTCTCCAATGGATCAACTCTCAAACCCAAAATGATCCTTCTTGGCTGAACTCAAGCTTGCTCGCACGCTGAAGACGGGATGACAGGTCTTGCCAAGTACCTAGGAAGCTCGTCCCCAGCCATAATAACGACAACTCCCGTCTCGTTTTCTACCTCCAAGGGGCTCCGTTGCTTGCCGGCCGTATTCTTGTCTTGGTCGTGACTCTCTTGTGAGTTGTTTTTCCGGCGGGAGCAAGCAAGGATTATCAAGGCGACCGCAATGATAGCCAGCAACAAACCCAAACCACCAAAAAGATAAGGGATTGGAGAATTCAAGCTCTTCAATCCATCTGCTGATGAATTAGCCGTTGCGCTGTAGCCATAATAATACTTGACAGCTCTCATCATTTCTGAATACTTACTGAAGTATTTTCTTCTCCTCCTCTCTCTCTCTATATGATATAGCATCTGAGTTTTTGTTTAGATATAGTTATGTATGACTCTCTACTATATATTTATAGTAGAGTTTGATGGATCGTCCCAGAGGCATATGTCAATAAAATTCAACATTGCAACGTGATGACATCATTCTCCCCACCAAGCGTGTCTTCTCAGCTTAAGTATCCCACTCTCTCTCTCTCTATATTTATTACATGCGGAGCCCAACAGAGAATTCTGGTTAGCTGATTAATTAATATAATGTCGATTGATTTCTGCCAAACTTCATGTTAGAAAGTGAACCCCCCCTCTCTCTCTCTCTCTCTCTCTCACTCTCTCCGTTCTTTGCCTTATCATAGGGAGTCGGGGCAACGGTAAACTGCAAACTACAACATAAATTTTACCAATTTGTCAAATTTTTGTTAAATTAATTATATTATTTCATACTCTTTACTTACATTCTTTTTATCTTTCTTTGATTTCCCCAAAATTTCCTCATGTTTCTCCGCTTATCATCCCATAAGCAAAAAATTTTATCTCGCACCAGGAACTGATTCCCCTCGGCCCGTCTCCCTCCCGTTGTTGATGGAGGATGCAGTAATTGGGGTCTGATGCTAACCCGTACATACAAGCAAAGAACTGATTGATTCTTTCCATTTGATGTTGAAGCAAGCAAGATTTGGATTTCGTTTCCTTTCTTACACAGATCAGAATCTGCAGAATTATTAAGCTGAAAGAGAATAAAGTTTCCGATCGCTTTGAAGAATCCACCGTCACAAATTGCAGTTCAGATCAGACATATAGATATACTTGGAGTGGTGCAGCAGGCTAATTACCTATTATTAATAAGATACCCGAACTGAACTATATTAAAATTAACAATGTTTCTTGAGTTTGATATGACATGCACCTGCTTAAGGTGGTGCATATTTTCATCTAAAAATATGCATTTGATAGGTCGAATGTTCGACGATTATTTCGTAAAAGGGTCTCTGTGTGGGAATTTGAGAAATTAAAATGGTTGGCGGGCAAGTGCAATTTATTAACGGCCAAGACTACAGTTCCAGTAGACTTGACTGGATGAGGAAGGCCCCATCAAGATTGAGAGAATAAAGTAGAGAGCGTGAAGATTATGTACGTTCTTGAACTTCCAGCACCAATAGCTGACCTTTCTACCTTCTAAGCATTAAAACGAGTCGAGGTACTTCAAAGAATTTCAGGGACAGAGGACTAAGATAGATCGGTGGTTGCAGCCTATGTCAGATCTCAATCTATGAATATCGATACATGTTCGTTATTTGAACTGATGAGGCCTGGTTATGATGGTTCATCCAGAGACTTCTCGAACATTAACTATCCACGGATGTTTTTTTTATGCCAACCTGAAAAGGTTAAAAAAAAATCCATGCAGATGATTCGGAATCCTTGGCACGATAATCAGATCTTCCTCTTTGAAGGCTCTTTCACTGCTGACTCTGATGTCTTTGCCCCTTTGCTTTTCTGGGCATTCCTTTTTTGACATAGCTGAATAAAATTGCCCTTGTTTTGCTATAAAGTTATTCAACTATAATGTGCACTTCTACTGCTTTCTTGCCATTATGATACTTCAGATTTGCATAAAAGGATGCCAACCTCTGATACCCACATAAGATATGAGGAAAGAGATAGGGCCTGTAATCTGTTCTTATTTCATCTTTCTGACTGTGATTGTTCTTGCAACTGTGGAGTTTCTTGGTGGATAATTGAATACACTCTATCCATTCGAATTGATTTGAATGGGGCTTTGTGAAGTGACATTACCCTCGACTTATTAGTAAAGTATCCTGGTTCAATTCTCAATTACAAGACTTCATGTGTCCCTTTATTTCCCTATTCCTCCTAATCTTTCCAAGCCCACAACCCTAGAGGGAAAAAAATTCCTCAGAGACTTTGGACAAAGTGCTGTTGATATCGGTGCATTAATTCTTTTGATTTGAATAAGAAGAGGAAGAATCCTAAGAATGGGATTCTAATCTTCCTAACGCAGGATGATTCTTAGTGCATTCTGATGCTCAAGTTCATATCATAAGGTCATTTGGATGGAAAGAAAGTTGATTACCCATTAAAACTTTGTCTCTTCATGTCATGGATCGAGGCCGCTTAGATTCAATCAAGGATATGGAAGAAAACCAGGGACAGGTAATATCCCTAAATGGACAGGAACGATTAGGAACTGAATCTGGCCTTTCGAACTAAATCTAATCTGTGGAACAAGCAGGTCTGGAATAAGATTTTTCTCGGATGCTTGTGAATCCACTCAATAAAAGTGCCAGGAATATGAATCTTAATTTGATGACCCGGGGAACCAGAACCTTTTTCTTGCAAGCTAGAGGAAAAAAGGATCCAAACTTCTTTTGAAGTGAAATTAGCAAAGCAGTTGATGTTCTTTGAATGGCTGCACTGCATGAAATACTGAAGATCATGGCTTTTTACGTTTAGTGAAGCATTTACTAATGTCCAATGTTGATTGTATTCTGCCTGTTAAGATAAACTGTCGAACCAATTTATGCCAACTACAACTTCATAGCTTTTATGGAAAATTTCTTCCTCACACTTACTGTTTGGAAAAACAAATGAGCTTGTATTTTATCAGGGTTGAATTGGAGACAAAATAATTTCAAGACAGGATATCTGTTAACGAGGAAGAAAGGATTAGACATGATTCTGACTCACTATAAGATGGATCAACCTTGGTCCTTTTATAGGAAAATCCCATGGCTTCTTCGTTCAACTTTCCAGCTGAAAGTAACTGGTGTATTAACTGTCTGTACTAACTGGTGTAGACATTTGATTGCTTATAAACTGAAATGGAGATTTTGATCCTCATGTTCTCCCAATCATTTTGAGAAATGGAGAGATGAAGAAGATGGTAGCTAGGCTTTTCATTTCTTACCATAAAGATATTTAGCCCAGGGCTTATGTTTTTCAGGGCAATACGTGCCCTGATTCTGATTTCGGATGCCAATCAGAGTTTGGAGGCAAACATCACCAGTACAGAGGAACTAACACCTGCATTGCATTTGATCTTACAAGCTGGACCACAACAGTTTCCTGTAAATGTTCAGGAGCCATGGGATACGGGCATATAAATGAGCAATCTCATAGAGAAAACGTTAGTAGTTTCATATGACAATATGTACGAAGAAACAACCCACTCGAGTTTGTGGACATCCTCGGTCAGTCTTTATGACTGGCTTATGCTGTTTGGAGTCTACAAAACACGCTTCCTTCATGTTCTTGCTCTACCAGGACAAACAATTTAAATTTCCTTGTAGTATGTTTCATTTGGAGATTAAAATAAGGGGGAAAGAAGAAAATGAAAAGAAAAGCTCCACAGTTTTTTCGCAGTTCACCTAGGTCCGGAGAGTTCCACTGCTTGGGCTAGAAATGAAGAAGAATCCGTAAGATCCAAATACCGCTCCGATGAGGAAAGCTTGGAAGGAGTTTTCTCCTTCTCTGTTACCTGTGCCCTCTGAGAAGCTTCCCATTTCTCTGCTACCCCGTCACCTTCAAGCATCCGCACCACTTCGGACATTTTTGGCCTACGCCCGGGAGCATACTGCGTGCACAAGAGAGCCACCCGGACTATTTCCTCGAGCTCAATCACATCCAAGTTGTCCCCAAGATCCTTGTCCACAAGCATTTCAAGCTTCTTTTCTTGATGCGTTTTCTTCACCTGTTAGTAAGTTCTTACTTAAGATGAGACATAAAGAAAAGTTCTTTCTTCTACTCCTTCCTATACACAACTGTTCTCAATTTTCATATTTTCTGTGACTTCACTTTTTCAGCTTGGAAACTAGGAAGACAAGGTGAATTCTCAACGTAGATTGCAAAGTCATCTTTCTTTCCACTTGAAGTCATTGGATTTATCCATGAAAACTGTTCAGTATTTAGCCATATAGGAATGGTTAGGCTGCCAGGTGATCAAATGAATCTTTTATGATTTCTCGGAAAACAAACTTTGAACAGACATGGCTGTGAAAATTCGAAAATGGAAAGTTCTCAGAACATATGGGTCAAGGGGAAAATGTGCACTCACCCAATCGAGCATTGCTCCCTTTTGACTAGCTGCTTTCCCAAATTCCAGTGCCCTCTGGCCAGTGACCAATTCAAGCAAAAGAATCCCGAACCCAAACACATCTGTTTTCTCAGAAGATTGTCCTGTGGAGAGATACTCTGGGGCTATATGCCCTACAGTTCCCCTCACCACTGTCGTGATGTGCGAATCCTGGTGGTCCAAAAGCTTAGCAAGTCCAAAATCTCCCACTACGGCCTCGTGGTATTCATCCAGCATTACATTGGCAGCCTTGACATCCCTGTGGATTATTTTTGGATCACATTGCTCATGGAGGTACAGCAATCCCCTTGCCGCCCCTAAGGCAATTCTCTTCCTAGTTCCCCAGTCCAATATCGGTTTCTCTGGAACAAACCAATGCAGCGTCATTTAGCTATCAGATTCTATATCCTCAAGAGCCAATAATTTGTTTCTTGGGAAAATGAGAAAAAAAGAGAGAATTATGTTGGATCACCCTTAAGACTGTTTATATCCAGTTTAGTTCTTCAAAGCATTTTCCTTTAGTTTCCATCTCTGTCAGTGAGAAAAGGAAAACTGGAAATGCGGGGACAAGATTTTGAGAACCAAAGAGTTACCAAAGAGATGAAGAGTTTTGTTTTTCACCTTTGAGTCGAGAAGCAACGCTTCCATTGGGCATAAACGGGTAAACAAGGAGTTTCTCTGTGGGAGTGATGCAGAATCCATACAACTTGAGGAGGTTCCGGTGAACCGCTAGGCTGATCATCTCGATCTCAGTTTGGAATTGGATCTCTCCTCCCTTGGCATTACCATCTAAAAGCCTCTTCACTGCCACCACTGACCCATCCAGAAGAATTCCTTTATAAACATGTCCGAATCCACCCTTTCCTATTATCTTCTTGCTGCTGAAGTTATTTGTTGCGATCAGCAGTTCCCTGAAGTGGAACCTTCTCAAGTTTCCGAGGGAGGTTTCCTCATTATACCCACCTAATATTTTTGAAGATTGCCTCTTAATTTCATACTTTTATTTAATCTTATATTGCATAAATGTATCTTAACGTGCAGTACAAACCATTAACATCAAAGAAGAGCTGTTGACCGTGTCTCCTTCTCAACCACAGAAGTACTCCGAATCCGAGAATAATCATCAAGATGCAAGAGAAGCTCAATCCTAAGGCAAGAGCTAGTCTGTGACTTCTGGGTTTCCTTTCCAAAGGGGCAGCTTAAGAGCAAAAAGTTCAAGTCAGATTATTTCAAATAAACAAGCTCCTGATAGGAAAATGGAACTTTTGGTTTAAAAGAAAGAAGATAAGGAAAATTTTAAGCATCTTACTCTGTGAGTCATTCAGGTTCATTAGCAAGGGCTTTAGTTGTGTCGCGGAGCAGTCAAGTTCAGCACCTGTTCGGCATATCTGAGGGTTCCCCAAGATGCTGCAGAGGAAGGGGTAAACACAGATGAAGAAGAATATTTCAAATTGCAGCTTTTTGTTGAGGGGGTAGAAAGATTGAAGGGTTTACTTGAAAGACTTGGCAAGAATTTTGGATACTGGGCCACTCAGATTATTGTAAGACAAATCTCTGAAAAAGAACCATAGAAAAATAAGCATGACATCCTCATAAGTCATGAAAGGAGAATGCACAACATTATTTGTTTAAAAATGGGAAGACTTACAGAAGGTCGAGCTGAGATATGTTCGCTAAAGAGCTTGGAAAAGCCCCAGAAAGGCTGTTATTATTAAGTCTCCTGGGAATGATAAAAATGAACTATCTAATCAGACTGATCTGTGGATGAAAAACTTACAATCTTCTGTGGGCTAGTTCTATAGCGACAGAAAGATACCTACAGGTATCTGAGGCTTGCCAAGTGACTCAATAAGGAGGGAACTTCCCCGGTAAAGGAGTTACCCGACAGGTCAAGTGTTTGGAGTTTTGAGAGCCTTCCTAGCTCTGAAGGAAGCGGTCCTCTAATGTTGTTGTTCTGCAAGAGCCTGCAAAATCATGGAACCCCTCAAGTTTTCAAATAAAAATCTGGGTTATCAAGCATATCAAAACCACAGATTTTAAATCAGAAAATTCCAAACTCACACAATCTGGAGATTTGTTAAGTTGCCTATGCTTGGAGAGAGAGTACCGGACAAGTTTTGGCTTGGAGTTCCCCTGCAGCAATACCATTTCCATAGCTTCAGAATATCTCAATCAAAAACTTGGATCTTTTTGTTCTCTTTTGTTCAGAATGGACGGATTCATTCCATTGAGGGGCGATACAGAGATGGAGAGATTTGGTACAACTTACAGGCCAATAACAAGGCTGTCAGGAGAACAGGTGACCATGGTCCAGCTACAAGGATCAACGGAGTCACCATCCCAATTCTCAAGAATACCATGAGGGTCTATTAGAGAAGCTTTTATGCTCATCAGTGCTTGCACTGGAAATTTTTAAGAACAAAGTCAGAATCATATATTTTTTAAG
This sequence comes from Lagerstroemia speciosa, assembly GCA_037672795.1. NCBI lineage: Eukaryota > Viridiplantae > Streptophyta > Magnoliopsida > Myrtales > Lythraceae > Lagerstroemia > Lagerstroemia speciosa. Next base: position 7,916,012 of record CM075297.1, read on the forward strand.
TGCCTTGGAATAAATTTACTCTTCTGGAATTGGAAAACAGAAAATTTCAGCTTTTACCTTCGAAGTTCACTCCTTTAGGAGAAAGCAGGCAACTTGCAGCAGTAAGCAGCCATAAAAGGGCCAGAACGAATGCCTCAGCTTCTCCTCTCCACATTCCCATTGAACAGAGTGCATTAGAGATCAAGAATACCCAGATGGCTAGCTCCTATCAGTGAAGCTGCTAGTCATCTAGTTTGGTTTAGAGTAATCCTCCAATGAGAGACAGCTCGTCCTCAAGATCCCAGTAAGAGAAATCTGTGCCTTAAAGAAAAGGCAGCATAATAATCATGCACTTACCCATAAATGATGTCGTAGTAATGATTAATAGCTTTGTTCATGAAAGAACAGAACCAACCGAATATATGGGAGACAGATGAAAAGTTGTGAAAATGGTGTTTCTTCTGTATCTATTTCTACGAAGGATGTAAGTAATTTTCAAATTCTTTTGCAGAAAAGGAAACATCAGCTATGGACATGAACAAGTTGGACCTGTGATGTGCAAGCAAGAGACTGAATATTAAGACCAGAAGGTGTAAAAATGATGGTGACAAAACTGGAGTAGCGCCAACATGAATGAGCCATAGTATTGCCTAGAGAAGAGTTCTGCTGATGTCTTCTTGCGTTTTGTTGTGTTCAGATGAAGCTGAGCAGATTACTTGTAAAAAATTTCTGCAAAAGAAATTTAAAAATAATAAATGTTGCTTGGGACTGTGGGGAATTAAACATTCTCTGATAAAAAGAAATGCTAAATATCATATTATATGCTTTTTTTTAGTGGAAAGAAACAAGAGTACGAGAATACCGATGAGCAGCTGCCTGAGAGAGATTATGGATTTGGTCACCCAAACCCTCCATAAAGGCATTGGGTCGGTATCTCTCTTGGCCCCATCCAACATATTTTAGGCTCAAAAGTACAATTCTTCAGTCATTTTAGGCTGTGTGCTTTGCCTGATAAAGTTGCCAAATTCCACAGCTAACCCCACTATCAGCCCGATTGCAGAAACTGCTGAGCGCTGATCTGTATCCCCAGCAAGTAACCTCTTCTTTCGTTCGGTATTGTACAGTAAAAAGCATGCCAATCATAATCCACCGAATCTTGAAGGAAAAAAAATGTTTGATCTTGAACTCCATTCCACCCAATGTCAGATCATTCCATGGCCAAGATGGCCAAATAGTGCAAGAAATGAAAACAGGGGATCTTTATGTGGTAAACCGTAAATGAACTTACATGACACTGAAAAAACTCTGAATCCTTTTATTATCTAATCATCAAGAAAAGAATTCCTACCGCACGTTATGGACAAAAAGGATAGTTTTTTTTTTTGTGAAACCAATCATAAGTTTCTTTGTAGCTGTTTATCCTCATTATTACATGCTTCCTCTCGTTTTGTCCATGAAAATGACAGAATACGGTTTGTATGTATTTTAACATAAAGGCTTGAAAAAACACTCATTCACTTCCCAAATCTTTCCGTCTTATTCTTCTAGAACACCAACATGATGATTTTGTCCCCTAAGCGATGCCTTCTGGAACATAGCCCAAATCTATCATTGCCTGTACCCTATTGAACTTCACTTCCCGTCCCCTCGGCCTTCTCCTTTGCCTTGCCTCTCTCTCTGTAACCACTCTACAAGTAAGCAGATATAATTTTCAGGGTTAACTTCTTTTTCTTTTTCCCAGTAGGGAGAGCAATTTATTAAAGTGATGAGGAAAGAATCAAGCACCAATTTCAATATCGTTTCCTTGTTCGAGTTTATATATTGCTAAGAAAATACAGACAACAGAGAGAATCTAAAGGTAACCACAAGGCTAACTAAGTTAACACACAGAGACCTCGACAACCAGAGAATCACTGCAGTAACAGGTAGGGAAAAAGGAAAGAGAAATTGCCCCCCAACACCCTTTTCGATGATTTGGGCACCAAGTATAGTTACGAACAATACGATTGACATGGATCGAGTTTCATTTCCCTTCTCAATGGCATGAGAATTAGCAACAAGAATTGGTCTAACTAATTAGCTTGTTCACTTTCAGCTATTACAGGAAAACTCTCACTGCAGCTGACGGTTCTGCTTTACACCATTATCTGCAGGTTGTAATACCTTCCCATTCTTCTTTTCATACTCCTCCTTCAACTCTTCCAGCCGCTTTGATACCTAAATAGCATTCAGATTATAGATGCCACAGATAACCTTGACAGCTTTCTGGAACACAAAAAGAATATGAAAGAGTAACAAAGATAACTTCAGAATTTGACAGGATGAGCTAATGAACCTTGATTGAATAAGCCATTGGAAGTAAGGTATCTGGGTCCATTGCATCCTCGGGAAAATTCCGTAAAGCATGTATAAGTTTCTCAAAAGGTAACTTTATCTGGCAACAAAATTGATAATCCTTCAGCGATCAGAAACCAGAATTTTTCAGAACTTCTTAATAAATCATTCAAGCACTCACCAAGTCATCCTGGCAGAACTTTAATAGAGCCAAACCGACCTTAAAAACAATTTTAACTCCCTGCCAAAGAAAACTACATAATTATTGTCTGAAACTTCTGGATATAGCAAAAAATCCCTTCCTACAGAGAAAATACGACTTTGACATGTACTAACCTCAAAGAGAAAGACATCCCAAATTCGAAGAGCCAGATTGAATGGGAAAGAATACGAGAAAACAGTTATGAACCATTGACTCGCATACATACTAGGATTTATCATTTCTTGTGAAAAATGCTCGCCGAGCTTTGGCAATTGCTCTCTCATCATGTGATCAAACTGGAAAAGGTATTGTTGAACCAGTGGGAGACCCACCTGCACCAAAAAATTTAGCAAGTCCATGTTAAAAGAAATTCTAGTCAAGGGAACCTTTTTTTGAACTTAATTCTAGTCAACAAAACCATATATTTGTGAGATCAAAACTTCTAGGATATCCTAGAGATATCTATGCTAACCAAACAAAAAGATCACCAAATATAGGCCTTCCATTGGAGCATGAACAGCTCCCTTCAGTAATGCAACCAGTAACCAAAATGCATCTTCTTCACTCATATAAAGAAGCAGCAGGCCAGCCACAAAACCCATGCCCTGGACATCATAAGAAGTCCTAAGATCATTCCACATCTCAGATTGTACCATAGAGCAACGGAGATCAGATACAGATGAATAGAACCTGAACATATCCGACTTCTCTGTCATAGACAGAATAGGCCTTCAAAACATTGTAGAGTGATCTCTGACCTGGTCCATGTCTCTGTTGGAAGAAGACATGTGAAGGAAAGGTTCGAGAGATATCCCGAATTATGTCCAACTCTGAAGCTGATGTCTCATATATAACCAGTTGCTACACAATACATACATCTGTTAGCATATCAAAACAACCCATGGTGAAGAAAATTCTCAGATCTATGGAGAAATTTTCTTTGATTTGACAAAACAATCAGAATCAAAGGACAAGAAAATGATCAGGATAGTAGTTTGCCAATTTCAACTTCCCACAAGTATCAGCAACACAGCTGCAATTTTGAGTAATAGCTTTTGTCGTTCTGAGAACTTTTGTAAGTAAACAAGGTTCTTGTCATCTGAAATGATTGATATAAAAGAAGACTCCTGAAAACACTAAACGGAAACTGAGAATAGCAAGCAGGGAGGGGAGGCATTTCCAGACTTTTAGTCCATTTTAAGGGATTTGTGATTACCTCGTAAACTCCAGGGTTCATTAACAGAAGGTCACGACTTCCAGATATCAACTGCCACACAAGGCCCCTCAAACAGTCGGGAATTCCTTTTCTTATACGCCTTTTAACCACATGAGGTTTCCTCCGAACATAATGCTTCCAATCACTTCCCCCAACTCCAATCATCTTTCTCCATTTCCTTACTCTTCTTTCATCCCTGGTAAATGTTTGATCCAAAAATTTGAACAGCAGACAAAAGAAAGTTCACTATGGTCCCCTGGGACTGTGATAGTGCATCAGAGAAACTTTAAGAAAAAACTACCTTTCAGAGTAATTGGCAGATCGAACCTTGTTCAGACTTTCAGGAGGATTATTGACTTCCTCCTTGATGAAACCAAATCTGTCCAATGGCCTAAGTGGAGGGACCGGTCCAGGCTCATATTCATCTATTCGTCTCTTTTCCATCTGATTGTATCAACGAAGCTCCTCCATCATCCAGAGTAGCTCGTTCTCTACCATGCCGATATACTGAAAGAGTTGGAACCTCGGAGACTCACAACCTAAGAAGCATGAAGACAAAACAGACAAAAGAATCACAAGCCGGCCAAAAAAAAGGGATAAAGGTCTGCAATTTAGATGATACACTCCCCCTTCTATAGGAAAAGCACCATTAGGTTTCAGGCTATTATCATCAGGTACAATTTTATCAGTTTAAATAGCATTCCTAGACTAGTGAAACCATTTTAAAGGCAGAGCCTGGAGGTGACTTGAGCACTTACCCTTCACATTGCACGAGTGTTGGACGGATTGTAAGCTCCGGGGGGGAACTTAGACATTTTACAACGAGGCTTTAAAATACAGAAATTTACCAAAACAATAAAAAGGACAAAATCAACTCGTGGATCCTAATCTATACAGCATACTGAAAGCAGCAACAAAGAAAGTAGACCCCAACGAGCAAAAAAACAAAAACAAGGAGATGGTCACAATGATCAGACTGAAAGCACTTAAGCTTTATTCCTCACCAGGACAATAAAAAACATATCTTTCACGATATAATCACATGAAAACTCGAGGTCAACCATCGATACTCAACAAGAGGAAGCATATCGAGAGAAAATAACATACCTTGCACACGAAAGGATAAACTGTGTAATACGATGAAAAATGGCGAAAATTACCACGAGATAATTAAAGCGCCGGATAATCTTCAAGAGACCTCAAATGGGTTTGCTGAAAATTTAGAAATTTGGAGCTCGAGATTGAGGAAAAGAACCCCAGACAGGAAAGAAGAAGATAGAAATGGGTCGGTTGATCTATTTCTGCAGGAATCGATTGCAGCAAGCGTATGGACGATCTGGTTGCGAGGACCCCGCAGATAACGCAATAACCGTGTGCTGCGAAGATCTCAACAACTGGAAAGTGATCTTCGAAGAAGATGGAAATCGCATATTGCTTCTTGTTTGACAGGAAGAAACAGTAGCGGGCCGTTTATTGGCCCGTTAAATTTGTTGGTATGTTTACCATGAGGCTTAATTTCATCTGTGACTCACTGATGTTTTGTTGTTCATGGTTTTCCGGCACGTAGAAATATCAATATAGTTATGGGACTTCGGAACATAGCACGTGAAATAATGAAGCAAATCCTTGCTGATGCGGCGGAGTTGCATTTAAGTTGGACAAAGTTGGATTGAAGTTCTATTGCTTCCGTTTGGAGATTTGCAAGTGAATAATAGGTGCCAGGTTGCGCCTGTGTGATATGACCGGGCTGCTAGTCGATGTGAGGCACTCTTTCTCTTACGTTTATAGGCTATATTGCATATCGACTTTCTGTTCTTCATGCTTGCCACTAAATATTCTCATGTGGGTGATAGTAGAGATCATACATAATTCACAGTTCATTCCTGACAATCATGTTGAGGTGGTAATAATAGAGGATGATAATTTTAGTGATTTGCACATATTTCAATTATTGCATTAACTTTATACATATCACCAAACTTATTGTTCACTTAGTTTTCAACAATGCTCACAGTACGAATTACGAGTCTGATGGTTAGTTTTATTAATAAAAAAATAAAAATATAGAAGCAAATTTTACTGATTGAATGCAAATTAAATTTGGAAACCTGAGCCTGGAAGTGCAAGTTTAACAAGTTCAAATTTTACCAGAAGAGCTTATCCATTTCAATTCAGTTTTGCAGGTTTCTTCTATTGCATCCCTCTCCATACTTCCACCAGCTAGCTTCACCACATCATTGTGTTCACAATATTTGTTGTGATTTCTTATTATACGAATGCTTATAATTCAGCCGGCATGAAACCAATTTCATCACCAACTTGGCAGGCACGCATGGGAAAATCTTCATCCACCCATAGGTTAAGTCGGCGCTGTTCATCAAAAATCGGATACGCAGTCATCCTTGAGGAGAGAGATCTAATTGTGTTTGAATATGTGTGTGTATGTATATAATATATGGAATCATCCATGCAAAATTCATGGTGTTAATATTATGAGATTCATGGATATGCATATTGGAACTAATTAAAAGGCCAAGGATTTGGTGTTGGGGGAATCGGCAATCTTAAGGGTCTCCTCAATAAGCTTACGAGCCCTGCGGCTCCTCATCTCAACCCTCGTGCTCTCACTCTTCTCCATCTTGTCGTAATTGCTGCTGTTCCTCATCTTCAGTACTGACCTCACTAGCTTCGTCTTCAACCTCACCACCCATCTCCCCAGCCCCATCAACCCCATTACTCCTGCCCGCACCTGTTTGAAGAAGAAGAAGAAAAGGAGAACGCATCATATATACAATAAAAAGCATATAGATAATATTATATATCCAATAATAGCTCAAACATGTATGAGGTAATTGCACTCATTTTTACGAAGAGAATCACTGGACCTCTGCTGGCAATATTTTCGAATGAATTAACAGTAGGAGAAGAGTACTGGACAGGTGCTACTCACGATCGTGGTTTATATGCCGGAGCAAGCGGAGAATTAATCAGCTGATGGTGAACGATCTGGCAGAATCTATCTGTGTAAAATGAATAGAACAGGAGCTTCGCAAGATGCCACTGCCCGTGTGTATGTGTGAGAGAGATACATATATCGAATTGGTAGCGAAGAAAGAGCGACGGGACTAAGGGCTTAATAAGACACGAGCATTTGTAACCGCAAAAAAAAACGGGTGCCCAATTACTGTCACTATTAGATTATCCACTCACACCATAAGTTAATTAATGTGATTCGATATATGTTATCAATAAAAAATGGGATTCGAGTTTTGTTTATTGTGAAAATTTATAATTCAGAGAGTTTTTAACTCTCAATCCAACTCCAATATAGTTAATTATAATTTATTAGATTTTTTAATATTATGTGTGATTTAGCCCGGAAAATTAATCCTATTTACTTGCTTAAACTTACTTGTTATTGGACAGCTTCACTGCCTTTGTTTTTGAATGTTCTGAGACTCCAAATTTCCTATTCGTCACCTTTGATGCCGGTTCTCGAACAGACACATTGTCTTCACCACCCCCGTCTTTTTTTTTTTTTTTGTTTTGATGAATCTCGATTCCAACAGACAACACATAAGTATTGTTTATTGCTCGCATTCACTGTCTACTGTTTTTTCCTGGTCATAATTACTCAATCTTTCCTTTTCTAATTCCTTTTTGACGCAATTAAGATTTACTTAGCAACAAATAATGGAAAACGAGGCAAGGGCATAACTGCCCGTTGACCACTTGAGTTTCCTAGGAACGTAAATGGACCGCGTTCAGTGTGTGAGAATCCTCATTACCAGAATAGAATGGATCTAATATCAACCAACATAAATTGGTTGAAATGCTTTCATGATGGAGAAAATTTTTCTCCGACTGGCTTGAATATTAATTGATGGTGGCTCATGGGCCTTGGGCTGGTGATCAGTGCTCCGGGCTCAATGAGTTGCACTAATTGGGCGTTCGGAGGTGCTAGGAGATGTTATTGTCGTTGAAAAGCCCATCCCTTGAAGAGATATCCGCAAAACTACTAATAATGGTCCGAGGTTGTCAAGGTGCGGTTACGAAGATATTCTTGCGTGATTTACCTCGTCACATGACGTGAGAAAGTACCAATTAAAATGCTATAAATGAGCAAATTGGTGCTAATCACTAGAGTGACTGCTATAATTATTACTAATCGAAGCAATTTAATCGGTTCTTCCTCACCGTATTACCATAAAATATGACCATCTAAGATTTTTTTACGGATACGAGTATCGTTATCCACCGGATTGATCGAACTCAACAATTTCACCCATGAGAGGAATGTTGGAGCAATTGTGGTACGGAAAAAGTAAACGATATGAAAATTAGGGATAACTCTTTTAGGTTGAAGGATGATTGACAGATGTTACGGGGGGAGGGGGGATAAAGGTTAGATCAGCAGAATACAGCGTGAAACGACATTCAAACAGAAAGATCTTGATAAGAAAGGGAGTGAAACGACGGCCCAACTAAGCGATCTATCTTCGGCCTTAATAATTACACTCATATAAGACATAATTAGGGAAAGAGATCGAGAGTGGGGGACCATTTTAATTAATTAATTAATTAGTTGGGACGACAGCGACCTAACAACTATTTTTTTAATAATTTTTTTTCCTATATTCGATTGCATAATTGTCATGATTATTAGATGCATTATTGAAGATTATTTCATATCAAACAAAAAAAAGGGGGGAAGGAAGTTGCTTTTAATTTGACTCTCAATTAATAAGAGAGAAATATTGAGTGTGTATATATATATATATGTATATACATTGCACTTAAGTTATGCTAAATTTCATGCTGTATGTATGCACAATTCATGCTCATTTCTCCCATTGATTATGCAAGCTCCTGAATGTCCTCCACCAATAATCCAAGATAGTATTATGATTATGTAAGAAATAAAATATTGATAATTGGGACTTCTTAGTATCTTAAGAGGTCGATTCTTTCGCATCAATGTCCCGATCATCGCTTTATTTTGTCACGTAAATACTCCATCACTTAAATTCATGACAACAAATAAAAAAAATTTCTGTTTCACTTCTATAGGATCTCTCTGTGTTTTTTCTCTTCCTTTTAACGGAGATAAAATCATGTGATTTTGGCCTAGCAAACTCTTCAAAATTAACCAATCCTGATGCTATGTAAAAGGTTTAAAAATAGAATAAGAGAAAGAGAGTTAGAGATAATAGAAATATGTGAACAAAACCACGAGAGCATTACTTTGCTATGCAAACTCAAAATATGTATAACATAATTCACCTATTTATTGATAATTTAGGTTATTTCAGAATATTTAGATGATCTTCGATCAGACTTTCCAAAATTGATCTAAATGTATCAATTAACCTAAATAACGAAAAAAAAGTGATTTACTTTCTAACATAATAAAATTTTATTTCTAATAATAGTCATAAAAATTTGTGCAGTCATAAAATTTATAATATATGTTAATATAGTATATGTGTGTACATATATTTTCGGCTAAATTAGTTTTCTTTCTCTGTGTATGACTTCCTCTTCATATTTTATCTATTATGGCATTAGGAAAACAACAAAAAAAAAAAAACGAATGTACTTAAATCTTTAATCACAAGACTGTCTTTGCTCATCCGGAATTAAAACTTTTAAAAGGAAGCATCCTCTTTAACCAAGTAGGGCAACAGAGAAATGGCATTTTGTAACGTCACCCTCAACTTCATATTAACATACGCAAATCTGATGCATAACTCTGTAAGTGCAACCAACAGGCTAAGATTTGTCACCGATCACGTAATCTTTACCATCTCAATCCAATACTGTACTCTTTCGATTTTATTTATTTTTTTTATTTTCTCTTTCTCCGTCTCTTTGTACCCCATTATCAGTAAAAGGAAACTCACAGTACAAACATTATATTTACCCACGTGCCTCAATAGATTATGTAAAATTGATGATTGATTTCTGCAGAGAATTAACTTGTAGTGTTTAACCTGTTCGGGATTCCCTTTGTGAAATTCAAGAAAAGCCCCCCAAAAGGCACCAGCAGATCCTCCTGTCGTTTCTTAAAAAGCCCTTCCCCTGGAGCACCCATTATCGTACTCACAATAAGGGCTCACTCACCGCAGGATTAAATTCTACTGTTCGACGGCTATTCCACTTGTAAGACGCCGTTCCTTAGGGGGCGATGATAATCTAAAAGCCACCAACCAAAGAATATCATGATAGATAAAAGGATTTTAATACGTACATTTATTTTTTATTAATGAAATTTTATACATCCATTTATATTCTCTTCTTACTATCTTCTATTAAATTATTTATCTCATTTGTTTAATTTTTACGTGTGGAAATGTACTACCAACCTCGTTTCAACTATCATCTATCCATGCCAAGCTCATGATTTTTTTTTTCTAAATCAAAAGGCAAACTCTCTTCTGGCCTTCCCTTCACTCCTCCACACACACACTCTCTCTCTCCCTCTCTGTTAGTAAACATTTTGCAGAAAATGAAGCTTTCTCCTCAGGGAGGGAAGAATCCATTGACAATGCAGAGGACCACGCCCAAAATAGTTCTTCTACTAACCCTCACTTTCATCCTCCTCACCATCCTCTCCCTCTACTTCCCCTTCCTCTGGCAACATAAAGGTGGATCAGCACCCACTTCCACCAACCCATCACCAGTGTCATCATCCTATTCGACGGTCTCATCATTGACATGCGACATTTTCACGGGGGAGTGGATCCCAAACCCGAGGGGACCGTACTATACGAACAAGACGTGCTGGGCGATCCATGAGCACCAGAACTGCATGAAGTATGGGAGACCGGACACCGAGTTCATGAAGTGGAGGTGGAAGCCCGAGGAGTGTGAGCTTCCCATATTCAACCCGGCTCAGTTCTTGGAGATCGTCCGGGGAAAGTCTATGGCCTTTGTTGGGGACTCCGTGGCCAGGAACCAAATGCAGTCCTTGATTTGCCTCCTCTCTAGGGTAAGTGATCACACCCTCGTCCTTCGTTCCGAGTCCGAGTTCTCCTTCTCTCTCTCTATATATAAACACACTAACACACAGATATTCATCTATATCAAGGTACATATATACACTGTTTTAACATAACAGCCGTTATGCTTTAAGTTAGTTTTCTTCATTGACTTTTTGGATGCATTCCTCACATGGTGTTCTCCTGACAAATTGATTAACTAAATGCTTTGCATGACAGAACATTAGGTATAAAACCATATGTATTTATCTGTGAATATATAAACCATCGTTGACACTTAAATAATTAATACGGGAGAAGTGGCATATTTTGATGATATGTCGAAGAATATTTGTCATGTTACTGTAGAAAAATATTAACAATTCATGATGCATTGAAAGAGTGACAAATGTTTTTCGAACCGGATGAGAGTTGAGATCACTGGAATATGTTTTTGTTTAAAGTGATGCTAATCATGCATTCTCTTTTGAGATAATAATACCGAGAGTCCTATATATTTGTCAATTCTTGCAAGTGAGTCCTCAATATTTTAAAATGTTAAATCAAGTCTTATATGTTGTCTGCGTTACAACATTGAGTCACTTGTCGTTACTTTAAACTGACATATATCAGTGTCATATCAGCGCCACGTTAGTTTAAAGTAACGGTAAATACCGGAAAGGACTCGATGTTGTAATGCAAATAACATATAAGATTTGATTTAATATTTTGAAATATTTAGGATTCACTTGTAAGAATCGACAAATATATAAAATATATAGGACTTCTAGTGTCTTTATCTCCTTCCCTTTTTAACGAACTTTTGCAATATACATATATATATTACTATTTTACTCTTAAATTAGAGAATTTTATAAAAATATACATATCGTAAATATTAATATATAAATTAGATTAATAACAAATAAAGAAAATAAAAAAATACTAAACTTTTTAAACGTTTGTATATAATAGTATAGATGTATATCATTTTCGATCGTAAATAGATATGTGAGCGTGATCAGTTTTGATGTGTCACTTCAAATAAAATATATCTCTATCTTTATCCGGCCAAGAGTCTGTTGCATTGTGATCAGAAATTATGGTCTTCACGGGTTAAACAAGCAGATATTGGGAGAAATTTTTATCAAAATTCAGCACCTCACATTATCCATGAATGTAATTATTGAATATTCAATATATTGTCATTATAAAATTATCACATTTTTCTATTAATTATTAATATTCATTTTCTAAACATAATTTAAATATTTACTGACATATGAAATATTCATTAGCTAATTAATTTATTACGAAAATTAATAAGCTCCGCTCACTCTAGAATTTTACAGGGTAGTCAAATGTTACTTTCGATAGCTGGGTGGTGTGGTTATAGTTCACTTGCTTCATGCAATAATTAATCAAGTTGAAGTTGCATGTGAATGCTTTTTTCTTTCAATGATGGAACCCGATATGCATATCACATACATAAACATTATAGATATTGCATGGGATTTTGCATCGAATCCAAAAAAAACAAAAAACAAAAGGTGCCCAAAATGAAAAAGCATGACTGTCAGCTTGTAATGGCGCTTTCCATATGCATGGCCCATCCCTGGCTAGTCTTATCTCAACTTTCTAAATAAATATAAAATAATTAAGAAAATAAAATGATAACTAAAATCCTTCCAGCTCAGATATATCATCTCTCGAAATCTTCCAAGTATATATATGCTGGTCAGATACTATAATATTTAAAATAAAAATCGATTTTTTAAATATTTGCACAATACTTTAATGAAATTACTACGTTTCTTTAAAAGTAATATTGTGCCAAATATGTAGATATATCAGATTTTTTTTGCACCACTTGACGAGTCGATGGCCATTAATTGTAATCATATGTCAACTTTTTAGCTAGCATTCATTATATATATATACACATATATATATGAATGAACTATCTTTTACGATGAGATATATGATCTTGTTCTTTTAGAAAACTCACGAATCATAATCAAATGGTCCCAGTGGCTTTCAATACAATAGCAAGCAATCGAGATCAACATCGGGTTTACATCCTCACGAACATGATGCCGTGATTCATATTGAGCCACGGCATCAGTGATGTGTCAGAAAAGTCCAATTGCTCTTAGCTATATCCTCTACGGACTCCACGCGAAGCTCCTTGTAAGGTGGTCCAACATGGCACCGATAATATACGCATGATCGACTACTCAATGAAACCAATAATTTAAAGAAAGGAAAAGATCGACTACTCATTGATAAGTTTTGAAAAATGCAAACAGTAGCCGGAGGAATATTGTCCTGCGGACCCCGCCGTCTTGTCGACCACCTTGTCTTATTTTATAAGCTCCGCATGAGGTACAGCTTGGCGAACAAGATTTTGTTGCCATGAAACGTTATCCTTTTTGCATGAAAGAATACGAGACCACAGGCAGGCACCTACATAACATGCATTGCAATTATACGGATCTTCCTGTCGTATCACTTTTAGCTTACAACGGACACCCCCAAATTGAGAATTGGAGATGGAAGCGAGAGTGAGTCACGCTAGCAAGAATCGGACACATGATATCTTAATTTTAAATTGTGAATAATATTGTTGTACTAAACTTATATTCTCACTTCGTTTCTATATTTATGTGCATATATACATATAAATATTATACTTGCCGCAGTACTTTTTTTCTCCAATTGGAAAAGAAATCCACCATTCTCAAACTAAAAGGCAAATAATATATAAGCCTCCGTAAGTAATTGAAAGGAGTCAGTTTCATAAATGTTTAGTCGAAGTTTATTAAACGTTTCTATTTCGAAGAGGGATATATATCTGAGGCGTAGTAATTTGTGTTTTGGGTCGAAGGTTGAATATCCGATAGACGTCTCGTACACAAAGGACGAGAGGTTCAAACGCTGGAGGTACACGACGTACAACTTCACCCTGGCCAGTTTCTGGACTCCCCATCTGGTGAAATCCGTGGAGACAGACCCCAACGGCCCCACCCACACCGGGCTCTTCAGCCTGTACCTCGACGAGTTCGACGCTAACTGGACGGACCATATCGAAGAATTCGACTACTTGATCATCTCGGCAGGGCACTGGTTCTTCCGTCCGCTAGTTTTTCATGAGAATCGAAATGTGGTGGGCTGCCACTATTGTTTGTTGCCGAACGTGACTGATGTGCCGATGTTCTACGGGCTCAGGAAGGCACTTAGGACGGCTTTTAGGGCAATAAATAGCTTTGAAAACTATAAGGGCACTACCTACCTTAGGACGTATGCGCCATCTCACTTTGAGAACGGGTTATGGAACCAGGGAGGTAACTGTGTGAGGACAAGGCCGTTCAGGAGCAACGAGACCACCTTGGAGGGTGCCAACCTCGAGACTTACATGATACAGGTTATTGAGTAATAAATCATAAATCATATTGTTAACTAATAATATTAACTTTTTAAAATAAACGTTATTATAACTATGTAATTTTTAATTGGTAACTATGAATTTTATTATAGGTGGAAGAATTCAGAAGGGCTGAGGCAGAAGGACGGCGAAGGGGGCTCAAGTACCGGCTCCTGGACATGACCCAGGCAATGCTGCTCCGGCCCGACGGCCACCCAAGCAAGTACGGCCACCGGCCAGATGAGAACGTGACACTGTACAACGACTGCGTGCACTGGTGTCTCCCCGGACCCATCGATACTTGGAGCGACTTCCTGCTGGAGATGATGAAGATGGAAGGCAGGATATCACGGCTGGAGAAGCTCATATACAGTGACCGGAGACTGAGGGCGAGATAGGCTGCCTCAGGGTGGGTGCGGCAACTTGATCGCGTCAATATTGTTGTAATTTTATTCCCGCCATTGATTTATGTATATCTATGCCATCATCTTCAAGCGTGTGAATTGATGCACCTAATAACTCTAAGAAATAATGCATATATTTGAATTGTGGTCAGTAAAGAGATGACTGATGAGCATGCTTGAGAAAAAGGGCTCGGCTCGACTAGGAATAGCAAAGAAAGGCCTACAGGCACTTCTTAAGTTAACGGAAGAGGAATCGATCGAACCATCTATATATCACACTAGTAAGTGGATGAGATCGATCGTGCATGAATGGTCGAAATGAATACTGATTAGTGTGTAAGTAGGATCGATTACTGGAAAAATGAAAGCTGAGATGTGACGACCCCGAGTATTATTGGACCCAAATTCGATTGCCGCCATGGAGCTACCGTACAAAATAGGAGGGAAAAAAGCTGACAGAATCTGGCTTGGTGCTTTCCTTGCTGGACCCAAAGAATAACCTCGAATGATTTTTCATTTTCCTTCTTTTTTTGCTTGTCTGAGAGCTATTTCACTTTTTTTTTTTTTTTTTTTGGTCGCCAGCCACGGTATCCAAGCAGGCCCCACCAGCGGTGAGATAGCATCTTTCAGCCAACCATACTTGACTAATCCGTTGGTCGCCCCGGGTCGCACGCCTGGCAATGGCGGGTGAGGCTCCCAAGAGGGGTGTCTGCGTACGTGAGGTCTCGAACCTGAGACCTCCTTAAGCGGCACCGAGCTGCTTACCACTCGGCCCAACCCCTCTTGGTGCTATTTCACTCTTTTGATTTTGGCCTTTGGGGGAGAATATATGGTTCCTTTTACTTTGAATGCCGTGTCCATTTTAACAAGCAACGATTCCTCCCGTTCGTTTGGGCATGGAAGCATGGAATGTTACCTGTTTCAAATTATATCACTCATAAAAATTTATTCGATCACGATCTTTCTCTTTTAAAAAAAACTCTAATTCGGAATTTTTAATTAGTAAAAAATATATTAAATCATTCAGTGAACCAATATAATTGATAATCAGGATGAGTTGAACTTTTCAAAAGCTATTATCCACTGGATCAATCAAGAAATTAATCATATCTGAATTGAAGGTTCTCTTTGGAGGCCCCTCGTCCACCACTACTACTGTTACATTTTTCCACTCAAAACGCAATTATCAGTGTAACCGACAGGGATAGGGAGGCCCAAAGGAAGGAAGCTGCTGCTGCCATGGAGTATAATAATTAAGCCAAATCATGCCAACC